>CM076574.1:891123842-891193795 GCA_034641835.2 Pinus albicaulis
TTCTTTATGATCAAGAATCCGATGTAATAGGTACAATAGGAAATTTGACCCATTATGGCATGGCCCCTATATTTTCAAAAGATTTCTTTCTAAGGGTGCCTACGAATTGGTGGACGATGGAATTCTGTTGGCGCAGCCCCAAAATGGGTTGTATCTGAAATGTTACTATGCTTAATCATGGGCAAGTAATTTTTTGTATTATATTGTACATATATGTTGTTGATTTGCATTCATTGTCTTTGTTTTTTTTTATAGTTTCTTGATGTTAGTAATCTGCTTTACATTTCATCGTAGATGTTTGAAGCTTTGGAACCATTTGTTGGATATGCTGATGGTGCTAGTCATAGTACATAGAATCTATCCTCTACAGCGTGGGCCATTTTCGCTTTGAATGGTGACATAGTGAGTTTTCAAGGGATTTTTATCAGTAGATCGACAAACAACATTGTTGAGTATAACCCGTTGATCAAACTTCTCTCTGATGCCATTTCATTTGGTATTAACCGCATCATCATAAGGTTAGACTCACAACTTGTGGTATTACAACTTACTAGTGTTTATACTGTTATAAATCCAACACTGCATTGTATGTTCCTAAGAGTTTGACTTTTGGAAAGACACTTTTATTTTATTCAATATCAACACATTTCTAGAAACTTGAGCACATTGACTGATTATTTAGCGAATTATGTTATAAACAGACATTTGCAACACATGTAAAGATACATTCACATAATTTAAGAGGATTGTGCAATAAACATAGGAAAACATTGAAATCAAATAGATTTATAGCTATAGGTTTTTACAAAAATTTGTGCCTAAGACACATTGTTCATCTAACCTCAAAAATGTATGCAACATCTCAAAAGTAAACTAGTGATGCTCATGGTAACATGGTATAGATTTAGCTATCCTACGCAGTAACCGCATCCAGTGGTTAGGAATGCCAATAGTATGGCGCTGCAGTCGCATGGGTAAATCTTCGATCCAGCAATTCAGAATCTTAAAGGTCAACCCCTATATGTGCTACTAAAGCTCAGACAGAGTCTCATCCATGTCTAAATCCTGAGGACTGCTCTCTTGACAACCCTCTCTATTGGATCATCTACTCCATGCTCTAGTTCCTCCAACGGTTGAACTCGACCAACATCTGCATTACACTAAAACTTTAGTTTAGTCTTGGGAAAACATTAAAATACAAAAACATGTATAAACCTTATAAAAATCAAAAAACATGGTCAAAACATTCTTACCGATTGCACCCCACTGAGCGCCTTCTAGTAAATCTAAGTTTGCATCTCCTCAAAAATCAATGCCTGCGTATGCATAATCATTAATGGTGATAACCTATCGCCTGAACCAGGTGAATAATGCAGTCAAGAACACAATGGATTATTGCCTTACATGTCAAGCCATCAGTTCTACACATCTCTACATCCTCGGATCTCTAGGGTTAGACACACCCAGTGTCACATACTGAGGTTGCATCAGTGGAATCTGCTCTAAGGAAAATGAAATGAGAATCGAACCATAATTGAATTTTTTCTTCCTTCCTCCCTTTGTATTGTTCAGTTGTTCTTTTATTTAAGAAATCATAGCTTCAAACCAGTTGAAAATTGTTGGCTCCATACACTCTAGTGCATACTACATATAAGATCTATTCGCTACATGTAGTGTAACAATGTTGGAAAGATTTTTGATCATGAATAAAATGGTTCTCAAATTTAAATCACGAACGTCACGGATGTTTATTTTCCCATCCTTGCTTGGCTCTGCCCCTGGATAGCAATACTGCTAAACATAGTCTCTCACTATCTCTCCTTCGAGAGCGGACCCTAAGAGAGAAATGGGTAAGCCTCTCCTCGACAAGCTTGTCAAAAATATACATCCTCCACTATAATGGGAACCACTTTGTTCCTAATGTGAAATGCCTCAATTTCCGGATCCCATGCATGAACTAGGAACTCCAAAAGTTCTATTTGTTGCCTCATACCTGACAAGCGGAAGTACTTTAATAACCCACAATCTCTCAGGGCTCTTACTATACCAGGATCATTAAGGCCAATCATATTTTGTTCTTCATGCTCTCTTTCTTTCCAATTAATCATCATTCTAGTCTGATGAATCCATGAAACATAACCATAAGACTCATTAGAATCCTTTTCATGCAAAAAATTAGGCAAATTTTGGGTACAATGCAAGAATCAAGAATGTGAATTGTGCCCAAAGCAGTCTTGAACAATAGATAGTGCATTGCATATGCACTTAAGCTTCATTTTAGGTGCTCCACAACGCATTTTTTGGTGCTCAAGGATGCGTTTCCCTATTTGGAAAAATAATTTACCTTAAGGGGCCCAAATCCCTAAAAGTTTGCAATGAAATGAAATGAAATGAAATGAAATGAAATGAATTGACTATTGAAATAAAGAGAGGGTTTATGGCACCAACCTGGATCAAACGGTGATGAAAACTGCCCACATAATCAATTGCAATCAACAGCTGAAGTTCAGGGGCAAAAATAGGTTTAGAGGTCCAAAATGAAAATGGTAACTTTAAAATGGTAAAAATGAATAGAAAAAATATTTTAATTAGTCATTTGATTATTTGCAAATCATATTTATTGCTGTGACTATGGTTTTATTCTATTTTTTTCATGAAAAAGGTATTTTTAATCCATTTGATGTTGTTATGAACAGGTTTGCAACTGATGAACAGATTAGTCGTGCACATTTATTTCAAGAATGATTTGACCACAAAGCATACTTTTATCCTTATTTTTCGAGTTTTGATAAAAACGAAAGAAGGACTTGAAGTGCACTTTTATCTCTTTTTAGACTCTGATAATGTGAAAAGATTGTCAATAACTTGTGTTTTCAAGATCATAAAAGTAAATGAATTGATATCTACTCAGTATAATTTTAACCCTTTTCCAGACTGAGATAGATTATTTACAAAAAAGGAATGCCTTAGTCGAACATGGCTAGGAGATTCTCTCAGATATTATTTTACACTTTTTTGGATCTAAGTGAAAAATTTATAAAAAATTACTTATGGATTTTTCTTTCATCCTCTTTTTCAAACTCTTTAAATATGAAAAAGGACCAGGCTGTCACTGTCGTTGGGCTCGTTAAAAAATAAAACAGTGACGGGCTTATCGGTCATGGTAAGAATCGAGTTTCATTCATCGCTAAACTCGTTAAATTATTAAATAGCGTTACATTATTCGACCGAAGGGTTGAATTATAGATCAATCATTTGTTATACTCCTCAATATTGTTAAAAAATCAAGAGGTACCGGTCGAAAAATGCCCGGGGAAAATTTGGGAAAGTGAACAGAACTTTTACGGTAGCAAGTCGCTCTTGAACATGACACTTCACTCCATCACTGTGACTATTTGGGTTGGGTAATCTTCTTGACGGTTCATTCATACCTATGGTTCATCATCCCTTCACTTCGGTTTTGGGTCAATTTTTCCAACTCATCTCAGTGTCACCGATATGTTCAAGAGAAGTCATCCAGTGAATACTCATCCTTTTGCAATACTCATAAACCTTCTTCTCATGACAGTCATCCCTGAAAATTTCTATATCAAGTCACATTTTGGTCTCTGAAACCAGTAACTCCCATTTCGCAATAAAGTGACTTCCTGTCGACATCAAATCATCATCCAGGAAGTTCACTTAGAAACATCATCTTCCAGTACCATGAGGCTTGTTACAGAATCGATAATATCCTTGCTTTTGAACTTTTGACCAAGAGATTTTGTTTGTCGTTTGACATCAAATCATCTATTCACACCTTAAAAAATGTATTTTAGTACCTTGAGGTCCATTAACATCAATGGTGGTTCTCTCTCGTTTGTTAACAACTCACATCATTGGCTGGTAATCAGAAGATGTCTTACCATGTTCGACTACAAATCATATATTCGCATGGCTAGACTTGTACCCAAACGATCGAGTGAACGAGATAAGAAGGCCTCGGATCTAGTTTCATCCATATGGGCTATGATTTCAAGATTGTTTTACACATCATCTGTACAATGACCTTACATATATATCGTCATCCGAACATGGGCCTATATCTGTAGTAATGTCTATATTGGGCAACATTCCAATGTAGGTGACTTTCTGCACTTTGTACATGTTATTAGATAGTTTATGTGATGAGCATAGGAGTGACTTCCCTCATCAATTCATGATCAAGAGGATAAATCATGATGTAATGTATTTTAAGATTGATGCAGGTCACCAGTCTGCTTCAGTTCTAGCCCATCACAATGTAAAGCATCTCATTCAAAAAATATTGTTATTATTCTGACTTCATGCTTTAGGGGGCAGTTGTTATAGGTCAATTTGGGCACCATTCCCAATGACCTGGTTAAACTGTACATCATCCCCAGAACTAATGAAATAGGGTCTGTCATCCCCTATCATTTCAGTTTTCGCATGCCCTAAGACAAAGAAGAAGAACAAATCATCCATGACTTCCATTGCAAGTTTTACAAGATTTCAAGTGCATGTTATATCACCTATGAGCTCACCAATGCAGGCTATCAAGGGACTAACTTCTTTTCATATGCAGTTACCTCCATTCAAGGGTTCTCCGCAAAGCACTTCCCAACATTCAAGAGTGCGTTGGTCAAATGGGAGTGAAATTCTCATTGTTCCGGAATCTCCACATGGCCAGTGCCTTCTAGAATATTCCATATGTTTCAAAATTTGAATCCATGTGTCCATATAACACCTCTCAGCTTGGGAACATGTCTTTCCTATTATTAGAAATTCATTGATTGAGAAACTACCCTCAGCTGCTCTATAAATTGAGCACATATCCTAGTGCTTGAGAAGAAAGAAATTTGGTAAAGAAATGATGTTGGTTTCTCAATTGAGTGTTTTATTAGAATGATATATTGTTGGTGAGATTTTTATTGTGATGAGGCTAGGATGAACGCTAGAGCTAGTGACATCATGTAAAATTCCAAAATAGAAATAGCAGAAATATACTCATAAAATGTAAGCAGCAACAATTATTTAACACATGAAATCATGAGACCAATATAAAGACATTTTATTGATCATAGATGCATCAAATAATTACAAAACAATGAGTCACTAAACATAGAATGTAATCACACAGGCCTCCAATACATAAACACTCTCAAAAGTGAGATGTTGTTGCAACACAAAATGTCGGAGAACTACTACAGCGCAGTCATATGATGCATAGCTATAGCTGGAGATGATACAATGATAGAAAAATACTGATATAGGCCCCAATGGAATCTAAACATACAAATCCAGGCACTAGATCAGCTTTCCAAGACAACCCAAGAGGGTTTCCGGAAAATGCACACAATGTGCCAATGTAAGCTGCAACCCTAGAGCTGAAGATATGTTGCAAAAATAGAAATGAGAATATATGGTTTAAGCTGATGTATAAATCTATAGCCCTTCTCCAACAGACCCTCCAGGTGAAAGAATGGCTCCTCCACTAAAGAAATCTCCTCCCAAAACAACCACTGCAACTACCCCTGCAACCCCTCCCTAAAATAACACAAATCTGGACTAAATTGTGTTGTAGGGGATGAATACTTCTTGGCCTGGTGCCAAATGTGTGAAATAATCCCAAGGGACTTCTTTACAATCCTCCCAATGGATGGAAACCTTCCTCCACTTAAAAACTAGCTCTGAAGACACCCGATTTAATCCTCCACTGTTGCACCCTGCAATACAACACAATAACCTATAGAAACTGCGCTGATGAAGAACGCTGTAGCTTGGTCTGTAAACATAAATGTGGAAATGAATGAAATGCTCTTCCAAGAGGCCTGTCAAAGAAAGAGGTGGGATTCCTGCTTGGGAACACCCGGTGCTAAACAGCACAACAATCTCAACTAAACAGCTGAATAATTCAAGTAGCCTAAACAGACCATATAAAAAATAATAATCCCAAAACATAACCCCATATGGCTGCCATCCTCTTCCTTATATATATTATGAGTTTCCTTGCCCTTGGCCCCACTCAATTAGGTCATTTCCTTCATGAAATCAATCTCCCTCCAAAACTACATTATTCATCATTTAATCTCCACTCCTCCATAACAACGTTGTTGACTTGGTCAAATTTGACTGAATCAACATGATCCAACCCCTGTTCACACTTGGAGGTGCTTTATTTAGCTTCTTAAAAGGTCTCCTTTCACACTTGAATTATTTTAATTGCTGCTTAGGATATTTATGGGCCTCCCCACCCACTTATTCACGTATCTAGTGATAAAACAACTATAATATTCCATTTAGCTGAAGGCTAAATTTTTGGAATATTATAGTCCTCCCCTTCAAAATGTTGATTGTCCAAAAGAAACTGTAAAGGGAGAGAAAAATTCATCTCATCCTCCTCTTGTGGCCCCCTCATCAATAG
Organism: Pinus albicaulis; assembly: GCA_034641835.2. NCBI lineage: Eukaryota > Viridiplantae > Streptophyta > Pinopsida > Pinales > Pinaceae > Pinus > Pinus albicaulis. The sequence goes on from CM076574.1 coordinate 891,130,267, forward strand.
TCCCCACCACTGATCAAAATAATCTACAATAAATATGCCCTCCAATGGTTCCTCCCATGGATGAAAAACCAAATGGCTCACATCATGAAAAGGTGGAAGGTGTAAGTGGAAACCTTCTTGTTGTCCAATGGCCTCCTCAAGGTAGGAGTGATGAAAAGCATAGGGGATCTCATTCCCAATTAGAGACTCCCATACCCATGCTATCATCCAAATGAAATGAGCCATCCTAGGTAGCTCATCAAGGAAATCCTCAACCCCCAGTTCATGCAATGTATTGGGGCTACACAGAGAGATTAGATTTTTACACCCAAGTTGTTTCTCTCTCCATTTATGGTATGGATGGGGCTACTACTGATCTTGGGCTGAAATATCGTGGCCTCCAAAAATGGCCCAAGTTACCCCACCAAAAAAACATCCATGAAGTGCCCCTCCCAAGAACTCAAGTTCTTCAAATGGCTCCTCCCATATGAAGACAAGAGATATAGTATGGCAATCATGGTTTGCCCATTGTTTCTCTTGAAACATTAAACATATAAAGTAGGGAGAATTATACTCCCAATGGGCACCTCCAACTCTTGTGCCACCCTCCCAACAAAGCTTCCCATAAACACAAGAACATCATCAATATATGGGAGAAAAAGCAAGTAGAAACAAGTTTCCATATGACAACCGGGGGGTGGATCATAGTTCCACATATGGAACCAATGCAGTGCATCCCCTGCCTGCCTCAAAACAAATAATAACAAGTGTCTTTTTAGCCACTTGTTTTCTACCACAATCATCCTACAAGATAGGAGCATAAAAGTAAAATGTGGTGCCAATGGTGCACGCCAAGAATGATGTGGCCTCTCCCACAACCCACCGATAGAATGGCCGACCTCGATGCTGAAAATGGCCTCAAGTAAAACATAATACAATATATAAGAAGGAATAATCCTCCTTGGTACAACATGCTACTCATAAAAAGTAAAGGAGTACAAATCATAATGCATAAATGTACCTTCTCTACTATGTACTTTGGTCTTTGAGCTAAAATGGCTCAACTGAAAGCTCTCCCTCACCCTCCATGAGTATGGAAGTGGTTGTGACAACCCATCCATAATCATCCTCCATCATCATTCGGGATATGCATCTCTCCACATGCTGATATACATCCTGCTGAATGCCCTCCCAAGTGAACTCCTCCATCAAAGAAAGAAATGCATCAAAGTGCATGGAAAGAAAGTCCACATGTGCTGCATGTAATAGCTTCTCCTTGAGCTCAGAAGCTCTAGTCAAGAAGACTTTTCCATAAGAATAGATGACCTCATCATCCACCATGTATCTTTCATCTCCCTCCGTGCCATCAAGAATCATGCAAGCACCAAGATCCTTGGAGTACTCTACCAAAAGCTGAGACCTCCAATATGGATCATGTAGGTTTTAACCCTGAACAGAAATTATCTACACACGAATCTTATAACAGAAAATAAACAATAGCGAGAGCATAAAACATAAAACAGATAAACACAGAGATTTTCCCCTGGATCCCAAATCGAGATTACCAGCTTGATTTTTCATTATATCCCTTTTAGTGTTACAACACATATATTTACATGCCGAAGCATACATAAACCCCAATCCATTAACCCTGGATTAGAACATAATCGTAGTTCCCTTGATCGGATCTACAAAATACCAGGGGCCAAAAACCATCGTACCCCAAAACCATGTGCAAAATCATGCACAAAACATGGGTGGATCCGCCTATGAGTGGGACCACATACCAAAAAAATTTTGCCGGGGTGCTGCCCCGGACCCCGACAGGGGGGGCTGCCACCCCCCCTGTGATCCCCCTGCTGCGCCTGGCACAACGTACGACGCGTGTGGCTAGTCATGGAAAGAATATAACACATACCCAACATTCTCCCATTTGTTGTTTTCTTTCCACAGGGGGCCACAGGAGAGCTTAGTTATTTGGAAAATTCTTCAACACCCATTGTTTCTCTACACCAAGAGAACTTCTGAGTGCTTACAGAATTCGTCAATGCATCTGTAACATTCTTCCAAGTGTACACCTTTACCAACAACACCCTTTTAGCCTCAACCATATCTCTAACAAAGTGATATTGAACATCAATGTGCTTTGTCTTTGAATGATAAGCAAAGTTCTTAGCCAATAAAATTGCACTTTGGCTGTCACAGTCTATCCTTATAGCTTGTTGTACCAACCCCATACTTGAACACAATATCTGCAACCAAACTGCTTCCTTGCTTGCATGAGTGGCTGCTATGTATTCTGCCTCTGTAGTTGAAAGCGCCACTACAGACTGTCTTTTACTCATCCAACTGACTGCACCTCCAAATAGGCTAAACACATACCCACTTATAGATCTTCTTTGGTCTAGATCTCCAACCCAGTCTGCATCAACAAAACCACGAATGTCCAACATTATTTCTAATCCTAGTCTTCCTTGGTAGCACAAGCCATAATCACTAGTGCCATGTAAATAACTGAACACCCGCTTCACTGCTATCCAATGCTCCTTCCTTGGGTTTGACATAAACCTGCTCAATACTCCCACTGCATGTGCAATGTCTGGTCTAGTACAGACCATTGCATACATCAGGCTACCCATTGCACTTGCATATGGAACACGGGACATATACTCCTCTTCTTCTTGTGTCTTGGGACACTGTTCAGCAGACAACTTTACACCTACAGGAATAGGAACATTCACCGGTTTACTATCCTGCACATTGAACCTCTGCAATATAGTCTCGACATACTTCCTCTGGTTTAACCAGAGCTTCCTCTTTGCCCGATCTCTCTTAATTTCCATGCCCAAAATATAGTTTGCAACACCAAGATCCTTCATGTCGAATTTGGAGAACAGTTGGGTCTTCAAATCTTGGATAATTTATTTGTCATTTCCAATCAACAACATATCATCCACATACAAGACCAAATAAATAACACGATCACCAATTAATTTAAAATAAACACAGTGATCCTCCTTGCTTCCGGTGAAGCCAAGTCCCCGTATATAGGTATCAAATTTCTGATACCACATCCTTGGTGACTGTTTTAACCCATACAAAGACTTCTTCAACCTGCATACTAGTTCTTTCTTACCCTTCACCATAAAGCCTTCAGGTTGCTTCATGTAGATCTCTTCTTCTAGATCCCCGTGAAGAAATGTTGTCTTCACATCCATATGTTCTATCTCAAAATCAAATGCAGCAGCAACATATAAAAGTAATCTAATAGAAGTAACTTTGGCAACAGGAGAAAAAATATCACCAAAATCAATTCCTGGCACCTAGGAATAACCTTTTGCTACCAACCGAGCTTCGTATTTCTCCACCTTGCCTTCTACATTCATCTTCTTCTTAAACACTCATTTTCTCTCGATGGGCTTCCTTCCAGCCGGCAACTCCACCAGATCCCATGCCTCATTTTTGTGCAAGGATGCCATTTCATCAACCATGGCCTCCTTCCAGAGTTTTCCATCCTCGAAATCTACTGCCTCCCTGACAGTTCTGGGATCATCATCAGTTATAGTTAAGGCAAAACCTGAACAGAAAGCAGATGGACTATACCTTTCTGGTTGCCTTCTTTCCCGAACTGATCTTCTCAAAGCTGGAGTTTGTGGCTCTTCATCTTCTGAGTCTTCTTCTGTTGTAGAGTCCGATTCATCCTCCTTTAGCTCAAACTCTATCTTCTCAGGTTCCTTTGGTAGGACTTCATGTTTAACAACATCTTTCACTTCTCTAAACACCACATCTCGGTTGTACACAACCTTCCTTGTTTCTGGATTCCAAAGCTTGTAACCCTTTAACCCATCCTTATACCCAATAAAGATGCACCTTTCAGATTTATTATCCAACTTGGTCCTTTTCTCCTTTGGAACATGTACATATGTATCACATCCAAATACCCTTAGATGTGAAAGAGAGGGTTTCTTACCAGTCCATACCTCATGTGGAGTCTTATCCTCCAACGCTGATGAAGGTGATCTATTAACTAAGTAACATGCAATCTCCACTGCCTCTGCCTAGAATTCTTGTCCTAACCCGGTACCACTGAGCATGCTTCTTGCCTTTTCCATCAGCGTTATGTTCATTCTTTCTGCAACTCCGTTTTTCTGAGGTGTGTATGGAGTAGTCTTCTGTCATGCTATACCACACTCCTTACAGAACTCTTCAAATTCTTTCTTGTAGAACTCCCCACCATTATCTACCCTCAGTGCCTTTATCTTCTTCTCTGTCTGGTTTTCCACTAGAGCCTTAAATTTTTTAAATTTTTCAAAGAATTCAGATTTCTTCCTCAAGAAATATATCCATGTATTCCTTGAGAAGTCATCTATGAATGAAACATAGTACAAACTTTCCCAGTGATGGAACTGACACAGGTCCAAACACATCACTGTGCACAAATTCTAATATCTTGTTCGCCTTCTTAGCACCAGAAGGAAAACTCACCCAATTCTGCTTCCCATAAACACAATGTTCACAGAAATTGAAATCCAGAGAGCAATTAGACATATCTTCTACCATACCATTTCTATGCAGTATCTGAACGCCCTTTTCTCCAATATGTCCAAGCCTTTGATGCCATAGCATGGTATTTTCTCCAGAGATAGCTAGGCTTTCCACTCCACTTTTAGGAACCACAGAACTATTACACCCATCAATAACAGTGCTACCTTGTAGCTTGTACAGAGTTCCAATCCGAACTCCCCGCATTAATACTGTTGCTCCCCAAACCATCTTGCAGGCATCTTTCTCGAACACTATTTTTACACTTGCATCATCCATCTTGCTTACAGAAATAAGATTTCTGGCCAATGCAGGAATATGCATAACACCAGGAAGTGTTCTAATCCTTCCACCTTGCAACTTCCGCTTGAAATTTCCACATCCGATGATTTTGGCCTTCCTATCATCCCCTAGGAAAACATCACCACCATCATATTTCTCATACTCGCAGAACCACTCCCTATGGGGAGTAAAGTGAAAGGATGCACCTGAGTCAATCAACCATGACTTATGATCTACATGTGTACTTGAAGAAGAAGCCAAATACACATCCCCACCTTCATCCAAGGTATTTTTTTCCTCTACAGAAGAAGCATCATCAGATCCCTTTCCTTTCTCAGGAGCTTTAGATCTGCACTCCTTTTTGTAGTGCCCTTCCTTTCCGCATTTCCAGCATACCTTTACAAAATTTCCAGGAGATTTAGATCTCCCTCTAGATTTAGATCTCCCACTCGAAACCTTATTCTTGTTTCTGTTCTGGGACCTTCCTTGTACAGATAAGGCATCTCCATTCTGACCCTCCATATTTCTCCGTCTCATTTCCTCCAACAGCAAGGCTGAGACAATGTCATCAAAATTCAAGGTAGTTGTATTGCTACTTATTGCAATAACTAGACTGTCCCACGAGTCTGGTAGAGAACACAACAAACTGATGCACTTATCTTCATCTGAGATTTTAATATCAACAGATGACAGCTGACTTACCACAGTATTGAAGGTGTTCAGATGCTCTGTCACCGAGTCTCCATCCTTCATCCTCAGGTTATACAGTTTTTTCCGCAAGAACAACTTATTCACCAGAGACTTAGATTGGTACAAAGTCCCAAGTTTTTCCCACAAATTATTTGTTGTAGTTTCCCCATATACATTCAACAATACTGAATCTGAGACACACAAACGTATTGTGCTCTTAGCCTTCCGATCCAGTTTTTTCCAGTCTTCATCTAACATTGCCATTGGTTTAGTACCTAGATCTACCGTGATCCACTGATATTTATCCACCAGCAGATCCTCCATCTTGAGCTTCCACAACTCAAAATCTGACCATTAAATTTCTCGATCTCTATCTTTCCACCGCTCGCCATCTTCTTTCACCACAAGAATCGATCTCGCAGATCTCCCACTGAACAGGGTCTACCTCAAGCCCAAGCAAAAAACCCTCAGCAGCAAAGGCGTCCCCTTGAAGCCGAAAAAGCTCTGATACCAAATGTAGGTTTTAACCCTGAACAAAAATTATCTACACACGAATCTTATAACAAAAACTAAACAATAACGAGAGCATAAAACATAAAACAGATAAACACAAATATTTTCCCCTGGATCCCAAATCGGGACTACCAGCTTGATTTTTCATTATATTCCTTTTAGTGTTACAACACACATATATATATATATACATGCCAAAGCATACATAAACCCCAATCCATTAACCCTGAATTAGAACATAACCGTAGTTCCCTTGACCGGATCTACAAAATACCAGGGGCCGAAAACCATCGTACCCCAAAACCATGTGCAAACTCATGCACAAAAAATGGGTGGGTCCGCCTATGAGTGGGACCACATACCAAAAAAATTATTGCCGGGGCGCTGCCCTGGACCCCGACAGGGGGGGCTACCGCCCCCCCTGTGACCCCCCTACTACGCGTGGGGCTAGTCGTGGAAAGAATATAACACATACCCAACAGATCAACCCTCCTAAGAGACAATGCTAAAGATCTAAAATGTGAAGCTCCCTACATGCTAATGTCCTCTCCTTTGACATCCCTCATGCCAAATTCATCCTCCAAAGTGTTTCCATGCCCATCATGCAGCTACTCATGCTCAAGTAGAAGTGGTGGCCTTTGGAAGTTGGCCTCCCATGAGAAGCTACCATCCAAAAGGAACCTCCTGATCTTGGCTGATGTACGCATGAGTGGCCTCCATCTACTCCAATACATGGAGGATCCATTCCTCAAAGGAAGTACCCTATATTTCCCCAAATTCATGGAGTAGCTCCCTTGCACCATGGTGGTTCCATCCTCCATTACTGCAACGACTTCTATCAACGCAGAATATGTGGTGAGAGTGGGTAATGATGAAAGTGGGAGAATGTCTCCCTCCTCCTTGAGTCTACCCCAAACTCTTTGCAATGTATCAAGTCCTCCCAAGGTCCTTTCCCCTCTATAACCAATGAATGGTGCAACCCAATGTGAAGCATCTCTCATCATCTCCTGATCTGGTGGTCTCCCCGATGGAATTCCTCCATGCAGTGATACATCAATGTGAAGAGTAGACTTCACATATGGATGAACAACTTTGTCCCTGCCCTCACTGCGTAAATCATTCTGCCTCTTATGTGCATCAACCTTCTGAAATAGATAGGGGTGTGTGGTCCTTATCATGTGATGTTGGTCATCCTCCCTACCTACTCCTTTCATCTGCAAGGTTTCACAATCATGTTTTTCATTTATTTTGCCTTGTCTTCCACATATGATATCCTTTGGAACTTCTTGCAATGATACAAGAATTCCTCTTATTGGAGCAAGTGCTCCATCTTCCTCTACATGAGGTGTTAGATATGCTCCAAATATGATAGCATTGTTACCTGCAACCTTTCCTTCCTCTTCAACATGAATGGGAGTCATCCTCTCAATAAGAGGATCCTCTTTTGAAAAAGGGATCTTCATGTCCCCTTTTCCAGGAGTATAAGATAGAGATCTTGCCTGTAGCAAGGTACTATGCAATATGTTAACCTCTTCAATATTTTTCTGAAGTTGAGTTGATTTTATAGGTCTTTTCAATCCTTGCAAAGGTTCATTTTTTTTTGGTTTGTTTAGCTCCATCACAGATGTTTTAGAATTTTTTCCATCAAACCTTTCCACTAGTCTCCTAGTGAACTTTGCATAAGTATATGTATGTTCATTTTTTAAAGAAAAGGACTCAAATATTCACCAAGCATAGGCCTTACCTCCAAAATGTAGTGCTGCAACTTTGATGGCTTCATTCTCTAAAACTTGGTGCTGCTGCAAATAGTTGTCTAGCTCCTCCACCCAAGCTCTAGCTGAACATTTAGGTGAACCATCAAAAGTAGATAGAAAAAATCTACCCATATCATGTTGCTTGCTCCTCTCCACCTTGATCTTGCAAAACTCTTGGAATTTGATGTGATCTTTGAACCTCTTAGTTTGAGATTCATATTCTTGCAGATAATCACTAAGAGTCTCCATATTTGGCATTTCTTCTTCCTTTCTCTCTCTCATAGTAAATCTGGGCATATGACTGCACTGTGAATCATGGTGTGTGGCTACATTTTCACCCTCATCATGTGAAAATATAGAGTTTTTTTTAGATTCAAACTCCCTTGGAGATTCCTTACATATCTTCCTTCTCATCTTCTTGATATCTCCATGAATGCTCTGCATAGTTTGAAAAAGAAGCTTTGAGAGCCTCTCTTCCCTCCTTCCTCCAATCAATGGAGTCATGTCTACATTTTCTCTGTACATCTCCTCTTCTTTGAGATAATCTTCTCCTTATGGAGACATATTGGCTGAATGCACAGGTTGAGCCAAGATTATGCTCTGATACCACTGTAATATTCCAAAATATAAATAGCAACAATATAGCTCATAAAATGTAAGTAGCAACAAGTATTTAACACATGAAATCATGAGACCAATATAAAGCCATGTTATTGATCATAGATGCAGCAAATAAGTAAAAAAAATTGAGGCACTAAACATATAATTTAATCACACAGGCCTCCAATACATAAACACTCTCAAAAGTGAGATGTTGTTGCAACACAAAATTTCGGAGAACTGCTACAGCGCAGTCATATGATGCATAGCTATAGCTGGAGATGAGATAATGATAGAAAAATATTGATATAGGCCCCAACGGAATCTAAACATACATATGATACAATGATAGAAAAATATTGATATAGGCCCCAATGGAATCTAAACATACAGATTTGGGCACTAGATCAAATTTCCGAGGCAACCCAAGAGGGTTTCCGGAAAATGCACACAATGTGCCAATGTAAGTTGCAGCCCTAGCACTGAAGATATGCTACAATAATAGAAATGAGAAGATATGGTTGAAGCTGATGTAGAAATATACAACCCTTCTCCAACAGACCCTCCGAATGAAAGAATGCCTCCTCCACTGAAGAAATCTCCTCCCAAAACAACCACTGCAACTACCCCTGCAAGTCCTACCTAAAATAATGCAGATCTGGACTGAAACTATGATGTAGGGGATGAATATTGCTTGGCCTGGTGCCAAATGTGTGAAATAAGCTCAAGGGGCTTCTTTACAGGCCTCCCAATGGATGGAAACCTTCCTCCACTGCAAAAATAGCTCTGAAGACACCCGATCTAATCCTCCACTGCTGCACCCTGCAGCACATCACAATAACTTGCAGAAACTGCGCTAATGAACAAATCTGTAGCTTGGTCTCAAAACCTGAATGTGGAAATGAATGAAATTCTCTTCCAAGAGGCCTCTCAAGGAAAGAATTGGGATTCCTGCTCGGGAACAGCTGGTGCTAAACAGCATAGCAATCTCAACTAAACAGCTGAAGAATGCAAGTAGTCTAAACATACCATATACAAAATAATAATCCCAAAACATAACCCCATATGGATGCCATCCTCTTCCTTATATAGATTATTAACTTCCTTGCCCTTGGCCCCACTCAATTAGGTCATTTCCTTCATGAAATCAATCTCCCTCCAAAATTGCGTTATTCCTCATTTAATCTCCACTCCTCCATAACAACGTTGTTAACTTGGTCAAATTTGACTGAATAAATATGATCAAAACCCTGTTCACACTTGGAGGTGCTTTATTTAGCTACTTAAAAGGTCTCCTTTGACACTTGAAGTGTTTTTATTGCTGCTAAGGAGATTTATGGGCCTCCCCACCCACTTATTCACCTACCTAGTGATAAAACAAACTATAATATTCCATTTAGCTGAAGGCTAAAATTTTGGAATATTACACATCAAATCGATTGCTAGTTTTCCCTCATATGTATCTATTGCTAGTTTTCTGCTCATTTTCCCACATATGTATCTATTTATGTTTCTACTTTTCATATCATGGATTCTTAGTTGATATATATGTTTCACGTTTCATCGATTTAACTGATTAAGACAAATAGGCATCTATATATTGCAATCTCTTTGTTATTTAGTGCTTATACTTGCAGGAACTAGTCTGGCGGTCAAAGTTGGATTGAAAGCTACAGCAAGAGCGACAAAAGGAGAATAGGAAGTGCTTGGATCACAAGTTCCTCTATCATTATGTGTGTCTATTTACTCTTAGTGAAAGTGTCTGCAAAGTCTTTGATCCGTTGTTCTAAATTCATAGCACCACATTTAGGGAATGTGTTTTATCCGTAATTCATAATTCCACATAACAAATTGGCGACTCCACTATGGATTTTTTTACAGGACAAATGACCTCCTCATCAACTTAGAGGAGAAGGTAACATGGAAGGAAGAAAATGACCTAGATAAGACCCATTTTTGCCAAGGTAGCGCAGCCTAGAAACAGCTAGGCAGAGTTATAACACACCTGAGCCATGCAAAGGGAGCATTAATGCCTAGGGTAATGCTCTGCCTTGCCCAAGGGGCAGCATTATCAGTGTTTGAATGTGAAAAGGGAAATATCTTATGGAAAACCGACTGGCATTTCCAGCTTTTTCTCAAAAAGGAATCAGTTCAAAATAGGACCTAAATGGCACAAACCTTTTATTAGGCATTTCCAAACACAACTGAACTCCTATGGAAGGCAAAAGCACGGAAAGCAAGGACACATCTAGATTTTTCCCGATTTGAATAGGTTGAAAGAGTTGGCAAGGTTTTCTCTCTCCATCTACTATAAATTGGAGTTGTGGGATCTTGGTCTAAGGTCGAAGGTTTGATTATATGTGGAGCATAATTTCATTGTTCTTGCGTGAGGCTTGAAGATCGGCAAAGTTCATTGAGAGCTTTTTTCCTTGAGCATCATCACACTCGGAGATAGAGAAAGGGAGAGAGGAATTGGAAGATTAAGGGATTGGTGCAACTAATTTTTGTAAACCTCCTTTTCATAAATCAATAGAACTGTATCTGTTTTGTCCATTCGATGCTTCAGTGTCATAATTTTTGTTCAATCATCTATGTAGCATGATATGAATGGCTTAGATCTGCATTGCTTTATGTTTCTTATATGCTAGTTAAATTGATAGAAATCTATATTGTTGTATAGATTACACGGGTGCTTTGATTATTTGCAGGATCTGGATTTGGAGCCGGTGAAGAAGGACCTTTACTTCACTGCTTGATGTTATCCATAGGATCTATTGTACAGAAAGAGGTAATATTTTCCATCTCACTTTGTCAATTATATATATTAGTATGAAGATGTATGCAGTACCTTTGGAAATTTACAACTAATTTAACAGTCTGCCTTGGGCACCGAAAATCCCTGAGAGGGATACCCAATAACCACCACCCAAGCATATTACCCTATAGCAAGAATAGCGACTATGCTGGGGAGTAAACCCCAAGTTTCCGGGTTGTTCCTATGATTTTACCTCTTTCCATCTGTTCACATATCCTTCAGACCATTTTATATGCTCAGTAATCATTTCAAAAGTTCACAGAGTCTAGATTAGACCCTGCTTAACCATCTATGCAACTTTACCCTGAGTAATGCTTCCCCTGTCATTGTTCCAGTGCATTATAACGCTGCTTATGCTCAAATACAGTGCATTAGTCTCAATATTAATGCTCTGTAACCTCTGCTGGCCAGTGTTACCTAGCCAAAATCTGTTGTTTACACCTCTGTTGTGTTTCCCTTTGGATGTGGAGTTATTGGCCATCATATTAGCTTCTCTTGCTAGATTCCTGTGCTTGTTTACCAGTTAACATTTTTTGTCTTTAGTTCCTGTTTAAAAATTTAATGTTAGTCGCATCTACTTTTTGAAGAAGAATTTTTTTTTAAAGTTTTCTAAACTTAGCTGAATTAATTTTGAATATTTTTGGTTAAAAAGTTATTAAGAGAATATAGATAGATGTTTGAATCTTTAAAGTTGAACTATGTTATTTGAATGTTTGGTGCACGTATGTTGAAAGAATCTCTCCTTGTAGAATAAACTCTTCATTGAATTGAATATTTAGAGCACATTTTTGCATGGTTTTTGAGTCAGAGTCTCATCACATTTCATACATCCACTCCCCCTTCGCAAGACTAATAATCAAGTACAATAAGAATCAAGTAATAATAAAATTATTCATATAAATTTTTCTGAGCTCACACCAACAGTAGTTCAGGCTAGGATCTTGGGGTAGGAGAAGTGAGAAAATCACCCAAGATCTCAAAACTTGAAACTAGAGTCATTAAAAAGTGAAGTCCTACTATACTCATATTATCGGGACCACTCCACTACCACCGGAGTTAAATGCGAGACAACACCAGTGCATGAGAAGGTAGCGCACCTTCGAGTGCATTCAGTGGGCATGCTATATATTTGGGTTCCCTTTGGGGATGTCAAAACTAAATCGGGGATCTAGGTGTTCTGTCCATATAGCGTTTTGTCTATGACCGTGACCCCCCTGATGATGTATATGATTTGAGGTATCTTTAGTTTCCATAATTTTTAGGGACTTACACGAGGTGACTAGGACGGGCTGTCTTGGTACCTAAAACAGATGGACCTACTCTGTCTTCTATCTTTGGGAGGGTACTCGTCTTCACGAGAGTACTTACACCTATTGTCTGAGGTTTGGGTGAAGCTTTAGAGTAACCATAACTGTGTTTATGACCAACCCTCTCTGTATGCTATTGTGATACTGGATTTCATCTCCAGTAAACGATAGTACTTAGATAGGGCCACCCTATTCTGGCTGCTTGTTGATTGATTTTAGAAAGTCCTTTTTTCTTTTTTCTTTTTTAGGTGTGTGGTTACTATCACTGAGAATTTATAATACATCACAAATAATTAAAATTTGATAGAAATACATAGGTCGCCATGGCGTCCTTCGACCCTCGTCGTCTGTATCGACCACAACAAGGTCTCCCTCCATTAACACCGGAGGAGGAGTCAAGTCTCGATGAGCCCGTGCCTTCTTCGGAAGAGCAATCTCCAGTGACAACCCCTGATTTTCATAAAGCCCCATATCATATGGAGTTTTGAGAGGATCCTTTTAGGGAAGGAGTCATACCTCCTTTCAATCCTCCTCTCACTGACCCGTCAACGCCAGTGTTAGTTTAGGTTACACCAAGCCAAGATATGTCTTCGGCTACACCAACATCTATTTCACAACCGGCACCCATGGGGTCGATGCCAATGGTAGCCAACTCTGGTTCACTACCATCTTCCTCACCAGTAGTCAGTTCTATGTTAATGATCAGAAACCCCAGTAGCCAAGCTATACCTGGTCCTAGCAATCCAGTCACCACAACTATCAGCAGACCTCCGAACCCTTCGGGATATGCTCCTATTGTGACTACGCCGGGACCCACGCTTTCCGCTCCCACTAGTAGGACTACTTCAGTTCCTTTTAGCAACCCTTTTGGGTGGAACCCTTTGCTAAGTTCAAAGCCGTTGGCCACCATGCCAGGGGAAGTGTCACCAACACATATATGACTGGGGGCACTTCGGTACCCCTACAGTCATTGGGACAAGTAGGACAGCCTATTATTAACTTTTTTCCTTTGAGTGGTCAAACTTCTGATGTAGGGTATATGACGTTGCTTAACTATGCGAATAGCAGTATGCCTTTGGATAAATCTATCACGTCCATATGGGCAAACTAACCCTAAAATAAATTTGGGCAAGGGGGTAACTTTTACACTAGGGGCAACCAACAGTCCGACCCCCAGTACAACATACCCTATGGACAACAACCATACACCCCTACACCCCCACCCACAGGGAAATTTTATCAACAAAGTCCTACTTATCCCATTGGTAACACATTGATGGGTGGACCATATGGTTCGAACGGTCAACCAATACTTCCTTGGCTAGATCCAAGGGAAAACATGCAATTGCCATTTTTGGCAGCTCTAGACATCCCTGACATCTACAAACTTACCAATGATCCCATCAACCACAACCCACTCTGGCCTCTAGTATCGCACAAGATTCCATCTGACATCCTTAAATTCGATGGGAAACAAGGGGATGATCCGGCTACACACGTCACCACCTTTCATCTATGGTATGTTACTAACTTCATGGTGGATGATAGTATCCAGCTTCGACTTTTCCCCCACACTCTCATAAGAAACGCTGCCAAATGATACATTGAATTACCACGTGGGGTTGTCAACACTTTTGGTGCCTTAGCTACAGAATTTCTTAAGAACTTCCAATTACCTATTAGATACGAAACTGGCACGGAACTCTTAACCTCATTGTGCCATGACACCACCACCCACATCTCCGATCACATTCATGAATGGAGACGTAGGCAGAGGCTCGTCAAAATGCCAATCCTGGATCATCTCTTATCCAAATGGTTTTGTAAGTCACTCTTACCCCCTGCCCCTAGCTAAGGACATTTTTTTTTCTAGTGCAGTCACAGAAGACCAATCCATTCGTCATGCACAACATTTAGATCTAATCTATTCACAATCTGACACACTATATGATTTACTCCCCCATGCCCCTGGAAATCCAAATCCTCTTGCTACCTCAAAACCTGAAGTGCACACTAACGGCCTCATTCGTGTGATCTCTGGAATAGCGATAAAATAGCCTAGGGAGCAAACCTCCCAACCATATTCGGTTGCCACTGCCCCTAACCAATCGACTACTCTTCCTACCCCTGAGGTAAATTCTATGCAATTTTCACAAAAACCTAGTGGCAAGAACAAGAAGAACAAGAAAGACCTCTTCTTCTGAAGAGCAGTCGAATACTCAGAGTAATCCCAATCAGAAAAAAGCTACTAAGAATGAAAAAGGAAAGGAGAAACCCATGAAATTTCCTTGTAGAATCTGTGCAGAGGACCACTTGACATACAAATTTCCTCGGCTGCAGGAATGCACAGATTTTATCACAAACAAAGACTCTGGGAGGACACCTATCGTTCTTCATAACCCCTTCCCTAATCATAGTAGTAACAACAACACATGGTTGCAAACCCACCACAACCCTCGCAAAGGGGCAACGGTGGTACACATCCTTCCGGTGAAGGATCATCTGCCATTTATGGAGTTTAAAGTGTTGAACTCCAAACATGAGCCAAACTCTATGGAAATCCTGTCATTGATGCTCAGGAACCTGGTACCAATTCGAATCCACTGTTGCCCACTGACCCAGTGATTTGACCCCCCAAAGGGACACCTCGACGCACAACTCATAACACCTCTGCACGTGCTACCTAAAACTATAATATTATAGAAGATTTGGTGCAAGCATCATCAGCCATGTCTACACTCAAAGTATTGCAAACTTTCCCAACGCAAAGGAAAGCTTTTCTTTCGACCATTGGTGGAATCGACCCCCAGGATTCTACGCTAGCCATCTTTGACATGGAGAAATATAAACGTCTCTTCTCACACCAAATTGTGTTCCAGGTGCAAGTTGTGTGGAAAGGGAGACCAATCCATCGAACTATCATAGACGAAGGTGCTTCGACCTGCGTTATGTCAACTACTTGTTGGCTCGCTTTGGGTTCTCCTACTTTGTCTCCACTGTCGAATTCCCTTAAAGCTTTCGATGGCCACACTTTCCTCCCAAAGGCCTACCTTGCTAGATTTCCCATTTCTCTTTGTGGGAAAATGATAACGGTGGACATAGAAGTCATAGATCATCATCTCGACTATAATCTGTTGCTGGGTCACAGTTGGTCTTATGCAATGACTGCCATTGTCTCTTTGGTCTTCTGACTCATCCTATTTCCATTGGATGGGAAAATAGTCACAGTGGATCAGTTATCCTTTTGCACCCTAGATTATTCCACGTTACCAAGTAGCATTGTACCCCTAGTAGGAGGTGTTCTTGACTCGTACGTCAGTATCGGTACCGGTCTTCTGAAGGCATATTCCTTAATGGGTTTCTTTCCTCTCCTACCACTTGAGGTTCCATATATGATTGCAATGATATCCACCATTTCAGATGGCTCTATCATTCCATGGATCCTATCGTCACCTTCATACATTGATTCCTACAAAGATCAGATGTCGCTTTCACTAGCAGAGTTGGCTTATCAATCCATCCAAATTGCATCTGAACCCTCCACTACTTTGGTTTCAACCAATGGTACCACCCTCCTACCCATCACATTTCTTTCTAAATATCTCCTTGATGAAGTCCTGCCTACGGACAAAGCTCTTCAAGAGATCATGTCTCTAGAAGAACGACATTGGGGAGAGTTCCGGCATCGCGCTTCAATGTTCAATTCGAACGCGATCACTACTCAAATCCCATATTTTGACCCACCTGAGATCGTTCCCTCCACTTACACAACTGTCCAACTATCAATTCATAAGGGAACATGGACAATCTTTCCAAGACTATGCTCATAGATATCTCGGTCAAAATGGGTATCATGGAAAACATTCAGATTGGAGCCGATTACAATCCTGAGGAAATTGCACGCTTCACATCCCTTTTTAAGGAATTGCGCGATGTCTTTACTTGGTCTTATGAGAAAATTCCCGACATAGATCCTTCTATTGATGAGAAAGAGATCAAGAAATTTCGAGCATTCTTTTTATGGTATTTTTCTCACTCGTTAATCTGAAAAACCTCGAGTTCTCTTCTTCAGGCTCGTTAAACTTACACGAATAAGCTCTGAGCCTTCTTTTTAGGGATTTTTTCTAGCTCATAAAATTGAAAAAACCCCGAGCATTCTTTTTATGGTATTTTTCTTACTCGTTAATCCAAAAAACCTCTATTTTTCTTCTTCGGGCTCGTTAAACTTACACGAAGAAGCAACAAGATTTATTTTCGGGACTTTTTCTCGCTCGTAAAATTGAAAAAACCCTGAGTTTCCTTCATCGGGCTCGTTAAAATACTACGACAAAGAAATATGAGCCATTCTTTTCCATCTTTTTCAAAGCTCATTAAACAGAAAAAGTAACCGAGTTTTTCTCCATGGGACTCGTTAAAAATTCATGGAGAGCATCTATTTTTTCTTCGTTGGACTTGTTAAAATTTCACAAAGAACATTGAGTTTACTTCGTCTCCTCATACTCATAACAAAATGAGGTAGATTTCCATCGAACATAGGTTTCTCACTTTTCTGGATTCAATGGACTAACTCACGGAAAATGAACTGTTTCGGGCTTACTATTCTCCCTTCTTCATTCCTGGTTATCAAACATGACAAAAGTACCCCCTGGAGTTGTATTTTACGATGCTTTTTAGACTCTCTAAATATGAAAAAATCACTGAGTTTACCCGTCTGGACTCGTTAAACTTAATCAAACGGGGAAAAAAAATTGGATGAAATGGATACTTATTTTGTTACATTTTAAAAGTCGATTTGGCAGCACAAAATATTGAACATGGCACTTCCCAGAAAACTCTCTCGCATTTAGCTGAACCCTACCATCTATGAGTTTAGCCTTCATATGCCAATGTTCCTCCATTGCTGAATCTTGATACTCTTTGGTGTTCATTAAGCCTAAGCTTCCTGGTACCCTGTTAGAGTGCCTTCTATTGTTCAAGAGGATTTCGCTATCTACTGTTCCTTGTATTAACCGATCCATCATATACCAGAACTTATTTGTCATCATTTATTCCCATTTGCTCTTGATTATTTCCATAAACAAAATCATCTTTTCCCATTTCGTGTCGACTGATATAGGATGCCTCTGTGCCTACCTTTTGACAGATATCTTCCTATCGACTTCAACATCTTATCTAGGAAGTTGATCTAGAAACACATCAGTACCCATATACTTACAGACATTAGTGGCAGGTCATCTTGTGTTTGGTTGGGGGTTCTCATTATTGGCTCCCGATCAAATTATTCTACGAGTGTTTGACATCAACTCCTTTTATTCACACTCACTAGATTGTATTGTGCATCTTGGGGACCATCATCATTATTGGTGGCCACCCTCGCTTCTGTTAACATCTTTTGCTATTTATAGGTAATCAAAAAATTTCCGCATGTTTGACTACAACTCATTCATTCACATGTACGGAAATATGCAGTTTAGTGAAGCTGCGAGCAAGACCTTGGATTGAGGCTTACACCATTACAGTTGTGTTTCCTCTCCCAAGTTGCAATATTGTTTTTGGAGATAGCTTATCAATTTGATCATGTTATGACTGACACTTCCACGTTATGCTTATCAGTGGACACACTGTTCATATCTCTTCTCTAGATAAATCATTTTGATTAGCTACTAAACATGATAATTCCCGACTCAGGACAGATACTATATTTTCTGACATATGTTGTTGTTTCAATTTTTCCTCAGTCCTCCAATTCCTCTCATTCTACTAAACTTGTTATTAAGTATTTCGACCATCGTCTTTGTCTCTGACCTCACACTTTAGGGGGCATCTGTTACAGGACAAATGACCTCCTCACCAGCTTAGAGGAGAAGGTAACATGAAAGGAAGAAAATGACCTAGACAATACCCATTTTTTCCAAGGTAACACACCCCAGAAATAGCAAGGTAGAGTTATAACGCACCTAAGCCATGCAAAGGGAGAATTAATGCCTACGGTAATGCTATGTCTTGCCCAAGGGGTAGCATTATCCATGTTTGAATGTGAAACGGGAAATATCTTACAGAAAAATAACTGGCATTTCTAGCTTTTTCACAAAAGGGAATCAGTTCAAAATAGGAACTAAATGGCACAAACCTTTTATTAGGAATTTCTAAACACAACTGAACTCCTATGGAAGGAAAAAGCACGGAAAGCAAGGACACATCTAGATTTTTCCCGATTTGAACAGGTTGAAAGAGTTGGAAAGGTTTGCTCTCTCCATCTCCTATAAATTGGATTTGTGGGCTCTTGGTCTAAGGCCGAAGGTTTGATTATATGTGGAGTAGAATTTCTTTGTTGTAGTGTGAGGCTTGAACATTAGCGAAGTTCATTGAGAGATTTCTGCCTTGAGCATCATCACACTCGGAGATAGAGAAAGAGGGAGAGGAATTGGAATATTGAGGAGGGCTTGTTGCAACTGACGATTGTAATCCTCCTTTTCATAAATCAATAGAATTGTATCTTTTTTTTCCATTTGATGCATCAGTGTCACAATTGTTGTTCAATCATCTATGTAGCATGATATGAATGGCTTATATCTGCATTGTTTTATGTTTCTTATATGCTAGTTCAATTGATAGAAAGTTATATTGTTGTAGAGATTACATGGGTGCTTTGATTGGTTGCAGGATCTGGATTTGGAGCCAATGAAGAAGGACCTCTACTTCACTGCTTGGTGTTCTCCATAGGATCTACTGTCCAAAAAGAGGTAATATTTTCCATCTCGCTTTTTCAATTATAGATATTAGTATGAACATGTATGCAGTACCTTTGGAACTTTACAACTAATTTAACAGCCTACCTCGGGCACTGGAAATCCCTGAGAGGGATGCCCAATAACCACCACCCAAGCATATTACCCTATAGAAGAGTTTCCCCTCATTCCTAGTGTTTTTTCCTCTTCTTATCCACTGAGTATCATTTACTATCAATTATTAGACTTTTGAATCAAATAATTATATTATAAGTGTGTTATGTAGCTTGAATTTTGAATCTCTGTTGCACCCAATGCACTTTTGGTCGAGACACAGTGCTTTGCATAGCACTGTCTCCCACTCAGGGGTGCTTTACAAAGCACAGTCTCCCACTCAGGGGTGCTTTGCAATGCACTGTCTCCCTTTAGAGACTATGTTGCCCCCTTAGCCAACCAAATTCCCTTTGAATTTTTCATTGCCATCATACTCAGCCTTTTGTATGTTGTGTTTTCAATTATCTAATACCTCTCAGAGACCAGTAAATTTGTCTGATTCTTCCTCCTTTGAAAAGTAAGTTTGTCCAATGTCTCTTTAAGTGTTTTTCTTTATCATTGAAAAATCAATTCAAATTATTTTTATTTCTGCATTAGATCCATTTTTTTTCGTAAAGGAAATTGTCGTTAAATTCTTCGTTTCCTATAGGAAAATTGTAGTTCCATTCTTCGCTTTTCCTAAAAGAGAAATTGTTTTTAAATTCATCATTTCTTAAAGAAGAAAGCATTTTTTTTATTTGATTCGTATAGTTTCCTTTGTGCATTCACATTAAGGGGACTGAAAAGAAAAACCTACATTTGCATGTAGTGGATTGTGTGTTTTTCATAGGAACAAGTTAGGAAAGCTACATATTATTTTGTGCTCTTTGTTTTTTTCTCTCAAAATTGATTGCTCTTTCACTTTAGTAGCTAAGATTTTCAATGAAAAAGATAAAATTGAAAATTTTTCTTATCATTTTAGGAATTTCCATCACATTATCGTGGTGAACATTGAAAGGAAAATTTATAAACAAGATCAACTTAAAATTTACATCAATTTACCTAAAAATCATTGGAACCATAATGATAACATTTATAAGGTCTAGGTTAGAGATGTGCTCTGATGTCGTAAAACATAGCAGTTGTCATTAATTGTCTGTGATACATTCCGAGTGTGATACCTCACTCCACATACGTAAGTATATCGTAGCTCATCCATGTACCTTCGGGTATATCGGGCGGTGTTATAGTATGAAAAGTATAAAGGGGTGCTCTCACTATGCAGTTTCCCATTAGACAGCATTAATATGGAATTGGGCCTCCATGTACCTTCGGGTATATTTGGGAGGACAATTTTAGGTTTCTATCCATCCATAGTGAATCGAGTTGGCCACCTTGTAAATTGTGATACACCGAACACAGGATTCGGGGAGATTGCTTGTCGGCACTTCTTGGTTCGCCTGGAGGTATTCTCCAATTCACAGTTTCTTGGTAAAACTTTTTCCTAGCATTACCCTTTTACTTTGTTTTTTTTTTTTGGTAATAAAATAAATCAGTCATCGTGGAAGAAGAAACTCCTTTTCCTCGTCGTTCGCGTAGACTCTCATTGAAACCACCTTTACCACCGAAAGCTACTTCTAGTCAGAGAAGGCGATATCACTCTACCAAAACCAGTACCATCAGTACCTCTGGTGAAGCATCATCTTCACTTATACCAGAGTCAACACAAGTTGTTTCTACAAATCCTGGTTCATTTAGTGTTGTCAAGACGGAGTCCTCGCAGCTACTTGTGGTCAAGATCCGTCCAATCAGTGAGACCATACCTCCCGAACGTGACGTTGTTCAACTGAAATTTGATCTGGATTCCATCATACTTTAGGGGGAAGTTTTTATTGGTTAAACTAAACATCATCCCCAGGACCAATGAAATAGGGTCTATCATCCCCTTATATTTCAGTTGCTATATTCCCTAAGTGTAGAACATCTAGATCCCAAAGTCAAACAACCGGAATTTGTTCCTGTATTGGTCGCTCCACAATATATTGTACCCATTGAGTCTCCCATATCGCACAGTCAACCACCTAAAATATACTTCGGGCCTGACGGTGAAGTTCTTCCACCTGGTTTGATTTATTTTAAAGAAATATCACAAGACGAGACACCTTTAACTCCAACTCATTTTGGGGAGGAGAATTACTTGTATGAGTATTTTTCTCAATCACCTTCCTCTTATTTTGTTGATCCCGTTTTACTTCGAGTTCCCGTAGATTCTATAGGGTATACACTGGGTCATTTGACCATGGCTGAGATAACATATGATACTAAACCATCTAATTCAGTTGTGACAACATCTATTGTTGCTTCATCTTCGATGTTTTGTCCATTGACTTCACCCATGTCATCATCTAGAATCCTATCTGGTTCCTCCCTTATGAGTACTGAATGGCTTGATCCTTTAATCCCACCTTCAGTGCAATATCAAGCTAATCCCATCAGTTATTCTCCTTGGTGGCCAGTGATACCACCAAAATTACCCTCGAAAATTCCAAAATTAAATGGAAACCCTAGAGAAGACCCGTCAACACATGTTATAGCTTATCATTTGTGGTGCTCATCAAATGATGACTCTGTTAGACTACGTCTTTTCCAGCACACACTCACTCGTCCGACTACACAATGAGGATGGTTCTTTTTCTTTGTCAACCTTGTTAAAAAATGAAACAAAGTCATGAGGATATATATTTTACTGTGTCAACCTCATTAAAAAATGAAACAGGTCATGAGCATAGTTCTTTTCCTGTGTCAAGTTCGTTAAAAAATGAAACAAATCCTCCCCTATAATGAACCTTCATTCCATCCAGCTATCAGTAACCAATAATATACTTAGGTGAATGAAATGAAGCTTGGGGGGCACCTGCTCTTGCAGGGGGAATTTGACACGTGCTCTTGTAGGTAGCATTCAAAACATTCTTACCAATTTCACACAATCAACAGCTGAAGTTCGGGGACAAAAAACAAGTTAAGAGCTCCAAAATGAAAATGGTAACTTTAAAATGGTAAAAATGAATAGTAAAACTCTTTTAATTAGTCATTTGATTATTTTCAAATAATATTTATTGCTATTACTATGGTTTTTTTCAATTTTTATCATGAAACAGGTATTTTTAATCCATTTTATGTTGTTCTGAACAGGTTTGCAACTGATGAGCAGAATAGTTGTGCACATTTATTTCAAGAATGATTTGACCATAAGGCATACTTTTATCCTTATTTTTCAAGCTTTGATAAAAGTGAAAAAGGACTTGAAGCACACTTTTATCTCTTTTTCGAGCTTCGATAAAAATGAAAAAGGAACCCTTGGAGTCTTCTTTTAGCTCTTTTCAGACTCTGATAATGTGAAAATATTGTCGAGAACTCGTCTTTTCGAGCTCGTAAAAGTAAATGAATTGATATCTGCTCAGTATAAGTTTAACCCTTTTCTAGACTGAGATAGATTATTTACGAAAAAGGAATGCCTTAGTCG
The DNA here is from genome assembly GCA_034641835.2 of Pinus albicaulis. Taxonomy (NCBI): domain Eukaryota; kingdom Viridiplantae; phylum Streptophyta; class Pinopsida; order Pinales; family Pinaceae; genus Pinus; species Pinus albicaulis. Next base: position 891,153,033 of record CM076574.1, read on the forward strand.
AACATGGATAGGAGGTTCTCTCATATTTTATTTTACACTTTTTCAGATCTAGGCAACAACTTTACGAAAAAATACATATGGAGTTTTCTTTCCTCCTCTTTTTCAAACTCTCTAAATATGAAAAATTACCGGGTTGTCACTATTGTTAGGCTTGTTAAAACATAAAATAGCAACGAGCTTGTTGATCATGGCAAGAATCGAGTTTCATTCATCGTTGGACTCGTTAAATTATTAAATAGCAATACATTATTTGCCCGAAGGGTTGAATTATAGATCAAGCATATGTTATCCTCCTCAATATTGTTAAAAAATAAAGAGGTACTAGTCGACAAATGACCGGGGAAAATTTGGGAAAGTGAACAGAACTTTTACAGTAGTGGGTCGCTCTTGAACATGACACTTCACCCCATCATCATGACTATTTGGGTTGAGTAATCTTCTTGATGGTTCATTCATACATATGGTTCATCATACCTTCACTTCAGTTTTGGGTCAATGCTGCCAAATCATCTCAGTGTCGCCAATATGTTCAAGAGAAGTCATCCCGTGAATAATCATCCTTCTGCAATAATCATAAACCTTCATTCTCATGACAGTCATCCCTGGACATTTCTATATCAAGTCACATTTTGTCTCTAAAATCAGTACCTCCCATTTCATAATAAAGTGACTTCATGTCAACATCAAATCATTATCTAGGAATTTTACTTAGAAACATCATCTTCTAGTACCATGAGGCTTGTTACAGCATCGACAAGATCCTCACTTCCAGAATTTTGACCAAAAGATTTTGTTTGGTGTTCGACATCAAATCATCTATTCACACCTTGCGAAATTTACTGCAATACCTTGAGGGACATCAACATCAATGGTGATTCTCTCGCATTTGTTAACAACTCACATCATTGGCTGGGAAACAAAAGATATCTTACCATGTTCGACTACAAATCATATATTCGCATGGCTAGACTTGTACCCGAATGATTGAGTGAACGAGATAAGAAGACCCTGGATTTAGTTTCAGCCATTCGGGTTGCGATTTCAAGATTTTTGTACACATCATCTATATGGTGACCTTACATATAGATTGTCATCCGAACATGGGCCTATATCTGTAGGCATGTCTACGTTGGGTAACATTCCAATATAGATGACTTTCTGCACTATGTACATGTTATTAGATAGTTTATGTGCTAAGCATGGGAATGCCTTCCCTCAGCAATTCATGATCAAGAGGATATATCATGATGTAATTTTTTGTAATATTGATGGAGGTCACCACTCCGCTTCAGTTCTAGCCCATCACAATGTAAAGCATCTCATTCAAAAAATATTGTTATTATTCTGACTTCGTGCTTTAGGGGGCAGCTCTTATAGGTCAATTTGGGCATCATTCCCAATGACCTGGTTAAACTGGACATCATCCCCAGAACCAATGAAATAAGGTCTATCATACCCTATCATTTCAGTTGCTACATGCCCTAAGATAAAGAACAAGAACAAATCATCCATGACTTCCATTGAAAGGTTTCCAAGGGTTGAAGTATATGTTATATCACCTAGAAGCTCACAAACGCAGTCTCTCAAAGGGACTAAATGCTTTTTATATGCAGTTACCTCCATTCAAGTGTGCTCTGCAAAGCACTTCCCGACATTCAAGAGTGTGTTGGTTAAATGGGAGCGAAACTCACATTGTTCTGGAATCTCCACATGGACAGTGCCTTCTAGAAGAGTCCATATGTGTCAAACTTCGAATCCATGTGTCCATCTAACACCTCTGATCTTGGGAACATGTCTTTCCTATTATTAGAAATTAATTGATTGAGAAACTACCCTCAGCTGCTCTATAAATTGAGCACAGATCCTAGTGCTTGAGAAGGAATAAATTTGGTAAAGAAATGTTGTCGGTTTCTCAATTGAGTGTTTGATTAGAATGATATGCTATTGGTTAGATGTTTATTGTGATGAGGCTAGGATGAATGTTGGAGTTGGTGACATCAAATAGATTGCTGGTTGTAACCTCCCCCTTCTATCCATTAATAAAGATTGCTGCTCATTTTCCCACATATGTATCTATTTATGTTTCTGCTTTTCATATCATGGATTCTTAGCTGATATATATGTTTCATGTTTCATTGATTTAATTGATTAAGAAAAATAGGCATATGTATATTGCAATCTCTTTGGTGTTTAGTGTTTATAATTGCAAGAACTAGTTTGGCAATCAAAGTTCGATTGAAAGCTATAGCAAGAGTGACAGAAAAGGATAATAGGAAGCGCTTGGATCACAAGTAAGTTCCTCTATTGTTCTGTGTGTCTATTTACTCTTACTGAAAGTGTCTGCAAAGTCTTTGATCTATTGTTCTAAATGCATAGCACCACATTTAGGGAATGTGTTTTATCGTAATTCATAATTCCGCATAACACTGCCAATCAGTTCTATTCTATGTATTGTGATGTTGAAGGTATTCTTGACTCTCACATATGTTTTATATGTTTCTTGTGGTATTTATATACAAGAGATTGATATATCTTTCGTACTTGAGGATTGTGGATCTTCATACAAATGGAAAGAGCATGTTGACCTTGATGATATGAGGTCAAGAGGATAAGTTACTAATAGATATTTATTGCACTATCTTATGGTTATGTTATATTTTCTTGGTGATGCTTGGAATCACTACATATTTGGTCACATGTTGATGACATTGGAGATATTGTTGCTACACTGTCTTATATGCTTGATGATATATTGATAATGAGGATGTTCATGTTGCTTCTATGTTTCTATGATCAAATGTTCATGGTGCAGGTTCATATATGGAATATGGTGGTTGTTTATTACTACCATGATATTGCTACCTCACTATTGGGGTCCATGGTTTTGGTTATAAATGTCATATATGTCTCTTAATATAAAAATTCATGTAAAGAATCATGTTTTAGTCATTGAAATATTTAGTCATGTATGGGATATTGGGATCAAGTCATTGTATGTAATCCATTTTGGGATATTGATGTAAAATTTGGATAAAAAATATAACCCCCTTTTGTTGGGTGATTAATGTAATGGTTTATAGAGTCATTGGTCATAAGAAAGGTCATATTCGGTTAAGTCATAAAGTATTGTATATATCAAAAGGTTCAGAATATGCTTAGGTAGAACATGGTCAATATGCATTTTTCATATTCATATCATACCTACAATGATCCTCTCTACAAAGGGGGAGAGAAGCTTGGTGTTTGGAGAAGAATGATTGGAGAAGATTGGTAAGAATTCTTCATATTTACAGGTGTGTTTGCATATGTTTACATGTGGTGTGGCAAACACCAAAGTAGTTTGCATCAAGTCCAAAGGGGGATATTGTTGGCATTATGGTTCATGTGTCATCCTCGATGGAAACCTACTTCATAAATATGACAAAATTATGATAACGGGATGATTATGTGAAGACTGGTACAAATTTTATAGGTGATATGGAAAAAGGAATGTTAGTTCAAAGACATATTGATGGTAAAGGTAAAGTTTGAGAAAGTATATTTGGGTCCTAAGAAGCAAGGTCGTGTACATACACAGGTAGTGTGAAGAAAAGTTGCGTACAGAATTTGCACCATGGTAATTTGAATACCGGGGGTCTTTACCATTTTATTAGACCATAGCAATGGGAGTGACAATGGTTATTTGATCTTGTTAAAGAATACTAACGACATTACCAAGGGATTCACCCAAGGTATTGTCTAAGGCTAAAAACTATATAAGGATATGGAGATCAAGGTGTTTTGAGTGCAAGTATATGTGTTATTCATGTGAGATCTGATCTAGAATAGGGATGCACCAGGAAGCAAGGAGATGACTCAGATCTTAAAGATCTGAAGATATGTTAAAATATGGTTGATTGATTTACTTGTTGCAAATGTTTAAATAGCTAACAATTCTAGATATGTGGTTATAATGATGTTGTGATCTAATTGAGTTATTCAAAATATGAATATGTGATAGTGAAGTTTCTGGAATTTAAATTTTTCTTACAACGAAAGTTTTTATATTTGTACATTGGTTCGTTGTTAAAATATCCCATACATACAGGGATCAGCTTTTGGGTGCACACACACAAGCACACGTGTATATATATATATATATATATATATATATATATATATATATATATATATATATATATATATATATATATATATATATATATATATTGTGAAGTGTTTTCAGTATGTTCAGATATGTACGTAGGTGTTGTGAATTATAAACGCGTACATACACATTAGAGGAATTTTGAGGTCTAAAATGGGCCTCAGAAGAAAAATGTACAACAAAAATAAACTTAATAAGAACCAATAGGATTCAAGATGATGATGTCAACCATGGGGGATCATTCACCATTTTTGGAGTAAAAAAGTAAAAATATTAAAAAATAATAAAATAATAAAACTACTTTTTCAACTCGTATTTTCAACTTATCTCCCTAAATTTTTAATCAAATTTCGAGCAGGAGTACTCACTGGATGCAAAATTTAATTCCTCATCCAAGGAGTACCCATGTTTCATACTTTCGATGGACCTTGCTACATGAAAAATGAGAAATACATGAAAAAACGTGCTTACAATCACATTTTTCATGTATTTCTCATTTTTAGTGTAGCAGCGTCCATCGAAAGTATGCAGCATGGGTACTTCTTGGATGAGAAATCAAATTTTGCATCCAACGAGTGTTTATGCTCGAAATTTGAGTAAACCCATAGGGAGATAAGTTGAAAATAAGAGTTGAAAAATAGTTTTTCCTTTTCTCCCTCTTTAATTTTATGATGTAATCAAATCTTATTATATTATATCCACTATTATTCTATAATTTCCTTAGAAGGCCCATTTTAGACCTCAAAATTCCCCTAATGTGGATATGCCTTGTGGAAGTTGCGTCTACAACTAGCATTTCAACTGATACTTGATGTTTATAGTTGATTATTTCTGGTTTAATTGTTGAGGTTTGTCAATGATTTCTCTATCATGATGTTCTGTGTTAGACATGTTGGTGGACCTACCTATGGTTTTTTGCATGGGTTTTGTGCATGTTTTTTGGCATGATGGCTTTCTGTCCATGGTATTTTGTATATCCGGTCAAGTGAACTACATTTATGTTCTAATCTAGGGTTAATGGATTGGGGTTTATGAATGCTTCGACGTGTATATATATGTATTGTAACATTGAAAGGAATATAATGAAAAACCAATCTGGTAGTCTCAATTTTAGGATTGGGGGGGGGGGGGGGTATTTGTGTATATATGTTTCATGTTTATGTTCTCGCCATTGTTTATTTTATGTTTTTAGGAATTATTTTGCAGGTAATTTCTGTAAAGGGTTAAAACCTAAATTTGGTATCAGAGTTGTTTCGGCTTCAAGGGGACACCTATACTGTTGAGGGGTTTTTTCTCAAGCCTGTGGTAGACCCTGTTCAATGGGAGATCTGCATGATCGATTCTTACAGTGAAATAAGATGGCAAGTGTTATGAAACCAACTCCAAAAATAGAATAAAATAGATGTCAATGTCTTAGAATCCAACCACTTCGAGGAGTAAACCTTATTTACATTACATAAATGAACAATCCTTGGATTACTGAAATGAAAAAATCTCCTTTCTATTTATAGGATTCCATGGGGTCACAATATAATCCTAGCCAACCTAACAATAATAATGTAAGGGCACAATAATAACAATAAAAGGGTTTTATGGGGCACAATAATAACAATATGGGGACTACAGGGGTACACCAATAACAATAAGGGGGATACACTAACAACAATGAGGGACTACACGAGTAATATAGGGACCTAACATGCTCCTCTCCTTCAAAAAAGTGTTTTCCTCAATGCTTGAGTAGCTCTGGATGCCTCTATATAAAATTCTCATCCTCCCATGTGGAATCTTCAGTGGGTAAGTTCTTCCACTTGATGAGATACTTTTAAATTGATCAATTTCATATTTGTCAAGTTCTTGTTTCTTTGATTGCATCAGGTTCCAATATGATTTTTCCTTCCTCATCAAGTTCTGGAAATATTGTTTGAACTAGAAGTTTTTCACCTATAACCTTCTTTAAGCATGAAACATGGAAAATTGGGCGCACTCAAGAAGAAGCAGGAAACTCCAATTTGTATGCCATAGTACCAATCTTTTGCAACACCTTGTAAGGACCATATTATTTTGGCGATAATTTATTATCCTTCTTAGCTTTCTTGAGGGACATTTTTTTGTATGGTTGTAGCCATAAAAATACCCAGTCTCCTACATCAAAACTTCTCTCGTTGTGATGTTGATATGCCTGTTGTTTCATTCGATTTTGTGCCAAATTTAGTTTATCCTTTAAGAGTTGGAGAACTTGTTGTTGATGCTTGATGTGATATTCCACTGCTTGAACCTTAGAATTTTATCTTAAAGATGATGTGATCGACGATGGATTATATCCATAAAGTGCCAAAAATGGGGCCATTTTTGCTACAGTATGGAAGGAAGTGATATACGACCATTCAACCAAAGGTAACCACTTGACCTGTTGTGTTTTTTTATCAGATACAACACAACGAACATATCCTTCCAAACATTTTTTCACTATCTTAGTTTGCCCATCAGATCGAGGATGATAATATGAGCTATGGGCTAGTTGAGTACCCAAACAAGAAAATAATTATGTCCAAAATTTCTAGTGAAAATGGGATCTATGCCGCTTACAATAATCTTTGGGTTTCCATGTAGCTTTTGAATTGTTTCCATAAATGCAGCAACAATTGTACTTGCTTTAAATGGATGAGATAAAGCACAAAAGTGTGCATACTTGGTAATTCTATCAACTACCACCATGATGACACTCTTTCCTTCGGAATTAGGTAAACCTGTGATAAAATCCATTGAAACCTCCTCCCAAAGTTGACTTGGAATGGGTAAAGGTTGTAGTAGACCCGGGGTCTTAATTGGCTCAACTTTATTTTGCTGGCAAAGCAAACATTCTGCCACAAATTTTTGAATATCAGATTTAAGGAAATCCCCAAAAAATATTTCTTCACCCTATGGTAAGTTTTTAAAAATCATGAGTGTTCTCCTATGGGAGATGTATGCAATTCCAAAAGAATATTTTGTTTTAGTTGGGAATTGTTACAAAGATATAAGTGATCCTTGTACCATAAGGAATCATTTTTCCAATTAAATGTATCATATGTACTGGGATATTGCTGCAACTTTTGAATGAGTGTCCACACTTATTTTTCATTCTTCCATTCCTCCCTTGATTCAGTTATCCAATCTGGTTGGATAAAAGAAATGGCACAAAGCAATGCTTCCACCTCCTCATCCTTTCTTGAGAGTGCCTCTGCAACAACATTTAGCTTCCCTTTTTTGTAGATGATTTCAAAGTCATAACCCAACATCTCTGTGACCCATTTTTGTTCCTCTTATGAATATATTCTTTGTTCCAAAAATTATTTAAGACTATCATGATAATTTTTTACCATGGAGTGTATTCCCATTAGGTAAGGTCACCATTTCTTTAGTGCATGTAGTATTTCCAACATTTCCTTCTCATATATAGGTTTATGTAAATACTTTCCTTTGATTTGATGACTTTTAAAATCAATGGGTCTTTCTTCTTGCATTAAAACAACACCAATTCCATTTCCCAAGGCATCACATTCCACAATAAAGGTTTTTGTGAAGTCTGGTGTAGCTAAGACCGGTGCTAAGCAGATTGCCTCTTTAAGATGTTAAAAGGCCTTAGTTGCTTCAGGAGTCCATGAAAAATCATCTTTCTTCAATAATTTTGTTAGAGGTGTTGTTATTCTCCAATAATTCTTAACAAACTTTCGATAATACCTTGTTAACTAGAGAAATCCGTGTAACTGCTTTATGGTTGTGGGGACTTTCAATTCCTTAATGTCTTTAATTTTGTTAGGGTCTACCTTAACATACTCCTAAGATACAATATGACCCAAGTATTCCACCTCTTGTACTCCAAAGAAACATTTGGAGGTTTTTTCATATAATTGTTTCTCCTCCAATAGTTTGAGCACCCTGTCAACATGTTGAACATTATCCTTCCAAGACCCGTTGTAGATTAGTATATCATCAAAAAATACTACAACAAATTTTCTATGGAAGGGTTTAAAAATGGAATCCATCAACCCTTGAAATGTAGAAGGTGCATTGGTAAGGCCAAAAGGCATGACCAAAAATTCATAATGACCCACAAGAGTTCAAAATGATGTTTTCGGAATATCTTCAGTCTTCATTCTAATTTGATGATATCCTGAACGAAGATCGAACTTGGTAAAATAAATTGTTCCATGTAATTCATCCAATCATTCATCAATCAAAGGAATGGGAAATTTATCTTTAATAGTGAGCTTATTGAGCTCCCTATAATCCAGACATGTGTGCCATGATCCATCCTTCTTGTGCACCAATACTACTGGAGCAGAGAAAGAACTTTGACCAGGTTGAATTATACTAGCCTCTAACATTTATGCAATCATACGTTCATTTTTTCTCTTTTGGACATAAGGATATTTGTATGGCCTGATGTTTGGAGGAACACTTCTTGGAATCAAATGAATAGCATGATCATGATCACGAATAGGTGGGAGTCCTTTCAAACACCTTGGAATGATTTTCCAAGACTTTTTCGAGATCTAGAGAAATAGATGATTTTGATTTTGGAAATTTTAGTGAGCATAATTGTGCAATTACGCCTCGTTGTTATTTATTCAGAAGCTTTGTCATGACATTATACCTTATTACATTTCCCATATTCCTTGCGATACCCTGTAATTCAACTTCCTTTCCTTCCAAAAAAAATTCATGAAAAGTTCTTGAAAATTTAAAGCTATTGTCCCCAAAGATTGTAACCATTGTACTCCTAGTACAAAATCAGCACCTCCCATTGGAATGGAAATAATTAGACTATTCAATACATATTCCCCTATGGTTAGCTTGATATTATGGCATTTTCCAGAGAAATTTATAGTCCCTCCATTTGCAACCATCACTTGACACTCTGGCGCTGGGTATAGGAAGTAATTCAATTCCTTGGCTACCTTATAATGACTAAAATTATGGGTACTACCTAAATCAATCAACACTATTACATTTTTATTCTTGATATGTCCTTCTATATTGAGAGTTTGAGGAGTGGTAATTCCTTCCAATGCATTATAGGACATGGTCAGACTCATTTATTCTTTCGCTAGGGTTGGTTCCTGGTGTATATCCTCTTCTTTTGAAGTTTCTTGTTAATTTTCGTCCTCCTCTTCACAATCTATGTAAAATAAGTTCTTCTCAGCGCACTTATGACCTTTAATGTATTTTCTATCACAACTGTAGCAAAGTCCTTTTTCTCTTTTTTCTTGCAATTTTTGTGGCGTCAACCTTGTAGGTTGTGGAAGTCTATTAGTAGCAACACTTCCATCTTGATAGATGTGAGTGGTAGGCTTCCTTGTCGCCATAATTTTACTTTCAATTTTTCTTGCCAACCGAAATGCCTTCTCCAATGAATCGGGTTCCCAAAGGCGAACCTCATGTTGGATGTTATCCTTTAAATTCCCTATGAAGACATCAATATTGTGTTCCTCTGGAATATCAATTACCCTTATATTCAATTTTTGGAAGTCCTAAATGTGCTCCACCATTGAACCCATTTGCTTGAGATTTATCAATTGGCTAAAGAAGGTGTTTCTCTTTGTATCCTTATAATGTGCTATCATTTCCTCTGTAAAAATTGACCAAATGACAATTTTTTTACGAGAGTAAAGCCAACAATACCATACAAGTTTATTTTGTTCTAAATTTAAAGTTGCAATGTGTACCTTTTGTGTGTTTTTCACACTATGGAGATCAAAATATTTCTCCATCTGTAGTATCCATGTTATGGGATCCTTGCCATCAAACTTCCTCATAGATATTTGGAATATGGTGGGTCTTCAATCCAAAATTAGAGTTTATTAAATCATGATTAACATTTATTTTGTTCTCATCATGAGTTTCATGTACGACCTTTTTTCCATTAGGAATAATTTCTTGCATCAACTTTTTCAAACCTTCCTTCAAACCTTCCATTTCTACTTTTAGATCATTCTTCATGTATTCCATGTTTTCTTTCATTTTTTCATCTTTTCCATCCATCTTAGCTTCCATGCCATTATTCAAAACTTCCATTTCATTTTTTGTTTCTCTTTGCGAGAGCGAAATTTGGTGCACTTGGTCTTGTAATTTTGATATATCATGTTGCACTTTCTCCTCTTCATGAGTCATAGTAGAGCCTTCTGAGGGCTTAATGGGTCTTGAATTCTTTTTAGGCGGCATTTTAGAACCCAATATTGATATCTATGCTTCAATATACCCTTGGAATCACTTCAAAATGATTTTTTAAACAAGACTTATGCAATTTGAAAAAAAATACACACCTTTTTCTTGCTTTTGAGGAGATCAATATTGAAACTGATGTATCTCTGGAATTTTGGATCCCCAATATTTTATCTTTGGTCCTTTAGTATCCCTCTGAATCTTCTTTCCAATGCCATAGGTCTGACCCGATTTGGATTCTCCAAGGAAAATTTATGCCTAATCTTCTGTAATGTCCTAATTATGGATTTGTTCAGTAGAGAGAACTTGTACGATGTTCCATGTGTCACTAGTTCCTCCTTCGGCTTTGAAATTGATATAAAATATATAGTTTGTTTAATTTCGACCACTTTTTACAGGGTTCTATATAATTCTCGGAGAGAGTTATCACAATTTTCCGAAGGTCACCTATTTGAGATGAAATTCGGGAGCCTGAAAAAACCCTAAATTCCATAGATCATATCTCTAAAAATATTGTGAACCAAGATCTAAAATTTTTACATGACGTTCATCAGGATTTCTTCAGAAATGGGATTTTTTTATAGATTATGAGCCTTTGTAGAAAAAAAATTTATAGCAAAAATTCAACGATGACATGTTTGAAGCAGTGAAACTCTAGAATCCAAAGCGTTGATACCAAATGTTATGAAACCAGCTCCAAAAATAGAATAAAAGAGAGATAAACGTCTTAGAATTAAGCCACTTCGATGGGGCAACCTCCTTTACATTACATAAAAGAACAATTCTTGGATGATTCAAATGGAAAAACCTTCTTTCTATATATAGGAGTCCATGGGTTACAATATAATCCTAGCCGACCTAACAATAATAATGTAAGGGCACAACAATAACAATAGTGGGGTTTTATGGGGCACAATAATAAAAATATGGGGACTATAGGGGTACAAAAATAACAATAATGGGGCTACACTGACAACAATAAGGGACTACACTAGTAATATAGGGACCTAACTGCGAGCAGTGGAAATATAGATATCAAGAAATTTAATGGTCAGAGTTTTGAGTTGTGGATGCTCAAGATGGAGAATCTGCTGGTGGAAAAATATTGGTGGATCACAGTAGGTCTAGGTACTAAACCAATGGAAATGTCAGATTAATACTAGTCAAGGTTGAATTGAAAAGTAAAGAGCATAATGTGATTGTGCATCTCAGATTTGATATTGTTGAATGTATTTGGGGAAGCTACAATGAAGCCTTTGTGGGACAAGTTAGGGACTTTGTACCAATCTAAGTCTCTAGTGAACAAATTTTTCCTACGGAAAAATCTATATAACCTGAGGATGAAGGATGCAGACTCAGTGACAGAGCATCTGAACGCCTTTAATACTATGGTAATCTAGTTTTTATCTGTTGATATTAAAATTTCAGATAAATATTAGTGCATCATTTTTTTGTGTTCTCTACCAGATTCGTGGGATATTTTGGTTGTTGCAATAGGTAGAAATACAACTACCTTGAAGTTTAATGAAACTGTCTCATCGTTGTTTTCAGAATAAATGAGATGGAAAAATATAGAGGGTCAGAGTGGAGATGCCTTTTATGTACGAGGAAGGTTCTAGAACATAAAAAAAAATAAGTCCTTAAGTGGGGGATCTAAATCTAGATGGATATCAAAATATCCAGGAAAACTTGTAAAAGTGTACTGGAAATGCAGAACAGAAGGGAACTTCAAAAAGTACCATAGATCTAAAGCTCCTAGAAAAGGAAATGGATATGATGATGCTCCTTCTATAAAGATGAAAACCACCTTAGATGAAGGTGGGGATGTGTGCTTGGATTCTTCTTCAAGTACATGAGTATATTATGATGCATGGTTAATTGACTCAGGTGGATCCTTTCACTTCACTCCCCATAGGGAGTGGTTCCGTGAGTATGAGAAATATGATGGTGGTGATGTCTTCCTAGGGGATGACAGGAAGGCTAGAATCATCAGACAAGGAAAATTCAAGTTGAAGTTGCAAGGTGGAAGGATTATAACACTTCATGGTGTTTTTCATATTCCTTCTTTGGCCATAAATATAATTTTTGTAAGAAAGATGGATGATGCAGGTGTAAAAATAGTGTTCGAGAAGGATACCTACAAGATGGTTTAGGGAGCACAAGTTTTGACGCAGTGAGTTTGGATTGGAACTCTGTACAAGCTTCTAGATAGCACTGTTATTGATGGGTGCAATAGTTCTATGGTTCCTGAAAGTGGATACGAAAACCTTTTGGTCTCTGGAGAAAAGACCATGATGTGGCCTCAAAGGCTTGTACATATTTGAGAGAAGGGCCTTTGAATACTGTTACACAGCATTTTGTCACTGTCCCTGCAATTCCCAACTCACACATTGGAGGGTTGTTTATGTGACCAATACGCAGTGTCATGCTTTTCAAATAACATCCTTGCATCCCTTTTGATGAAGGCAACATTCTTCTTGTTGACATTTCCTTAAGAGGAGCTGTAAAAATCCCTATTTTTTCCTTGGTGTGAGTAGCCCTTTACCTCCTTGTGCCGACCTGGGAATTTAACACTAAGCCCATGTCACTTGGTGCTCTGTGCTAGTTAGACACCCGTGCCAAGCTATTTATGAATTTTTTTTTAAAAATATAGGAAGAGGTTCCATTCCAACCACCTCGGGGATGAGTCATTGGGAGTCGTTGAACTAAAACAACCACGGGCTTCCTCCTTTAGTTAGTAGTTCCCACCTCCCTTGGAACACTCCTAAAGGATATGCCTCCCTTCCACCTATGTAGGGATCCCAACCTCCTCCTTTTCCTCTATATAAACAAGCCTTCTCCCTTTATGAAAGTTAGTTGAACAAAGAGAATTATATAGCTGAAGTGCTGAACTTGAAAGACTAAGCTATAGTTGAATAACTAAGTTATTGAGAAGGTAGAACAAGGAGAAATCCATCGAGAATTCCCTTATCCCGTCCGAATTCCCCAACGAGATTTGAGACGTGCTTCACCCGAGCCCCGCTGGAAGAGACCGCAACGTTAGAGCATGGTTGTATCTCTTCTTTCTACCTATTAATATAAGTGACTATTGTCTGGTTCTCGTCTTGTGTTTTATCTTTATCGAATGCAATATGCTAGTCTTCTCTGACTGACTAGTAGATTTTGGATGAAATTATTATGTGGGATGTGGTTGTCTTTTTCTGATCTTTATGCAGGTGTCCAAGTGCGATAAGCGAAGGGATTGTGACTTGTCGAATCGAGAGCGAGAAGTTCTCATCACCACTACGATTGCCAACAACAGCATTAGACCACAGGTAGGCTATCTTATCACGTCCTTTTTCATTTGAATATCTAGGAACCTACACCTTAGCATGATTCCTTGTTACTAGACCCACCCTAGGGCTAGAGAGATCGTCTCTGTCCACAAAGAGGATTTACCTACATAAAAAGTTGGTGACTCCACTGGGGAGCAGTGTGAGTTTGTCTTTGATCTTGTTGGGTCATTTTTTGGGTTTTTTGTCTTGTTGTTTACCTTTCTAGTTGTTTAACTATACTTTAAACCCTTGGTCAGCCCCAGAGTGTCAAGATTGACCTATGTTCTGTTGAGTTTTTCCCTTTTCATTGTTTAACTGGCTTGGCGCGGTTTTTCCCTAGACAGTCACACCGATTGGTGCATGTTGCCTTTGTAGCACTCGTGCCATCCCGTATTTGGCGCTGAATACCGCCTCACAGTCGCGCCGACCCCTATGATATTTTTGGGTGTGAGCTTTTCATGAGTTTTTGGTCAGTTTTCTTTATTTTTGGGTTCTTCTTGAGAGTAATTGAAGTGTTTTGGACTATATTTGATTGCTCAAGGCTAATTTTCCTCAATTTTTTTTCCATTTCTTATCATTGTGACTTGAGGTCTTAGGGTTTCTGAGTGTCTTGGTGCACTGAGCCTTCTGTTTGGAGATCGATTTTCTTGATAGTTGTCAAATTCGTTCCCTGTTCGATTACTCTTGGTCTCTTTGATCTCGTTGAGTATGTTCATTGGTTGAATGATCACTGCTTTGCTTGTTTGATTTTTCTTCCTCTTACTCCAAGCACCGATTACATTGCTTGCATGGGCCATTTTGGAGATTTCTCTTTGATTTGAAAAGATTGTAGCATTGGTTTGGGTATTGTTGTGTTTGTTTAATATTGGAGGAGTCATTCCATTTCAACTTTTACATTCATTCTCTCAAGCTAATGTTTAGTTTTGTTTTTCATATCATTTAGTGCATTGTTTGCTCTATTGCATTGAAAAAACCAAAATATTGCATTCTTTTTGCTTTGAAATTGAAACGTTCTCTCGCATAACTAGCATTGCATAGGCTAGGAAAGGGTTTTGTTTTCCATATATTGCATTAGATGCATTAGTGGATGTTTTCACATGATTTCATTATTCACTATTGCTTGAAAGTTTTCTTTCCTTCTCGTAGATAGCTTTCATTGAAAAAAAATGGTATCCTTCTACATATAGTTTTGCATTTAGGAAGATTTTAGATCCGACATACGTTAAGGCCTGGAAATTGAAACTTAATACAAGATCAACCTTAAAATCTATTTCAATCAACCTAAGGCAACATTGAAACCTAACGAAACATTCTAGTAGTCTAAGTTAGAGACGTGTTCCGGCGTCTTAAAACCTAGTAGCTATCGTTCGCCATCTAGCTCCAGACAGCACTAGTACGGACTTGTGCTCCACATACCGTCGAGAATATAAAGGGAGACCCCTCTAGGTTGCAATCCTTTTATCCATAGGAAGTCGATTCTGCCGCACTATAACCGTGATACACCGAACACAGCATTCGAGGATACTACCTGCACGTACGTTAATTCCTTAGTCATTTATCTTTCATTTGATCACCAAGGTGTATATGGCAGTTCACAGAAACCTGGCATACCCTCTTGCTTAGAATATCTGAGCAGTCATTTTTTATCTTTACTGACTCTTTAAATTTGAAAATATCCTCGAGCACTTGTCCTTTCATGCTCGTTTCAACCTGAAAGTGATAGAGTCACCTTTGCATGTTTCTCGACTCTTAAAATATGAAACAACAGAGTTTTGTTTCAATGTCTTAAAAATCAACTATCCACGAAATATTCCTAGTTAAATTTATCGTCCTTAGTGTGTTATTTTAAGTTTTTTTCTGATGGCAACATTCCCGGAGTTTACCCACCAAGGAATCCCCTCCGAAGGGAATGCTGTTACTTTTCCTGCTTTTGGGAATATTGGTGCTCCTTATATGGCAACATTGTCCCATCCGAGGTTAACCATTGGATTGCCTATATGGTTGTTCTCAACCTTTGTGGTCTCGAGTATTCTTCCCTCTGTACAACCATCTCCTCCACCTGAACAACATCATGTTGATTCAAAAGTGGACCTCTCTTGTTCTTTGCCTATTTCTTTGTCCTCCTCTTCTCCTTCGCCTGGTGAAATTTTGGATTACAATAACCAGGTGGCTAAGAAGAAGAAGAAGACAAAGAAGAAGAAGTCAGATAAGTGAGAGGCTAATGCTGTAGTTGTTGTGCCTAAGGAACCTTCCATTGATAAACCATCCAACCTTCCACGGAAATTCAAATTCCCTTGCATGTTGTGCAAAGGTGACCATCTTCTTCGAGATTGCCCTGACATTCCCAAGGTGCTTGAAGCATGGTCTGATGGTCGTCCACCATTGTCTTTGGCTTCTAGAAGTCATATTGGTGGCACATCTTCGACTAGTAATGATAAGACCCATAAGAAACAGGGTAAGATTACCAATCCCTGTAAGCTGTGTGAAGGGCATCATCCCATTCACCTTTGTTCGTACATGGATGAAGCCAAGAGAGTATTGGACAACCATAATGTTTCTGCATCTTTCCTTCCCGCTGGTTACCAGAAGCTTTCTTCGAGTCCTTCGCTATTTGATTCAATGATCGTTTAAGAGTCATCCATGATTGATCCTGCTCCCCTGGAAATTCAAAATCACAAATCCATTCCTAATCAACCATTGGTCATGGAATCAGTTGACCTGACCCCCCAGTGGTTCATCAAGTCTTTTTCGTTGAGAGTGGATATTATCCCTCTCACATTCTTCTTGTTTCTTTAGATTCCTCATACTTGGAGAAAGATCCTCCCGTCCCTGTGACTCAAGAAGTTTCTCCTCTTGCTCCCGTGATGAAAGTCCAGGAGGATGCTCCTCTTGCTCTAGTAACATCAAGGGATGACCATTTCAGTTCAATGGTATCCCCTCCAAGTAGTTTGGTCACTTCCTTCAATTGGAGTCGATTTGTGGGATACCACCTTCCTTCTTATGTGCCTTTTGAGATCACAGTGCAGATATTTGATATGGTTGTACCTAGCACGATTATTGATGAACGCACATCTGTTAGTGTTCTGTCTTCAACTACTTGGCAATATTTTGGTTCTCCACTGTTTATGCCTGTTAACCAGAATATGTTGGCTTTTAACAGAGGAACTAGTCAACCGTTAGGGATCCTTCCAAAGTTCCCTATTACTTTGGGAGGGAAAATTGTCTATATAGACGTGATGGTTGTTCCAGACCCCTTGGATTTTAATTTACTCTTGGGACGCGACTATGGTTATGCCATGGGCACAGTTGTCTCTTCCCTCTTTTGTGTGATCTGTTTTCCACACAAAGGCTGGATCATGACCATTGATCAGCTTTCATTCTTTGGTCCTGATGTAACATATGGTCCACCATCGTCCTTTCTGGGTCTTTATCCTCTGGTTTTATCTTCCCCGCCGCAGGTTAATTATGTGGCTACTTCTCCCGTGCCCTCATTTAGTGATAGTTCCATTATGCATCGTGTGCTGGGGGCATTGGGTCCTGATTTCCAAGATGTTGTTCTCCCATCAAATGTGAACCTCTTGGAATCCATGACTTCTTATTCGACATGATGAGTTTTCATCGGAGCAGAGTTCGTTTTCTTGTGTCAAGCTCCTTAAAAAATGAAACAAGATCGTTGGAGCAGAGTTCATTTTCTTGTGTCAAGCTCCTTAAAAAATGAAACAAGATCTCAGAGCATAGTTCATTTTCTTGGGTCAAGCTCGTTAAAAAAATGAAACAAGGTGTTATGAGGATGGTTTGTCTTCTATGTCAACCTCGTTAAAAAATGAATTAGGTCGCGAGGATAGTTCTTTTAATGTGTCAACCTCGTTAACACAATTAAACACGTTCCTGTTCAATTCGAGTCTTTGATATGATCTCGTAATATCTTAGTCGATTCTTTCTCTTGATCTCGTAATTTGAACCTTCACTCCATCTGCCTTTCATATGGACTGAAGCTTGGGGGGCATGTACCTCGAATTGAGTCAGCATGCTGGGGGCATGCAAATCTTTTTTCAAGCATAGTTTATCTTTGTTTCAAGCTTGTGTAAAAATGAAACCAACTTCAAGCATAATTTATCTTTATTTCAAGCTTGTGTAAAAATGAAACTATTACCTCTCGTGATTGCTATTTTATCAGCCTGTTTTTCCAGATGACCCTTGGTTTTCTCATTCCATCATTACCATCTGCTTGGCCGATCATACGCCTTCACTTGGTTGTTTTACCCATTCCTAAGGAACCGCTGTGATGAGTGGTATTGTTAGCCAACCTCTTAACCTTTACTTGTTCTGAGTAGTTCCACCATTACCGGAACCAGTTGCTACCCTTTATACCACTCGTTCCTCCAGGAGGAGTCAACTTTCAGCTCTTTTCTTACTCTTAAAAATTGAAAAGATTGCCAAGAATCTTGTCGTTTTGAACTCGTTAAATGGCTGCGAAACGATATCTACCCAGTATACATTTACCCCTTTTTCGGGCTAGGATAGATTATTTATGAACAGGAATACCTTAGCCTATTGCGACTAAGAGGTTCTCGCAGACACAATTTTCTACCTTTTTGGATATGTGAGACTACCTATGAAAAGGGAATGTTGGAGTTTTCTTTTATTCCTTCTTTTCAAACTCTCTAAACATGAAAAGATGTCGATTTCTCCCTTTGTCAGACTTGTTAAACCCTGATGACATCGGACTTTGTCACCATGACATTATTCAAGTTCCTCCTTCCTAGGGTTCATAAAATGTACTAGGATGGATTTGTCTGAAGGACAAACTTATAGTGCAAGCATATGCTATCCCCTTCAAGCTTGTTTTCAAAAATAATTGGGGTACTCACCAGAAATGGTGGGGGAAAATGGAACCAGATTTTAGTTGTGTTGGCAATATGTCGCTCTTGAACATGGCACTTATCTGCATTCGTGTCAGGTTGGGGGCATCTCATTTCTTCATTTTTGCCTCCATGGGTTTGGGTAATATTTTTGACCTCCCATTTTCTCTTTGCCACGTCATCATGACCTCAGATCCTTTGATGTCAAATAATGCCAAATCCAGTGTCGTGCTGCTGATATGTTCAAGAGAAGTTTGCCTTTGCAGTTTTCAACCTTCCTCTGATTCTCTGTTGGTCTTTATTCACAAACATCATATTCCTCTGTCTCGTGTCGATGATGTGGGAAACATTATGGCCCTCCTTCAAGCAGGTCACTTCCTATCGACTTCAACTCATTATCTAGGAATCTGATCTAGAGACTTCCTTTCAGTACCTTGGAGCCTGCATGCCTCAATGGCAGGTTCTTCGCATTTGACACAAGGTCTACATCATTGGCCTTCGATTGACTAACTCTGCGGGTGTTTGATGCCAGATCACTGTTCACATTCTGTAGATTGTACCTTTCGTACCTATCATTATTGGTGGCTCCTCTCACGTCTGTTAATAGCTTTCATCATTGGCTAGAAATCAAATGATTTTCTTGCATGTTCAACTTCAACTCACATATTCGCATGCTTGAATTTGTACTTGTCGGATCGAGATGGAGCACAAGACCCTGGGTTTTGTCTGATAAAATCTAGGTTGCGGGTTCTTTGTGGATTATCATGATTTATTGCATGACTCTTTGATTGGATGGCTGCGACCATACCTGAGTCTATTTGTTCATCTTTACTGCTGGATGGCTGCGTCCATACCTAGGTCTCAGTTTTTATATACTCTATTATGGATGGTTGCGCCCATGCCACATGTTCATCTATCAAAGATATTAGTTGTATTTGTAATTATAGTTTTTCGATAGTGGTGTTTGGTTCAAACGCGTTCTCATAAAGCATTTCGCCCCTCCCTCTCCCTCGGACCTCATGCTTTAGGGGGCATCTATTACACATCATTTTTTCACTGTCACTGATTTTCCCAACTCGCACATTGGAGGGTCATTTATGTGACCAATACGTAGTGTCATGCTTTTAAAATAACATCCTTGCATCCCTTTTGATGAAGGAAACATTCTTCTTGTTGACATTTCCTTAAGCAGAGCTGTAAAAATCCCTATTTTTTTCTTAGCATGAGTAGCCCTTTACCTCCTCGCGCCAACTTGGGAATTTTACACTAAGCCCACGCCACTTGGCACTCTTTGCTAGTTAGACACATGCGCCAAGCTATTTATGAATTTTTTTTTTTTAAATAGAGGCGGAGGTTCCATTCCAACCACCTCGGGGATGAGTCATTGGGAGTGGTTGAACTGAAACAACCACGGGCTTCCTCCTTTAGTTAGCAGTTCCCACCTCCCTTGGAACAATCCTAAAGGATAGGCCTCCCTTCCACCTTTGTAGGGATCCCAACCTTCTCCTTTTCCTCTATATAAACAAGCCTTCTTCCTTTATAAAAGCTAGTTGAACAAAGAGAATTATACAGCTGAAGTGTTGAACTTGAAAGACTAAGCTATAGTTGAATAACTACGTTATTGAGAAGGTAGAACAAGGAGAAATCCATCGAGAAGTCCCTTATCCCATCCGAATTCCCCGACCAGCTTTGAGACATGCTTCACCCGAGCCCCACTGGAGGAGACCGCAACGCCAGAGCATGGTTGTATCTCTTCTTTCTACCTATTAATATAAGTGACTATTTTCTGGTTCCCGTCTTGTGTTTTATCTTTATTGAATGCAATATGCTAGTCTTCTCTGACTGACTAGTAGATTTTGGATGAAATTAGTATGTGGGATGTGGTTGTCATTTTATGATCTTTATACAGGTGTCCAAGTCCAATAAGAAAAGGGATTGTGACTTGTCGAATCAGGAGCGAGCAGCTCTCATCACCACTACGATTTCCGACAACAGCATTGGACCACAAGTAGGCTATCTTATCACATCCTTTTTCATTCGAATATCTAGGAACCTACACTTTAGCATGATTCCTTGTTACTAGACCCACCCAAGGGCTAGAGGTATCATCTCTATCCACAGAGACAATTTACCTACATAAAAAATACTTCATGGTAATGGTATGGTAGAAGGTATGTCTAATTTATCTCTAGATTTTTATTTCTATGAACATTGTGTATATGGGAAGCAGAATCAAGTGAGTTTTCCCTCTTGTGCTAAGAGGATGAAATGGATATTAGAGCTTGTGCATAGTGATGTGTTTGGACTTGTGTCAGTTCCATCACAAGGTAATTATGTGTACTATGTGTCATTTATAGATGAATTCTAAGGAATACATGGATATATTTCCTCAGGAATAAATCTAAATTATTTGACAATTTAAAGAATTTAAGGCTTTGGTGGAAAACTAGACAAAGAAGAATATAAAGGTGTTGAGGAAAGATAATGGTGGAGAGTTTTGTAAGAAGGAATTTGAAGATTTTTGTAAGAAGTGTGGTATAACATGAAATAATACTACTTCATACACACCTCAAAAAAATGTATTTGTAGAAATAATGAAAAATATGTTGATGGAAAATGCAAGAAGCATACTCGGTGGTGT
Source organism: Pinus albicaulis (assembly GCA_034641835.2). Classification (NCBI taxonomy): domain Eukaryota; kingdom Viridiplantae; phylum Streptophyta; class Pinopsida; order Pinales; family Pinaceae; genus Pinus; species Pinus albicaulis. The sequence goes on from CM076574.1 coordinate 891,174,204, forward strand.
CGGGTTATGATAGGAATTATATGCAGAGGCAGTGGAAACTGCATGTTATTTGGTTAACAAATCACCTTCATCAGCGTTGGAGGATAAAACTCCACAAGAGGTATGGACCGGTAAGAAACCATCTCTTTCACATCTGAGGGTATTTGGTTGTGATGCATATGTACATGTTCCAAAGCAGAAAAGAACCAAAGTTGGATAGTAAATCTCAAAGGTTCATCTTTATTAGGTATAAGGATGGTTTAAAGGTTATAAGATTTGGAACCCAGAGAGGTGAAATACATTATTAAACATGAAGTCTTACAAAAGGAACCTGAGAAGATAGAATTTGATCTAAAGGAGGAAGAATTAGACTCTACAGTAGAACAAGATTCAGAAGAGGAAGAGCCACAAACTCCAGCTTTGAGAAGATCAGTTCGAGAAAGAAGGAAACCAGAAAGGTATATTCCATATGCTTTCTATTCAAATTTTGATTTATATATCACTGATGATGATCCCAAAACTGTCAGGGAGGCAGTGGATTCAAAGGATGGAAAACTTTAGAAGGATGCCATGGTTGATGAAATGGCATCCTTACACAAAAATGAGGCTTGGGATCTGGTGGAATTGTCGGTTGGAAGGAAAAAATTGGAAGAAAATGGGTTTTTAAGAAGAATATGAATGCAGAAGGCAAGGTGGAGAAATAGAAAGCTCAGTTGGTAGAAAAAGGTTATTCCCGGGTGCCAATAATTGATTTTGTGATATTTTTTCTCCTGTTGCCAAGGTAGCTTCTATTAGATTACTTTTATTTGTTGTTGTTTCATTTCATTTTGATGTAGAACAGATGGATATGAAGACAACGTTTCTTCACGGGGATCTGGAAGAAGAGATATAAATGAAGCAACCTAAAGTCTTTGCAGTGAATGGTAAGAAACAACTGGTATGAAAATTAAAAAATTCTTTGTATGGGTTAAAACAGTCAGCAAGGATGTCGTATTGGAAATTTGATGCATATATACGAGGACTTGGCTTCACCATAAGTAAAGTGTATCACTGTGTGTATTTTAAATTAATTGGTGACCGTGTTATTTATTTCATATTGTATGTGGATGACATGTTGTTGATTTGAAATTATAAAGAAATTATCTAGGATTTGAACACCCAATTGTCCTCCAAATTCAACATGAAGGATCTTGGTTTTGAAAACTATATTTTGGGCATGGAAATTAAATGAGATAGTGCAAAGAGGAATCTCTAGTTAAACCATAGGAAGTATGTCAAGACAATATTTCAGAGGTTTAATATGCAGGATAGTAAACTAGTGAAGGTTCCTATTCCTATAGGTGTAAATTTATCTCGTGAAAAGTGTCCCAAGACAAAAGAAGAGGAAGAGGACATTTCTCGTGTTCCATATGAAAGTGCAATGGGTAGCATTATGTATGCAATGGTTTTTACTAGGCATAGTTGTTACATAATGCTACCTGGAACCTTCCTCTTACCTTTTTTGCACACTAGGTTGCGCTCTTTCGCTGGTACTTCTTCTAGAGTGCCCTCTTTCTATGGAGTCAACTGTGAATTTCCTGAAAAATTGATTGGGTCGCGAGACTAAGAGGCATTATAACAATTCTTCCATATTTCCTCCTCCCTCCAATAGAATGTCTCGCTTAGCCACTAGAAATGGATCCTCGCATAGTGGTCTCTGCAAACATTCTGGGGATAGTATGGATTGAAGTCCAAAGTATCGAATGCATATTTTTTTATCGCCTTTACTTCGATGTTCGTGACTTTTAGGTTCTTGATCTCATACAATCCAATTTGCATAGGAAGAGTTGGCCAAGGTGCTTTCTTCTTCCTATGCAAAGTTGTCGAAAACCTTGTGGGGATATGATATGCAACTTCTTGCATGACTAACATATCGGTGGCATACCTCAGTAAAATATGTGGTGAATTTTGTTTTCCAAACACACTGAGGAAAGTGCCATCCGATGAGTCTGTTAGGGTCCTAGGGTTTAGGGATAAAAATGTCTTTTCCTCTTCCTATTGATTTTTGGGGTTTATATGTCAATTTATCCTAGATCATTGATGTCATAGTCTTAAGGGTCATTTCATGGGGTTTCCATTTATCACAAGTTAAAACCATAACATTCAAGTTTCATTTTTTTTAATTTTTATTGGTCTATTAGTGGTGTCTATTATATCCCCATGTTACCATTCACATTTACAATTTATCATTCACCTTTATGTACTCCTTCCATGCACAATTTATCATCATTTCACCCCTCAATTTAAATCTCATCATCATTCCATTACACCCCCCTAAATTCATAATCCATGTGGAAGAAGATTGTTTCACACCTGATGCGCAAACTCAAAGGCACACGGTCGTTGCAAAACTGTTGCGCAAGTGAGTGTAAACCATTTAAGAGGTTTGCAACAGTTGGAGAACCTACTTAAAGAGTTCTACACCATCACACATCAATTTCAAACCTACCCATTTGATCCATTTTTCCATAGGATGTGTGCAACCATAAGAATCTTGGTGTGCTAGCCAGCCTGCTCATTGCATAGTGTTGCATAGAATACTTCGTTTTCGACATCATTTTGAAACAATTATTCCGACCACACGAAGGAAATCTATAGAAAAATGAAAGAGGTTTTTATCAAGAACATCCCAAATAAAGATAACCTCCTTCATTTTCTGCATAGGTGTCATATATCGGGATTTTAAAATGAATATGTAAGGTATATTATTTGGAATGTGTAAATTTCTTGTTTTATACATTGTTTTACAGAGATGTTTTTGAGACTTTGGGAAAGTTTTTGAAGAAACGGAAAGAGTTTTTTGTATATAATGGGACAAAGGAAAAAATATATATATCATATTTTACACAGGTGATACTATTTGGGAGTTACACGTGTAACTTGGTGGCCCATTTTCACAATTTTTTTTTACATAATGATGAAATTTTGCTGCGTAGCACAACCTAAGTTTCATTTTCCATTTTCATCATCAGTTCGATATTTTTAATGTCATGATAGGATATTATGAGATAATTTTTTGATCTATATAATATAATAGGATAGGTATAAATTAGTTTTTATGTTTTTCTCTTTGAAAGATAAAATATGTTGTATAAGACTGCTTTATGTACTTTTTATCAAAAAACAATGGGTTGCTAATCATGTATTTTTCAATCCATTCTGAATGGATAGATAATACATTTAACCTAGTCATGATATATTTATTATTTGAAATGTATTTAATGATGTGAGAAGATGAAAAATGGGTTGGATGGTGAGAATGTTAGAGGCTTGAAGATTATATTTACTGTATGAATGAATAGTAGAAGGTCGAAGCCAATTTGAGCATGGATTCATGAGTATGATTCTGTTAGTATGTATTGTACCTCTGTAATTCTGATTTATTTTATTTAATAAAATCCATGTTGTCATTCTTCATGTTCAGTTTTAAGTATTTTATCAGAATTCAAAGGTTTTCTCTGGTTTAACTTCCTGAGCATTATATGTGTTTTTCTTCCCTGATGGATCAAATTCATCCTTAATAGATGCTTGATCTATCTTTCCTATTTTGTTTCATCCTTTCACTACAATGACATCCTTTTCGAAGATTACTAATAAGTCCTATTGTCTTTCCCCTGTGAGGATCGGTCTCCATATCCCCTATTCATTCATATTTAGCCCACTGATCCTGATTTTCCCTGTCCTCTGCACTCACAAGCATAAAATCAGTTTTAAACACCCCATGAGTTTAATAAAAGGTCTAAAACCCCTATCCTATCAATATTTAATTGATATTTGATTCAGTGAGAGATACCTCTCCAAGGTTAGGGGGACTGGACCTTAACCTACAAGTGGTTTGTGGTTACCTTTATATCCATTTCTTCAGGCTAAAGGAATTTACAGAGTGCTAACATTTTGGCATGCTGGGAAAAATATTGAGAGGCGGGGGGGTGAATCAGTACTTTAAAACTCACTTAACATTTTCTTTTCTTACTCTTATTTATGTATGTTGTTGTTATGCATACAACTAGTGTATATCCAGTAAGCTTATAATTCAATTAAATCTTCATATGTTTAACTTAAACAAGTGCATCAAATGATTATTTGACATTTGATAAGTAATAAACATGAGTAGTAAGAACATAATAAAACATCACACATAATCAACACACATGAACACCAAGATTTAAGGTGGAAACCCAATGTGGGAGAAAACCATCAATGTTGTCATCTTTTTCTTCAATTTTATTATTATGGAAACTTCTTACAATACTATACTGACACAAACTCATACCAGCACGCAAGCACCCGCTTGCACAAGGCTACAACCTTCATTCATTCTCCAACACCCATTCGAAGGGAGCTTCAACCCCATGGTCTCGTTTACTAGCACCCACTGGAAGGGAGCTCTAACCCCATGATTTCATTTACCAGCACCCACTAGAAGGGAGCTCCAACCCCTTAGTTTGATCACTAGCTACTTCTAGGAGGAAGCTTTGACTTCCTCACTGAAGGCTCCAACCCTCAGCACCATTATGGACCACGTTTCATAAATTTTCACACTGGATCCACCTGCTTCAACACATCACAACTTGTAGGCCACTTTTCATCAGATTTTCAGAATGGACCCACTACCATCATTTAAGCCCAATACCATATATCAAAAATGAAACTAATCATTGTACCAAATCATTCAACCAATCACTGAATCAAGAAACCAATCACTGATGTTCAATCACATATAGCTAGTAGCATCATCAATACTCAATACATCACTATCAAACCCAAATTAACATGAAGAATTCATTGACAGACAACAAAAAAATATCAAGACTGATTATAATGATCCTATCTATTCTTCAATAGAAACCCTAGATTTCATGCACGCTTATCATAAAGCATTTCTGCTTGTATATGTGATTTTCAGGAAAAAAACTTGAGTACAAATATGCCCATACTACATAATTGATACGATACTACTCATAAGAGTATTCATGTATGTACACACCTTACCAGAGACAAACCTACATATAGGTCTGTAATTACCAACTCATAGTTGTGCTGCACTTCAGAAATATAGACATACCCATATCATGACATACACAGTAATAAGCATGTGTTATACCACAGATGTAATCAACCCATAAGTAGATCATACAATACATATTCATTTCAGGTCTAATGATTATGATCCATCATTGTATTACCGGGTGCATACTTATTTCAGATCATCCACTTATTAATAACCCATATCATGCAATCATACCTCATATTGAAGTATTCATCAATCAAACTCACTCATGCATATCCAAACACTTGGATCTTCATCTCCTTATATAGCTTAGACTTTAGCCAATACCATGTGTCAAAACCACACTAATGTTGATGGTTTTCTTTGACGGGATCTAATATCCGTTGACATTCTCAATACTATCCATTGGCATGCTCAATACTATGGGCTAATACCATGGTAATGACCCTTGGTATTTAGTATACTATAGTACACAAATTGTACGTGCCTTTTCTTCTTCATACCCGTGTGTGTACGCGACTTTTCTTCACCAAACCTGTGTATGCAATACTTCTCTTCATCATACTTGCGTGTGTACATATATTTGCTTCACAAAACATGTGTATACACAACTTCTCTTCATCATACCTATGTGTGTAAATGGTTTTTCTTCACATAACCTATGTATACTTTCTCAAAATTTACCTTCATCATTACTCTACCAGTTATTGATATGTTTTGTGTACTCGTCCTATTACCATAATCTCCGCACATACTTATCCTAATACAAATGGTTTTCCATAAAGGACAACACATTATTCATAATACCAACAACCCATTTGGACTTGATGGAAACCACTTTGGTTTTTTATGACAGTATGGGTGCGGGCCTTAAGGAGAGTTGTTCAAACTTTTGTACAATGTTCTCTAACTTAGGAGGAATCTGATCCTGATCTCCTTTTTCACTCTCGATCATCAAAATTTATCAAATTTTTTGATAAAAGTAATAAAATGCACATTTGGAAGCAATGGTCCCCTTATTCTTTGAAAACACAATGATGCACTTTGAAAAAGTGTTATATCTTTGTAAAAAATGGTTATAACCCTTCAGAATGTATTATAACCCACTTTAAACAATGTTTTAGTACCCCTCGGGAATATAATAATTGACCTTTAAAACAATGCTTTAACCCTTTCGAAAATGATATTCCAAACCTTCGCAATGTAATATATTTATGTTTTAAACAATGTTTAAAACCCTCTCAGCAATGTATTTCCGACTTCAACCTTTTAATAAAGTTCCATAACATTAAAACCTTTGGAATTAATTTCGGATTTCAATATTTAATAAAAATCTATTGCAATATTTATCGGGTCCATATCTTGGCTTAAACCTTCGCGCATTCCCGACGTGACCATCGTTGGATCTCCATCGATCACAATCGGATGGATATCGTATCCATTCCACCTCCGAACATTATCACCCAAAAGGCACATGAAATCGGCGGTTTCGCACCCGTGACGTGTCAAAATGTTATTTGATCGCATTCGAATGGAACAAAACTGCTCACAACCCAAAGGCTGTGCGACAACAGTGTAAGTGGTTTCTCGAAAACTGCTTAACCTCAAAAATTTTCTTTAATTGCGTTTAAACACGATTTTTCGTTGGATTTCGGTTTAATTTCGACTCCACTTGGAAACCTTCATTCCGCTTCAATTCAATAAACATGGATCAATTGTCACTGCACTCTCAACCAAAGAACCAAGGTTCCTCGATTTTCTCTGAACCTTTCCACAGAGTTAATCACTCAATAAACATAGAATATTCAATCTCAAGCACAGAAACCATAATATTTTCAATTTCTCCCGAATTATTACACAGTAATTAATACATGTGGATTTATACACAGAATCGCATAATCCAATGAATTTACGAAGATGAACCCTCCGGGGAAACTTTCCAAGAATACACAGATAGACAAATTTCTGCAATTTTATTAAACAGAGGGGAAACCCTCTCGATCCATTCTTCTACTGCCAAATCCCAAATTCTTCCTTTGCAGAGGTTACATTTATAGGTTTTTACATAACATTTGACCTCCTCTTTGAGGATCGAATTCTCCTAATTTAGAAAAAATCTTATTACATAATATCCTCCTTAAATCTATCAACTGAAGCTAAATATGCTGAAACAAATCTAAGACTGTTCACTCCTCCTAAATACTAGTTTGATCCTATCTATTACAACTATAAATTGACAACTAAAGGTACCAACACCTTTGCTTGTAACATTTTTTTGGATTTTTGGAATAATTAATGAAGCTTTTGTCTCTAAGCCTCATGCCCCTCCATCAGACTCCCGATGACAAAAATCTTAATGGGCTCCTGTCCATGAGCTCCTCCATAGAACTGCCCAATTTCTATAGCATGGTTTCTTTCATCCAGGTAGCATCCTCAATTGGCTAATCCTTCCACTTGATCAAGTATTTAAAACACTCCTGTCCCCTGGTCTTCTTAAACACTTTCTTGTTTAAGATCCTCTCTGGTTGTAATGTATTTGTTGTGGGTAACTTTTTTACCCAGTCAATACTTTCTCTGTCTTCTGGTCTGTCATTTGTGCCACCATCTTCATACCTATACAAGTCAGCAACATTGAATATTGGAGATATTCCAATATCAGATGGTAATTCAATTTCATAGGCATTTGCAGAAAATTTTCTCAATATCCTGCAAGGTTCTATCTTTTTGAATTTTAATTTGTTATACTGCTTCTTTGGAAATATTTCTTTTCTTAAGTGTGCTAAAAACAAATCACCAACTTCAAAATTAACTTCTCTTCTGGTCAAATCTGCTCTATTGTTGTACTTGATGCTGCTGTCTTGTAGCTGCTACTTTACCTGTTCATGTATTGCTTGTATTTCTGAAGCAAACTACTCTCCTTCAGCACTTCTCATTTCTGCTTTTCCCAAGTTCCTCAACTCAGATACTCCCCTTGGGTGCATTCCATAAACTATATGGAATGGACTCTACCCTGTACTTCTCTTAGGTGAATCATTATATGCATATTCTGCCTGTGGTAAAATATGATCCCACTGTTTAGGATGTTCTCCTACAAGACTTCTATAAAGATTACCCAAACTTCTATTCACTACTTCAGTCTACTCATCATTCTGAGGGTTATAAGCTGAGCTGAAAATCAGTTTAGTACCAAGCTTATTCCATAATGTCCTCCAAAAATGACCAAAAAATCTAGTGTCTCTATCAGAAACAATACTCTTAGGTAAGCCATGTAATCTGACAATTTCCTTGAAAAACAAATTGGCAACATGAGTAGCATCACTGGTTTTATAACATGGAATAAAATGTGCCACTTTTGAAAATCTGTCAACTACAACATAAATTGTATCATTTCCTCTCTGTGTCTTAGACAATCCTAAAACGAAATCCACACTTACCATATCCCAAGGTCTGTCTGGAATAGGTAATGGAATGTACAAACCTGCATTTTGACTTTTCCCTTTTGCATATTGAAAAATTTTACAATTCTTCACATACTTTTCCACTTCAGATTCATCTTTGGCCAAAAATAAAAATCACTTAGTTGCACATAAGTCTTATCAACACCAAAATGTTTAGCAAGTCCACCACTATGCTTTTCCCTAATTAAATTTTCTCTCATAGAACAAGTTGGTATGCACAACTGATTTCTTTTGAACAATAAACCCTCTTGCAAGAAATAATCTAACCACTGAATTCTGTATATCAAAACAGGATTACAACATGACTCAAATGCTTCTTTGAAATCTAAATATGTTTTTTAGAGTTCTTTAAGAAAATCAAAACCTAATACTTCAATTTTACTTTCTTGAACAAAAATGCTTTTTCTACTCAAGGCATCAGCTACCTTGTTTTCTTGATCACTTATGTGCTTCAATACAAAGTTAAAACTTTAAAGATATTCAACCCATTTTGCATGTTTTTGATTCAATTTAGGTTGCTACATAATATATTGTAAAGCATGATTATATGAATATAGCACAAATTCTTTAGACATTAAATAATGTCTCCACTTCTTCAATGAATATACAATTGCATAAAATTCCTTGTCATAAGAAGAGTACTTCCTCCTTGTCTCATTTAGCTTCTCACTAAAATATGCTACAGGTCTGTCTTCGTGACTTAGTACAGCCCCAATAGCTTCCCCACTGGCATCACATTTTATTTGAAATGGTTTATTGAAATCAGGAAAAACTAAGACAGGTTTCTCAGTTATCTTTTGCTTCAAAAACTGAAAAATTCCATTTAGCTTCAGCAGTCCATTTGAATGGTTTCTTGTCCTTCTTTATGGTTTCAATGATAGGTGCATTGATCTTACTAAAATTCCTTATGAATTTTCTATAAAACCTAGCAAGACCGTGAAAACTTCTTACCTCAAAAACACTTTTTGGTGAAGGCCACTCCACAATTTCCTTTATCTTCTTTGGATCCATTTTTAGTCCTTCAGCAGAAACAACAAAACCTAGATATACCAATTCTTCTTTCATGAAGGAACATTTCTTTAAATTTATCAGTAACTTCTCTTGATGTAACTTCCTTAAGACATAATTAAGATGTCTCAGGTGTTCTTCCTTTGTTTTACTGTAAATTAATATATCATCCAGATATATTATTGCAAATTTACCAATAAATTTCTTTAATACTTCATTCATGAGCCTCATAAATGTACTAGGTGCATTTGATAAACCAAAAGGAATTACCATCCATTCATCACCTTCCTTTATCCTAATTTGATGATACCCAATTTTCAAGTCTAATTTTGAAAAATATCTTGCTCCACTCAAACAATCCATCAAATCTTCGATTCTAGGTAAAGGAAATCTATACCTGATTGTTATCTTGTTTATTGCTCTTGAATCAATGCACATTCTCCAACCTCCATCTTTCTTCAGACTTAATATTGTAGGTACTGCACAAGGACCCAAACTTTCTCTGATCAACCCTTTGTCAACCAATTCCTACACTTGCTTTCTGATTTCTTCATTTTCTGTAGGAGTCATTTTATAAGCTGCTTTGTTTGGCAGATTTGATCCTAGAATCAAATCTATGTGATGGTTGATTCTTCTTACAGGTGGTAATTCATCAGGCAAATCATTCACAATAATATCACAATAACGCTCCAACATTTCTTGAATTTCAATTAGCAAATCAGAAACTTTAGTTGAAGTAAATACTACCTTAGGTTTCAAACTAAAGCAAAATTTACCTCATCATATTCAATCTACTGCAAGTATTCTTTTCCACTCAACAATAAATCCTTTGGATCAGACTTTTTACTTGATGCATCTTCTTCCATAGGTAACAATGTTTGATTCATACCATCCTTGAAAAACTTGTAAGTGTTTCTCTTTCCATCATGTACTGTTGCTTTTTCATACTGCCAAGGTCTACCTAGCAATATGTGACACACATCCATAGGCATCACATCACACATGATTTTATCTTTGTAGATACCCATCTGCAATTCTATTTCACATTGTTCCTTTACTATCAGTTGATGTCCCTTCTGAAGCTATGACACCTTATAGGGTGTTGGATGTTCCCTTGTCTTCAATTTCAATTTCTCTATCACCTCTGTAGAGACCAAATTATTTGTACTGCCACTATCAATTACCAATTGACATCATTTCCCTTGAACTTTGCACACACTTCTGAACAAATTCTTTATCTTTATTGGTTCAGCAACTTCCTTTGTTTGTTTTACAAAACCTTGATAACCACCAAAGATTCTCCTTTCTCTGGCACAATTTCTTTCTCTGTTTCAGGCAACTTTGTTGCTTCTTCTCTAGTCTGAGAAACAATTGCATTTCTCTGGTTTTTCCCCACATTCTCTTTCTCTGGACATTCATAGGCTCTATGTCCTAATTTGTTACATCTGTAACATCTGAATTCTCTTCCTTTGTTTCCGCCTCCTCTTCCTCTACAGGAACTCCTTCTACCACTTGTATCACCTTCTGTGGGTGCATACTAGGGTGAGCTACTGCTAGCTCCATCTCTTGGTGTTGTAGATATTCCTCTACCACCTTGACTTCCTCTTCCTCGAAAATTACTTCTTCCTTTGGCAGATTTCTTTGTCAGGAGTTTTTCTTCAGCTTTTAAGGCCATCTGGTAAGCCTCTTCTACTGTCTTAGGAGACAATATACTTATCTCATCTTGGATCTCCATTCTGAGACCATTTATGTACCTGGAAATCTTCTCTACTGTGTCTTGAATTTTTCCTACTCTTATGCTCACTTTGTAAAATTCTTTTGTGTATTCTTTTAGTTTCATTAATCTCTGTCTAAGATTCTGCATTTGTCTAAACAATGAAAGCTGATAATCACTAGGCAAAAAATTACCTCACAGCTTTGCCACCATTCTGTTCCAATTCTTGATTGGTTGCTTACCAACTCTCCTTCTTTTTGCTTGCACTCCATCCCACCAAAGTGCTGCATGTCCTTTCAACCTTGTGACAACAAACTTAACTCTCTTTTCTTCACCCATATCTTCATAATCAAAGAATTTATTCATTTCATTGATCCAGTCTATCAACTCTTCTGGATTCAATCCTCCTACAAAAGCTGATACTTCAATTCTAGGCCTGGATGTAGATCCTAAAACTGATTTAAATCTCATATCAGGAGTAAGCTCAACATTTTCTTCTTCTTCTTCAGCTTCAATTTCACTGACATCTTCAGGATCTCTCTGGTGTCCTACTTCTATTCCTCCCAATCTAGCTTGAATTTGCTGCATAGTCTCCAGTACTTCAGCATTTTCAACTGGTCTACCTCTTCTTCTACCAGCACCACCTCTACCAATTCTAATAGCCATGTTAGATGTCTTTTTCTAACTTTTGGAAGCCTATTCAGTGTCTGAAAAATGCTCTGAAGACTGCTTTGATACCATAAATGATGGCAGTATGGGTGCAGGCCTTAAGGAGAGTTGTTCAAAATTTTGTACAATGTTCTCTAACTTAGGAGGAATCTGATCATGATCTCCTTTTTCAGTCTCAGTCATCAAAATTTATCAAATTTGTTGTTAAAATTAATAAAATGCACATTTGGAAGCAATGGTCCCCTTATTCCTTGAAAACACAATGATGCACTTTGAAAAAGTGTTAGATATTTGTAAACAATGGTTATAACCCTTCGGAATGTATTATAACCCAATTTAACCAATGTTTTAGTACCCGTCGAGAATATAATAATTGACCTTTAAAACAGTGCTTTAACCCTTTCGGAAATGATATTCCAAACCTTCGCAATGTAATATATTTACGTTTTAAACAATGTTTAAAACCCTCTCAGCAATGTATTTCCGACTTCAACCTTTTAATAAAGTTCCATAACATTAAAACCTTTGGCATTGATTCCGGATTTCAATATTTAATAAAACACTATTGCAATATTTATCGGGTCCATACCTTGGCTTAAACCTTCATGCATTCCCGACGTGACCACCGTTGGATCTTCGTCGATCATGATCGGACGGATATCGCATCCATTCCACCTCCGAACATTATCACCCAAAAGGCATGAAAAATCGGCGATTTCACACCCGTGACGTGTCAAAATGTTATTTGATCGTGTTCGAATGGAACAAAACTGATCACAACCAAAAGTTTGTGCGAAAACAGTGTAAGTGGCTTCTCGAAAATCGCTTAACCTCAAACTTTTGTTTTAATTGCGTTTAAACACGATTTTTCATTAGATTTTGGTTTAATTTCGACTCCACTTAGAAACCTTCATTTCGCTTTAATTCAATAAACATGGATCGATTTTCACTGTACTCTCAACCAAACAACAAGGTTTCCTCAATTTTCTCCGAACCTTTCCACAGATTTAATCACTCAATAAACACAGAATATTCAATCTCAAGCACAAAAACCATAATATTTTCAATTTCTCCCGAATTCTTACACATTAATTAATACACATGGATTTATACATAGAATCTCATAATCCAATGAATTTACAATAATGAACCCTCCGGGAAACTTGCCAAGAATACACAGATAAACAAATTTATGCAATTTTATTAAAGCAGAGGGAAAACCCTCTCAATCCATTCTTCTACTAACAAATCCCGAATTCTTCCTTTGCATAGGTTACATTTATAGGTTTTTACATAACAGTCGACCTCCTCTTTGAGGATCAAATTCTCCTCATTTCGACAAAATATAATTACATAATATCCTCCTTAAATCTATCAACTGAAGCTAAATATGCTTAAACAAATCTAAGACTCTTCACTCCTCCTAAATACTAGTTCAATCCTATCTATTACAACTGTAAATTGACAGCTAAAGGTACCAACACCTTTGCTTGTAACATTTTTTCAGATTTTTGGAATAATTAATGAAGCTTTTGTCTCTAAGCCTCATGCCCCTGCATCAGACTCCCGAGGACAAAAATCTTCATGGGCTCCTGTCCATGAGCTCCTCCATAGAACTGCCCAATTTCTGTAGCATGGTTTCTGTCATCCAGGTAGCATCCTCGATTGGTTGATCCTTCCACTTGATCAATTATTGAAGATACTGCTGTCCCTTGGTCTTCTTAAACACTTTCTTGTCTAAGATCCTCTCTGGCTGTAATGTCTTTGCTGTGGGTAACTGTTTTACCCAGTCAATATTTTCTCTGTCTTCTGGTCTGTCATTTGTGCCACCATCTTCATACCTATACAAATCAGCAACATTGAATATTGGAGATATTCCAATATCAGATGGTAATTCAATTTCATAGGCATTTGCAGAAAATTTTCTCAATATCCTACAATGTCCTATCTTTTTTAATTTTAATTTGTTATACTACTTCTTTGGAAATATTTATTTTCTTAAGTGTGTTAAAACCAAACCACCAACTTCAAAATTAACTTCTCTTCTACTCAAATCTACTCTGTTTTTGTACTTGATGTTGTTGTCTTGTAGCTGCTGCTTTACATGTTCATGTATTGCTTGTATTTCTGAAGCAAGCTCCTCTCCTTCAACACTTCTCATTTCTGCTTTTCCCAAGATCCTCAATTCAGATACTCCCCTTGGGTGCCTTCCATAAACTATATGGAATGGACTCTTCCCTGTACTTATGTTAGGTGAATCATTATATGCATATTCTGCCTGTGGTAAAATATGATACCACTGTTTAGGATGTTCTCCTACAAGACTTCTCAAAAGATTACCCAAACTTCTGTTCACTACTTCAGTCTGCTCATCAGTCTGAGGGTGATAAGCTGAGCTGAAACTCAGTTTGGTACCAAGCTTCTTCCATAATGTCCTCCAAAAATGACCAACAAATCTATTGTCTCTATCAGAAACAATACTCTTAGGTAACCCATGTAATCTGACAATTTCCTTGAAAAACAAATTGACAACATGAGTAGCGTCATTGGTTTTATAACATGGAATAAAATGTGCCATTTTTGAAAATTTGTCAACTACAACATAAATTCTATCATTTCCTCTCTGTGTCTTAGGCAATCCTAAAATGAAATCCATACTTACCATATCCCAAGGTCTGTCTAGAATAGGTAATGGAATGTACAAACCTGCATTTTGACTTTTCCCTTTTGCATATTGAAAAATTTTACAATTCTTCACATACTTTTCCACTTCAGATCTCATCTTTGGACAAAAATAAAAATGACTTAGTTTCTTATAAGTCTTATCAACACCAAAATGTCTAGCAAGTCCACCACTATGCTTTTCCCTGATTAAATTTTCTCTCATAGAACAATTTGGTATGCACAACTGATTTCTTTTGAACAATAAACCCTCTTGCAAGAAATAATCTAACCATTGACCTCTATCTATCAAAACAGGATTACAACATGCTTCAAATGCTTCTTTGAAATCCAAATTTGTTTTATAGAGTTCTTTAAGAAAATCAAAACCTAATACTTCAATTTGACTTTCTTGAACAAGAATGATTTTTCTACTCAAGGCATCAGCTACCTTGTTTGCTTGACCACTTATGTGCTTCAATACAAAGTTAAAACTTTGAAGATATTCAACCTATTTTGCATGTTTTTTATTCAATTTAGGCTACTGCATAATATATTGTAAAGCATGATTATCTGAATATAGCACAAATTCTTTAGACATTAAATAATGTCTCCACTTCTTCAATGATTGTACAATTACATAAAATTCCTTGTCATAAGAAGAGTACTTCCTCCTTGTCTCATTCAGCTTCTCACTAAAATATGCTACAGTTCTGTCTTCTTGACTTAGTACAGCCCCAATAGCTTCCCCACTAGCATCACATTTTAATTGAAATGGTTTATTGAAATCAGGCAAAACTAAGACAGGTTTCTCAGTTATCTTTTGCTTCAAAAACTGAAAATTCCTTTCAGCTTCAGCAGTCCATTCGAATGGTTGCTTTTCCTTCTTTATGGTTTCAATGATAGGTGCAATGATCTTAATAAAATTCCTTATGAATTTTCTATAAAAACTAGCAAGACCGTGAAAACTTCTTACCTTAAAAACACTTTTTGGTGAAGGCCACTCCACAAGTGCCTTTATCTTCTCTGGATCCATTTTTAATCCTTCAACAGAAACAACAAAACCCAGATATACCAATTCTTCTTTCATGAATGAACATTTCTTTAAATTTATTAGTAACTTCTCTTGATGTAACTTACTCGAGACATAATTAAGATGTCTCAGGTGTTCTTCCTTTTTTTTTACTGTAAATTAATATATCATCCAAATATATTATTGCAAATTTACCAATAAATTCCTTTAATACTTCATTCATGAGCCTCATAAATGTACCAAGTGCATTTGATAAACCAAAAGGCATTACCATCCATTCATACAATCCCTCATTTGTTTTAAAAGTTGTTTTCCATTCATCACCTTCCCTTATCCTAATTTGATGATACCCACTTTTCAAGTCTAATTTTGAAAAATATCTTGCTCCACTCAAACAATCCATCAAATATTCAATTCTAGGTAAACGAAATCTATACCTGATTGTTATCTTGTTGATTGCTCTTGAATCAGTGCACATTCTCCAACCTCCATCTTTCTTTGGACTTAACACTATAGGTACTACACAAGGACTCAAACTTTCTCTGATCAACCCTTTGTCAACCAATTCCTGCACTTGCTTTCTGATTTCTTCATTTTCTGTAGGAGTCATTCTGTAAGTTGCTTTGTTTGGAAGATTTGATCCTGGAATCAAATCTATCTGATTGTTGATTCTTCTTACAGGTGGTAATTCATCAGGCAAATCATCCACAATAATATCACAATAACTATCCAACATTTCTTGAATTTCAATTGGCAAATCAGAAACTTTTGTAGAAGTAAATACTACCTTAGGTTTGCAAACTAAAGCAAAATTTACCTCATCATCTTCAATTTGTTGCAAGTATTCTTTTCCACTCAACAATAAAGCCTTTCGATCAGACTTTTTACTTGATGCATCTTCTTCCATAGGTAACAATGTTTGATTCATACCATCTTTGAAAAGCTTGTAAGTGTTTCTCTTTCCATCATGTATGACTGCTCTGTCGTACTGCCAAGGTCTACCTAGCAATATGTGACACACATCCATAGGCATCACATCACACAGGATTTATCTTTGTAGCTGCCCATCTGTAATTCTATTTCACATTGTTCCTTTACTATCAGTTGATGTCCCTTCTGAAGCCATGACACCTTGTAGGGTGTTGGATGTTCCCTTGTCTTCAATTTCAATTTCTATATCACCTCTGTAGAGACCAAATTATCTGTACTACCACTATCAATTACCAATTGACATAATTTCCCTTGAACTTTGCTCACACTTATAAACAAAGTCTTTATCTTTATTGGTTCAGCAACTTCCTTTGTTTGTTTTAACAAAACCTTGTTAACCACCTTTGTTTGTTTTAACAAAACCTTGTTAACCACCAAATATTCTCCTTTCTCCTGTACAATTTCTTTCTCTGTTTCAGGCAACTTTGCTGCTTCTTCTCCAATCTGAGCAACAATTGGATTTCTTTGGTTTGTCCCCACATTCTCTTTCTCTGGACACTCATAGGATCTATTTCCTAATTTGTTACATCTGTAACATCTTACTTCTCTTCCTCTGTTTTTGCCTCCTCTTCCTCTACAGGAACTCCTTCTTCCACTTGTATCACATTCTGTGGGTGCATACTGAGGTGAGCTACTGCTAGCTCCATCTCTTGGTGTTGTAGATATTCCTCTACCACCTTAACTTCCTCTTCCTCAGAAATTACCTCTTCCTTTGGTAAATTTCTTTCTCGGGAGTTTTTCTTCAGCTTTTAAGGCCATCTGGTAAGCCTCTTCTACTATCTTAGGAGGCAATATACTTATCTCATCTTGGATCTCCATTCTGAGACCATTTATGTACCTGACAATCTTCTCTGCTGTGTCTTGAATTTGTCCTGATCTTGTGCTCACTTTGTAAAATTATTTTGTGTATTCTTTTACTGTCATTAATCTCTGTCTAAGATTCTGCATTTTTCTAAACAATGAAAGTTGATAATCACTAGGAAAAAACTTACCTCTCAGCTTTCGCACCATTCTGTTCCAATTCTTGATTGGTTTCTTACCAACTCTCCTTCTTTCTGCTTGCACTCCATCCCACCAAAGTGATGCATGTCCTTTCAACCTTGTGACAACAAAATTAACTCTCTTTTCTTCACCCATCTCATCATAATCAAAGCATTTATTCATTTCATTGATCCAGTCTATCAACTCTTCTGGATTCAATCCTCCTGCAAAAGTTGATACTTCAAGTCTAAGCCTGGATGTAGATCCTAAAACTGATTTAACGAATCTCATATTAGGAGTAAGCTCAAGATTTTCTTCTTATTCTTCATCTTTAGGTTCACTGACATCTTCAGGATCTCTCTGGTGTCCTGCTTCTATTTCTCCCAATCTAGCTTGAATTTGTTGCGTAGTCTCCAGTACTTCAGCATTTGCAACTGGTCTACCTCTTCTTCTACCAGCACCACCTCTACCAATTCTGACAGCCATGATGGATGTGTTTCTCGGACTTTTGGAAGCCTGTTCAGTGTCTGAAAAATGCTCTGAAGACTGCTTTGATACCACAAATGATGGCAGTATGGATGCAGGCCTTAAGGAGAGTTGTTCAAACTTTTGTACAATGTTCTCTAACTCAGGAGGAATCTGATCCTGATCTCCTTTTTCACTCTCAGTCATCAAAATTTATCAAGTTTGTTGATAAAATTAATAAAATGCACATTTGGAAGCAATGGTCCCCTTATTCTTTGAAAACAAAATGATGCACTTTGAAAAAGTGTTAGATCTTTGTAAACAATGGTTATAACCCTTCAGAATGTATTATAACCCACTTTAACCAATGTTTTAGTACCCCTCGGGAATATAATAATTGACCTTTAAAACAGTGCTTTAACCCTTTCGGAAATGATATTCCAAACCTTTGCAATGTAATATATTTACGTTTTAAACAATGTTTAAATCCCTCTCAGCAATGTATTTCCGACTTCAACCTTTTAATAAATTTCCATAACATCAAAACCTTTGGAATTAATTTTGGACTTCAATATTTAGTAAAACTCTATTGCAATATTTATCGGGTCCATACCTTGGCTTAAACCTTCGCGCATTCCCAATGCGACCATCGTTGGATCTCCGTCGATCACGATCGGACGGATATCGCATCCATTCCACCTCCAAACATTATCACCCAAAAGGCATGCGAAATCAGTGGTTTCGCGCCCATGACATGTCAAACTATTATTTGATCGCATTCGAATGGAACAAAACTGATCACAACCAAAATTTTGTGCGACAACAGTGTAAGTGGTTTCTCGAAAACCGCTTAACCTCAAACTTTTGTTTTAATTGCGTTTAAACACGATTTTTCGTTGGATTTCGGTTTAATTTCGACTCCACTTGGAAACCTTGATTCTGCTTCAATTCAATAAACATGGATCGATTTTCACTGCACTCTCAACCAAAGAACCAGGTTTCCTCGATTTTCTCCGAACCTTCCACAGAGTTAATCACTCAATAAACACAGAATATTCAATATCAAGCACAGAAACCATAATCTTTTCAATTTCTCCCGAATTCTTACACATTAGTTAATGCATATGGATTTATACAGAGAATCTCATAATCCAATGAATTTACGAAGGTGAACCCTCCGGGAAACTTGCCAAGAATACGCATATAGACAAATTTCTGCAATTTTATTAAAACAGAGGGAAAAACCTCTCAATCCATTCTTCTACTACCAAATCCTAAATTCTTCCTTTGCAGAGGTTACATTTATAGGTTTTTACATAATAGTCTACCTCCTCTTTGAGGATCGAATTCTCCTCATTTCGACAAAATCTAATTACATAATATCCTCCTTAAATCTATCAACTTAAGCTAAATATTGTGAAACAAATCTAAGACTCTTCACTCCTCCTAAATACTAGTTCAATCCTATCTATTACAACTGTAAATTGACAGCTAAAGGTACCAACACCTTTTCTTGTAACATTTTTTCGGATTTTTGGAATAATTAATGAAGCTTTTGTCTCTAAGCCTCATGCCCCTACATCA
>CM076574.1:891793895-892063967 GCA_034641835.2 Pinus albicaulis
TTCTCTAAGAAAAGGTTATAAAAATTCATCATAAGCATCAACATCATTCATTACCCTAATTGTGGTCAACGTCCTTGATTTATGGTAAAAATATACAACATCAACTAGGTACCATAATTTTGGTAAACATTTCTAACCTATTGTTGGGAAAAATACTGAGAGGGGGGGGGGGTGAATCAGTATTTACAGCATATTCAAAACTTTTTACTTTTTCACTCTCTAAAACCCATACGCTACTTTCCTTTAGTAAACTCGCGTATATACGCGGATATCCTTCATGCAACTTGTGTATTAGCAGAGATCTAAAAATGCAGATATTTATTAACTTAGTTCTTTGCACTATTCAATCATCTGATGTTAAGTTAACAGTAAACATGTGTAGTAACAACAGAATAAACCATCACACAAAGCATCACACATGAACACCAGGATTTTTAGGTGGAAACCCAAGTCGGGAGAAAACCACCGCTGCAGTTGCTCAGCCTTCAATATTTTATTATAGAGAAAAACATCTTACAACATATGTGCTGGCGCAGACTTGACCAGCACGCAGGCACCCACCTGCGCTCGTTTACCAGCCTCTCCTGGAAGGGAGCTCCAACCCCCTGACTCGTTTACCAGCCTCTCCTGGAAAGGAGCTACGACCCCCTGCTCTCGTTTACCAGCCTCACCTAGAAGGGAGCTATAACCCCCTGACTGAAGGCTACAACCCTCAGCACCTCTATGGACCACGTTTCATCAATTTTCACACTGGATCCAAAGCTTCCTTTAGGACACCACTTGCAGGCCACGTTTCATCAAATTTTCAGACTGGACCCACTCCATACATTTAAGCACAGTCAAACATGAAACTGATACATATAACTCACTGACAGATATCAGTAAACCAGCAGAACAGATCAGACATTTCTTACCACAGACTTCAGCAAACCCTAGTTTGCATACGCGCTTTCCTTTCTCTGATGTCGCGTATATACGCGCTTCCATTCACATAAACTAGAGTATGCTTCTGTACATATTACAGAGCTAATTTTATTGCGCATACACGCTTTCTCTTCAGCGAAGCCGCGTATATACGCGCTTCCTCTTCGGCGAACTAGCGTATGGTTCTTCAGACTTTTATGTCATTGCAATTCTTCACCACAGATACATTACTTCAGATTTTACCCTTTACCTCAGACAGATGTTCGCCTCATCACAGATCTAATCATTCCATAAATAGATCTAGAAAATACAAGTACATTTCAGATCTAGACCCCCTTCTTCATCATTGGTGCATCATCCATTCAGATCTATCATTCAACTGTAACCCTTTCTATTCAGATATACTTCAGAGAGAAGTATTCATTCAAGCTCAGACATCTTGCACCCACACTCATGATTTGCACAATGAATTTCTTCTCTTTATATAGGTTTACCCTTTTTCAATACCATGAGCCCTTTTTTTTTTCAATACCATGAGCCAAAACAATACCATGAGCCCAAAACTACATTACTTCCGATGGTATTCCTGGACGGGGTCATTTAGACGAATCATTACCCAATACAATGGGTCAATACCATGGTGGTTACCCCTGGTTTTTCACTTTATGAGTGCTTTTGCCCATACGCGACTTGGCACGTACTTTACCACGTGCATACGCGACTTCCCCTAGACAGATCTGCGTATGCCTTGAGACATACTCTTTTCATCATAGATCTAGCACAAACTGAATTTATTTTACATTCCCTTCTGTACTCACTGTAGATACATCAGATCAAGAACATATTATATCAAGCACAACTTCATCAAGTAAGTTGTCATCATCTTCATCAAGTGAGTTGCCATTCAAGGACAACACTCAGCATCATATTGCTAACAAACATCATTTCACATCAGATTTACATCATTTAGCAAGTCCATCAGGTCAAGAATAACTTCATCAGGTGTATTGCCATCATGTCAATAGTCTCATGTCTTCATATTCATTCAGTGGGTTGCCATCAAGGACAACACTCTGCATCATATTGCCAAAAATCTCCCCCTTTGGACTTGATGGCAACCACAATGGTGTTTGGTTACCACAATAGCTAGGTACATTAAGAATACAATGACACCATGTCACATTCCCCATTTTTGACACCATTCTCTCTCTTCATTCAAACACCATGTCACTCTCCCCCTTTGACATCAAGAGCAAAGGGTGGATCAACATACTCTCCCCCTTTTCTCCGCATGTGGAAGAAGCGTTCTGCAGATCTGATGATACCATGACCAAGCTCCCCCTGAGTTCATGCTGAATCTTCAAACATATTTTTCAATGAAGTACATGATCACCAAGGACTCATACTTACATCAAATATCCAACCAAGTGGATTTACATATGAGACTCAAGTACCCAACCAAGTGGGTTTACAAATTTCAACTCAGCTATCCAACCAAGTGGGTTTACAAAAATTGACTCAGCTACCCAACCAAGTGGGTTTACACAGTTGACAAGTCCTTACATGACTGAATATTACAATTTTACATCATGGGTCTCAACAGGATCTTTTCATCAGAATATAAATATGACCATTTATGACCAACACCAGAAAGTCCTCAAGAAAGAGAACATATTTCAGAACCATCATAATGCCAACAATGCATTATACTCAGCAACGCTAAAGCTCCCCCTGAATCTGTGCATCCACGCATCCTTTTCATATGACTAAGGCTCCCCCTTAGTTTGTGCATCCTGAACACTTTTACCAACAAATCATCAAGGCATCTTTATCAAAACATTAGAAATAGAATTATGAGAACTGGAACACCACCAGAGATACCAAACAGTATCATAGATACCAAACAGAACTGCAGCTATGCTGAAGAGAGCTGACTCCAAACAGAAAATTGTCAGTCAATCAGACATACGCGGTTTTCTGTGCAGGAACTCACGTATATACACGACTATGTTTCATGAAACTCGCGTATCCAATGCCATCTTCTAAATTTATACATATTTTTTCTTTTGACTGGCAGAGAACACTCCCAGCTTCTATCTTAGATACTCGAACACTTCCCTGGGCAGAGGTTTGGTAAAGATATCAGCAACTTGTTCTTTGGAGGGAACATACTCCAACTTCACCGTTTGCTCAAGCACTTGTTCACATAAGAAGTGATACTTGATGGGGATGTGCTTGGTCTTTGAATGCATAACATGATTCTTTGAAATACTGATGGCACTTGTATTGTCACACTTAATGGGGACATGAGGTGTACATTTGATTTGAAAATCTTGTAAGGTTTGCATCATCCAAAGGAGTTGAGTGCAACAAGATGCGGCAACCACATATTCTGCTTCTGCTGTAGATAAGGCAATAGAATTTTGCTTCTTGCTGAACCAAGATACTAACCGGGGTCCCATATAGAATGCACCACCACTAGTGCTTTTCCGATCATCAACACTTCCAGCCCAATCTGCATCGGTGTAAGCATGAAGAGTAAGATCAGCATTCTTTGGATACCATAGACCAAAGTCTTGAGTTCCTTGTAGATATTTGAATATTCTTTTAACAGCCTGAAGGTGAGATTCTTTTGGATTAGCTTGGAATCGTCCAACAATCCCAACTGCATGCATAATGTCTGGTCTAGTCCCAGTGAGATAAAGTAGACTTCCTATCATCGATCTGTATTCTGGTTGATTCACCGTGGGAGAATCATCATGAGAACTGAAATTGCATCCGGTTATCATTGGTGTACTTACGGGTTTGCATTCTTCCATGCCATACTTCTTCAGAATTTGCTTAAGATATTTTGCTTGTGATAGGAATATACCATCTGCAGTTTGATGCACTTGCAAGCCAAGAAAGAATGTTAATTCCCCAAGTAAAGACATTTCAAATTCTTGCTGCATGACGGAAGCAAATTTTTGACTCATAGATTCTTCGTTACTCCCAAAAATGATATCATCAACATATACCACTACAATCAATAGTTTATCATTTTCAACTTTTGTGTATAAGTTGCTGTCTGCAGACCCCTTTGAAAATCCTTGTTGATGAAAATATTTGTCAAGATGATAATACCATGCCCTTGGAGCTTGTTTGAGACCATAAAGAGCCTTTTTAAGTCTACAAACAAGATTTTCGTCATTTCCCAAAATGAATCCTTCCGGTTGTTCTATATATACTTCTTCTTCTAGATCACCATTAAGAAAAGCAGATTTAACATCCATTTGATAAACTTTGATTTGTTGATAACTTGAAAAAGCAAGAAACATTCTTATGGCTTCAAGTCTAGCTACAGGAGCAAAAGTTTCTTTAAAGTTTATCCTTCTTGTTGAGTATACCCTTTGCAAACCAGTCTAGCTTTGTTTCTTACAACATCCCCATTCTCATTTAACTTGTTCTTGAAAATCCATTTAGTTCCAATGATATTTTTATCATGTGGTCTTGGTACCAATTCCCAAGTGTCATTATTTTCAATTTGATCAAGCTCTTCATCCATGGCTTGCTTCCAAAATTCATCTTTGCTAGCTTGATTGACATTGTGTGGTTCAATTGTGGATAGAAGTGCCAGATGACTAGAAGATCCCACCAGTGTTCTCCTCGTTCGTACACCTGATTCCTTGTCTCCCAAAATTTGAGATTCAGGATGATTCTTTTGAACATATCTGGATGGAGCTTTTTCAGATAGATCATTTTCAGGTTCTTCATTGGATCCACTATTTATATCATTTCTATTTGATGTAGAAGGCCATAAGTCACCATCATCTTCTTTTGTTTGTTTTTCTTCTTTAGGAGCTGCAGGAGACTCATCAATAACAACATCAATACATTCAACAATATTTCGAAGCCTTTTATTGTAACATGTGTATGCTTTGCTTGAAGTTGAGTAACCAAGAAATATCCCTTCATCTGATCTAGGTTCAAACTTGCCAAGCTTTTCATCATTATTTTTGATAAAGCATTTACTTCCAAAAACTCTAAAATGCTTCACAGTGGGAGAATTACCATACCAGAGTTCATATGGAGTTTTGTCACTGTTTACACGAACATGAGCCTTGTTGAGAATGTTAGCTGCTGTATATGCTGCTTCACCCCAGAACATGTCAGGAGTTCCAGAATCATCAAGCATAGCTCTAGCCATTTTTTGAATTGTTCTATTCATTATTTCTGCTACGCCATTTTGTTGTGGAGTGCCTGCTACAGAGAACTGTCTTTTTATCCCATGTTGTTCACAAAATTCAAAGAATTCATTTGATGTATATTCTCCTCCTCGATCAGATCTAAGACACTTGATTTTTAGATCTAATTCATTTTCTACCAATGCTTTGAAGATCTGAAACTTTTCAAATGCTTCATCTTTGTGTTTAATGAGTCCGATCCAACACATTCTAGAGTAGTCATCAATAAATAAGATATAGTTTTCTTCCCCACGTAGTGAATTTTTCCTCATAGGTCCGCATATGTTAGTATGAATGAATTCAAGAGGCTTACTTGAAGATCCTTCTTTGGCATTAAATCGTACTCTGGTCTGCTTACCGAATTGACAAGATTTTCATATGATACTTTCTGGTAGATTAATATTGGGAAGATCGCGAACAGCTTGAAGTCTGCTTGCTTTGTTGATTTGAGAGAAGCTCAGATGCCCCAGCCTTCTATGCCATAGCAAATTTTCTGAAGACTTGCTCAAGTAACATTGATCTTTGCAATTCAGTATATACAGGTTGCTTGGATTTCTTTTCCCTTTTATAATAATTTTACCTGTATCAAGATCACGAACCATACACTCTTTTGAACTAAAGACAACTTCAGTTCCTTGATCAGACATTTGACTTACACTCAACAGATTATGCCTTAATCCATCCACATACATGACATCATTAGCCTTCACCTTTTCTTTTAGAAACACAGACCCTTTTCCTTTAATTACAGCAGGAGAATCATTTCCAAATGTTACTTTCTTTTCCTTTTCTAGAGCATTATATGAAAGGAGTTTGCTTTTGTCACCTGTCATGTGTCTTGAGCACCCACTATCAATGTACCATTGATTTTCTTCACCTTCTGCAAATAACGCTATCCCACAATTTTCAACCGGCGGTTCTTTCTTTTTCCACACTTTAGAGCTTGAGGGAACATGTTCTTTTGGCTGGATCTTGCTCCTGCATTCGGATATTTCATGACCAAAGTTATTGCAATAAGTACATTCAACTTCATTTTGAAGAGGAGAAAAGTTGTTATAGGTGTTCTTCTTTGGTTCAATATTCATCTTTTTCTTACTTGCTTCTCTTGTCATGATGGTTTTATATGCAACACATTGAGCAGCTTTATGACCAAAATTGTGACATGAGAAACATTGTCCATTGAAGTAGAAATTTCTGCGATCATGAAATCTTCTATTCGAATTTACCTATTGGTTGTAGCCCTTTTGAAAGTTATTCATGTCAGTGTTCCTTGAAGTGCGATGATCCTGCTTTACCTGTAGAGAATCCTTGCTTCCTTGTTGAGAGGCAGAGTATTGTAAACCAGTAGTTGTTGCCTTTAGATAGTTTGGTGCTGAAGTCTGAGAGGATTCTCCAATATATCCAAGACCTGTTTTTATGAGAGGAGAACATTGAGCCTTGATAATTTCATCTAAGGTATCTGATCCTTTAGTAAGTCTGAGATTCAGAGTCTGAACTTTCTCCACTTCTTTTCTTAGACTTACCACTTCACATTCTGCTTTCTCCCTATGCTTCTTTTCTTCTTCAATCTGATTTTTCAGAGATTTTATGATGATCTTATTTTCTTCTAGGTATACTTTGAGTTGATTATTTTCTTCAAGAAAATCATTGTCCCCTAGAGCATCCACAAAAGTATCCTTTTCTTCTCTTTGTTCAAATGCCATGAGAAGTCTAATTTCTTCTTCACATTCTTCCTCACTATCAGATGACCCATCATTATCTTCATTAGTATAGTAACTTTTCTTAGAGCTAGATCGGTTCTTATTCCTTCTTGCTACTTCTTTTCCTTTAGCAGATGCTTCTTTATAAGGACATTTTGCAGCATAATGACCAACGTTTCCACACTCAAAACATTTGAAATGAAGCTTACCTTTGAATCTTGCAGTTCCTGGTTGGAATTTTCTCACGAAATTCGCTTCTTCTTCATCGGATATATAGCTGGATTCTTTGACAACTTCCTTTTCTTTTCTTCTTGCAGATACTTTAAAAGCAGCTTCTCTGGTTTGAGAGGGACCTCCTTGTCTCATTTCAAAAGCAGCCAGAATACCATGTAATAGAACAATAGTAAGAGTCTACAGATCTTGCCTTTCTTCAATAGCTGAAACTTTAGAGTCAAATTTTGAAGTCAACGCTCTTAAGACTTTTTCCACCAGAGTAGTATCAGTTATGGTTTCACCCAAATTTCTCATTCGATTTACAATATCATCCAGACGTAAGAAGAAATGAGCAATACTCTCATCACTATGCATCTTCAAATTTTCATATTCAATTCTAAGAGTTTGGAGTTTTGCACTTTTTACCTTTGTGTCTCCTTCATAACTTAGAATGATTTTGTCCCATATTTCTTTTGCTGAATGTATCTGCATCACTTTAGCAAATTCTGGTTCAGACATGCTTCCTAGCAAGGCATTCACCGCTTTGGCATTGATTTCATACTTCTTCCTTTCAGCTGCATCAGTAGGAATACTTGTCGGATACTGATAACCTTCTTCCACGATTGCCCATACATCTGCACCAAGACTTTGTAGATATGATTTTGTTCGTACCTTCCAGAATATCAGATTGCTTCCATTGAATAGAGGTGGCTTTATAGACATTACTCCTTCAAGACTTCCCATTGCGACGGATCTCCTTCAAGCGATCAAGCTTCTGCAGAAGGACCTGCTCTGATACCAATTGTTGGGAAAAATACTGAGAGGGGGGGGGGGGTGAATTAGTATTTACTGCATATTCAAAACTTTTTACTTTTTCACTCTCTAAAACCCATACACTACTTTCCTTTAGTAAACTCGCGTATACACACGGATATCCTTCATACAACTCGCGTATTAGCAGAGATCTAAATATGCAGATATTTATTAACTTATTTCTTTACACTATTCATTCATCTGATGTTATGTTAACAGTAAAAATGTGTAGAAACAACAGAATAAACCATCACACAAAGCATCACACATGAACACCAGGATTTTTAGGTGGAAACCCAAGTCGGGAGAAAACCACCGCTGCAGTTGCTCAGCCTTCAATATTTTATTATAGAGAAAACATTTTACAACATATGTGCTGGTGCAGACTCCTACCAGCACGCAGGCACCCACCTGCGCTCGTTTACCAGCCTCTCCTGGAAGGGAGCTACAACCCCCTGACTCGTTTACCAGCCTCTCCTGGAAGGGAGCTCCGACCCCCTGATCTCATTTACCAGCCTCACCTGGAAGGGAGCTACAACCCCCTGACTGAAGGCTACAACCCTCAGCACCTTTATGGACCACGTTTCATCAATTTTCACACTGGATCCAAAGCATCCTTTAGGACACCACTTGCAGGCCACGTTTCATCATATTTTCAGACTGGACCCACTCCATACATTTAAGCACAGTCAACCATGAAACAAATACATATAACTCACTGAAAGATATCAGTAAACCAGCTGAACATATCAGACATTTCTCACCACAGACTTCAGCAAACCCTAGTTTGCATACGCGCTTTCCTTTCTCTGATGTCACGTATATACGCGCTTCCGTTCACATAAACCAGCGTATACTTCTGTACATATTACAGATCCAATTTCATTGCGCATACGTGATTTCTCTTCATAGAAGCCGCGTATATACGCGCTTCCTCTTCGGCGAACTAGCGTATGGTTCTTCAGACTTTTATGTCATTGCAATTCTTCACCACAGATACAACACTTCAGATTTTACCCTTTACCTCAGACAGATGTTCGCCTCCTCACAGATCTAATCATTCCATAAACAGATTTAGCAAATACAAGTACATTTCAGATCTAGACCCCCTTCTTCATCATTGGTGCATTATACATTCAGATCTATCATTCAACTGTAACCCTTTCCATTCAGATATACTTCAGAGAGAAGTATTCATTCAAGCTCAGACATCTTGCACCCACACTCATGATTTGCACAATGAATTTCTTCTCTTTATATAGGTTTACCCTTTTTTTCAATACCATGAGCCAAAACAACACCATGAGCCCAAAACTACATTACTTCCGATGGTATTCTTGGACGGGGTCATTTAGACGAATAATTACCCAATACAATGGGTCAATACCATGGTGGTTACCCCTGGTTTTGCACTTTATGAGCGCTTTTTCCCATACGCGACTTGGCACGTACTTTACCGCGTGCATACGGGACTTCCTCTAGACAGATCTGTGTATGCCTTGAGACATACTCTTTTCATCATAGATCTAGCACAAACTAAATTTCTTTCTACATTCTCTTCTGTACTCACTGTAGATACATCAGATCAAGAACATATTCTATCAAGCACAACTTCATCAAGTAAGTTGTCATCATCTTCATCAAGTGAGTTGCCATTCAAGGACAACACTCAGCATCATATTGCTAACAAACATCATTTCACATCAGATTTACATCATTTAGCAAGTCCATCAGGTCAAGAATAACTTCATCAGGTGTATTGCCATCATGTCAACAGTCTCATGTCTTCATATTCATTTAGTGGGTTGCCATCAAGGACAACACTCTGCATCATATTGCCAACACCTATGGTATATTATTAGCATCAACTAGTCACCATGATTCTAATTAGCACCATTGAACTATGGTATACTGACTAGTACTATTTCACCATCATCTTGGTCAATATATTTGACTCGTGGTGAAACCATAGGGACACACTCAATCCATTTGAGTATTTTGGTCCCAAATCCAAATGCCTCACTCTAGGCCATGATGCTAAATGGGATCCCTTGACCTATTTGGAGATTAATATAAGCTTCATGCTGAAAGAAACCTACTCAAATCTATGGTTGAGTAATTTTTGGCCTCTAAGACCATTCTCCCTAATCCTAGTCAACATACTTGACCCAGGAAGAATTTATGTCCTCTACTAGACAATTCTCCCTAATCGTAGTAGACCTGCTTGACCTAAGGATAATGTTTGTTGCTGATGCTATCACATCATCATTCTAGAGAATTCTCCCTAATATTGGTCAATCTCACCTAGGGAGAATGGTTATACTTAATATTTCATTTTCATCACTCCCTCTTAATGAGAGAGACATGCTAAATCACTCTAATATTTTCCTCAAAGTATATAGACTTCATATTTGGATAGAGGCTTTGTCAGTAATATTCTTTCCCATAGAATAATATTGGAGCCATATTTCTTACTTATGTACCATGTCGTGGTACTAGATCTCACTGTGCATGCCACAAGACTATGGAGTGGAAGTTGAGTTTGACCACTCTAGTCATGTTATCCACCACGATCAAAAACGAATATAGAGGATGTTAGGTTATGTCAAAAAGATATGAGAGATTATTAAAGTGGACTTATGTTCGTTCCAATGTGTTATTTTTAGGTGCAAGTGGTCAGATACCTTTGATCGGAATAATTTCAAGGAAGATAGTGATAGTGGATTGATATTTGTCAACTCTAGAAATATGTTGCATGAAGCTGGGGAGCCTTATGTTTTCTCGAGACACTGCAACCATGTGTTTTTTTACCCGTATGTGTTGGATATGTATTGGTGGTTCATATTAAGACAGGACCTTAGGTCAAAATAAGTTTTTGAGAATAACATTGTTATCATGCCAAGCGAGGAAGATAATCAGGGTGATGACAATAGACGGTGATATGTACTTGTGCTATTTCATCATTTATACTATTGTAGTATGTTTTTGTTTCCTTTATTTTTCTAATTATATTGATTTTTTTTCACCTTTTTGGAATTTTATATAATTGGTAAGATTCACAAACGTTTTAACATGTTTTTTTCTAGTGGAAGCATT
Organism: Pinus albicaulis; assembly: GCA_034641835.2. NCBI lineage: Eukaryota > Viridiplantae > Streptophyta > Pinopsida > Pinales > Pinaceae > Pinus > Pinus albicaulis. The sequence continues at coordinate 891,804,865 of CM076574.1, forward strand.
TTTACACTTAATACTAAGTATTTCCAAATGTGTAATTTATAATTTAAAAATTAAAATTTTAACATATTTTTTTACTTCTAATTAAAAATATACTTCTTCTATAGGCTTTGGATAGATATCACAATGGATCAAAATATTATAATTCTCAGAACGAGTTATAAATATTATACTCTTTTTTCATACTTTTGTGACCCTAAACATATATTTCCGATATAAAAAATTTTCTACTCTAGATAATGTAAAAGTCCATTTTGAATCCTAAAGGTGAGTACTCCATTAAGAATACTTATTATAATTGTTTTTTTTAAGATATCAATCTAAATATACGCAGTATCCCATTTCTCAAATGAGATTGTGAGTATCAATCTAAAATATTTCAGAAAGTGATAATAAAAAATGGATAAGGAAAATCATATATGTATTTTTTATGTGTACTAAAAGGCCTACTACAACCATCATCAATTCTTTTCAATATAGTAAAATAACCTTCCTCATTTTCCCTATGCAACATATATTTGTAAATATAAATGTTTAAAACATGGTGTACAATATCAATGGTAATAAGGATTGAAGGTGACAATCCTTCTCAAATAGGAGAATTAGAAGAATATCCTAAAAATGTGAAAATACAAAATTTGGAAACATAACATTGAATATTTATTCTAGAAAGTTTCACAAGAGCACTCCACGATTTCAATAAAATAAGTCTATTCTTCCCTACTCAAAATAAAATGGTTGAGATGAAGGAATTAAAGAGAAGGGACATATAATTAGATGCTAGATACTTATTGGTTTATTAATCATTTCACAAGGCTTTTCTTCAGGTTTATATCAAAATAAATATAAATCATGTAGTGATAAATCTATGACTTTAACAGTGAAACAATTGGGTATTAATATGTAAAGTTAAATTCTTGACATGAGAGGTAAAGTCATGTTTATTATATTCAAATGTCAATTCTTGCAAAATTATGTAAACAAAAAGGAGTTTTTGTGTGCATGTGTAAAATGTTGATTACATATTTTTATGGACCATATTTAGGAGAAATAAATTGGCTTACATGGATGCATGAGAGGTTTTAATTTTTTATTCATGGATAATGGAAGAGTTTTGAATTTTCTTTTCAATGGTAATTATAAATAAAAGTTTAATTAATAAATATTAATGGCTAAGAATTAAATTATAAATAGTGTGATGGTGATTAAGAGGCATTTGTTTGATTTTCTAATAGACCTGGTGATGCATTTTTCTTTTCTATTTATATTATGTAAAATAAATATCTATTTTTGTGTATTTATAACTAAAATATTTAAAGTAGACACGTATTTATATTTTAATCATGATGTCATAGCTAGGAAAAATGTGAGAACATGAATGTTAGTGACCATCCCATGATAATTATGTGGAAAAAATAACACTTCTTGAGTTCTTCATTAAGAAATAATGAAATATATTATTTGTCAAAAAGTTAAATCTAATATAATATGATTTTCGTATTATTTATGTCATATTTATTATTATGAATAAATAAATTTAAACCACAATATCGAATAAATTTCTACCAAATTAGCACCAAAATGTTATATATTTATTACTAGAAAAACATTCACTTGCCTCTTTAAGGGAGAACATCCAATAGAGAAAATCCCCAACTACAAGTAATTTACAAGCCTTATTTTACATTTCTTCCTCGTATTTAGGGAGAGAAATTTTTAATTTAAATTGGTAAGAGTTGTTATAAATATCAAATGTAAATTGCTTGAAACTATCATAACTTTAGTGCTAAATCAAATTTTATTAAAACAAAATTTTTAACTTATATTAAATGTAAATTAATTATAACAAATTCTGACTTAAGGTTTTTTAAAATTTACAATATATTGAATATTATAAACCAATATTGGTCCATCTAAACAATGGATATATCTAGAGCCAAGAGGAATCATATATCATTATATAATAACCTCTTTTTGAAATGCAAAACTTGAAAAAATGTACATGTCAAAAGATCTAATCTCTTTTTCTGCTTCATAAATCTATGATCAAGATGGATTTATAATGGTTTTCTATCTCTTTATATAGACAATGTGTATTTTTTCATTGTTTAAATTGTTTTTTTTGAATAATTTATAACTATTATTATTATTTTATATTAAAAATTGAATGAGTTGCACATTTTCATCTTATTAAGAACTAAATAAATTATTTTACCTTTAATTATTTTTTCCTTGTGAGTATTGAAATAATTTTCTAATTAGGTTAGAATGAATATATATGAACTATATAAGCAATAGAAAAATATTTATGGTAATTTTACTATCATAGTTTCAACCATATTAAACTTTGTAATTTATAAAAATATCTTTGCACTTTTTTTAAAGTCATTTTGCATGTAATTTCATATATAAAATTTTGTTATAAGTTCACCAATACATAATCTATAATAACTATGATTTCATAAAAATAAACATCATGATGATGATAACCATCTAACAAACATAAACATCATCTAAAATACGCATTCAAATCGGTAACATGATCTAATTATGTACACCTATAGCACATATAAACATCGTTAGCTAACACACAAATATAATAATATAAGAGGGCATCATCATTGTGATCACATATAACAAAACACAAGCATTGAAATCTAACATCATCACCAAAAACACCCTCAAATATACATCTCATTTCAAATATCTATTATTACATACACATAAATCTACAAGAACATTAAACGGACATATCTAACATGACCTAACAATATACACATCAACACCAACATATAATTTAAGTACATAAACATGAACAAAAATATGAAATACAAACACACACACAAGAACAAGTCAAATAACTGCATCATCATGTGAGATATTGGATACAATAGTAGTACAATCAACCTGGTTTAGTGTTGCAGAAGATGACACATTAGTAGTAGTGATAGTCTGGTATGTAGTAGAAGACGATGGATAGTCAGCTGCCTTAATAGTCAAACTAATATGAGGTGGAGGAGAAGGTGGCTCGTCTACTCTCTAATGATAAAAAACATGAGCCAGTAGTGGGTGATCATGAGATGAATGATGAGGAGATGGAGTACTACCAGAAGTATCACTGACACCCTGATCATGATTCGGTGGGGTAGTACGTCTAGGTGAAGACTATGTATATGGAGGATCACCGATAGGATCACCACCCTCATCACTAGAAGGATCATCACCCTGATCATCATAATATAAAGGCACAATATTGGGTGAATAATAATATGTATTTGTTGCATGCCCATGATACCTCCTCATTTCTAGTATCCTGGTAGCTTCGTTGAAATTACACATCAAACTCATCATATTACGTGGGAAATCTCTTAAGAGCTCCATGAGCCTAGGATCTTCCCTGATGTCTCGAGTTGTCGTGGGGAATAATCCCTCCTCAACCAAAAATCTAGAGAGTTGGTCATAGTATTCCACCCTGAATCTAAGGCTAATCCTACATGCATGAATTCTTGCACCTATCTATTAGCATGAATTCTTAACGCGAGTGTATGAAAAGATATCACTTTAGCTACACATGAAAAATAGCCCTAACAACAAATATGGTTATCTAAATTCCTTAGATCTGCAGTAGATAGTCAAAACAAATGCAACAAAACCCCATATCTATGTTGAAAAAGTAGCTAAATAGTAAAATGAAATAAGAGTTTCTCCAAATATCCAATGGACAAGACAAGATATATAAAGAATTTTGATATGTATTAACACCTCGGAAGGGAGCAAATAATGATGGTACTAGTACCCCTTAATGGGATGGGTTCTTGGCTATCCTCAACACTTCAGATCCAAAAGTTTCTCTCCCTCAATGGGGTAGAAAACCCAAGATGTGATGAACTCTATGGGAACTCAAGAAGAAAAATAGTAATAAAAGAAATCGAAGTATGACAATGACAAAAAGGTGAAATTCTGACCATGATAAAAGGCTCAAAGGTAAATCATGAATGGAAAACCCTCCTATTTATAACAAAATATTGAGTTATCTTTGATAATGGTGCATAGTAAAATATTATTAACCAAGATGAAGATCTAACTGCTTGGAATATTTTATTATATCTTGTTGGAGGGAAAATGAATTTAAATTGGTTAAATCCCTTTATGTAGAAATGATAAACAAATAAATGATTTATTTATCATTTCAAGGATGGGGTTAATGAATAATTTAACAAATAATGATTTATATAATTATTTCTCATTAATTGGGTTAAATATGACCAGGAATATTATTTAAATAGTGGTTTAATTAATTATACCTAGAGGAAAATCAAATAAATAAGGATTTATTTAATTATTCCTCATGGGGTTTCTTGTTTGGACCAGAAATAACTTAATAAACTATGGTTTATTAAATTATTTCCTATAGTGAAAGCAATTTCACTATGGTAAAATTGGTCTTATATGGTGTACTTAGATCCATCTAATTGTAAATGGTTAGATGACCAAAACTTGATGTAACACTATCTTCATCTAAGGACGTGCCTCACCCTCCATGACATTTTCCATATCTGCATTTCCCTCCGGTGTGAGAGGAGGCATGTCCCCAATGGAACTATTAATGTCTACAAAATATACAGTACATAAAAATAGTTATACAAATTAATTAAAAAAATTACCAAAACAAGTTAAATAATGTTCTAGAATACATTTTATTCTAATTAATTAAGAAAATAAATTTAAACTAGATTAATTTAAAAAAAATGCTAATAATACCTCTATGATCTACAGGCTCATCCAGTGTGAAGAGGTTGTTGGAACACTTTCACCAATCCATCTTTGCATAAGGACATGACACCAAGACAAACAATGTTCATCCTCACTTCCTAGTAGTCATAGTGCCTCGGTGGAAATCCTAGCCAGATACTCCAGAAGAACCATCTTGGGAATCATCTTTCCCCCATGTGCATCTGCACCTCAGTCGTCAACCTAGGATGGTGACAGTCAAAAGTAGACCTCATCTTTGGAAACCTCTTAAAAAATAAGAAAAAAATATTTTATGCAAAAGGGAAGTTTGTCCTCCCATGTATCATAACACAACATCTATATAAAGCCATGCAAAATTACCACAAAAAAATTACAGACCCTCTAATACATCATGACCTATGCACCAAATAATCGACATAAAACAAAATATGGAAACTAATGTTCTTCACATCACTATAATAATGTGAAATTGTACTCATTAATAGCGAGAGGAACCTAACCTCCTATGCACCAAAAGAATTGATTTGTAGTTATCCACCAGACACCTGAGAATCGATTGCATGCACTACATGGTTCCTGACATATCTCTCAGATTAGACAAGTTGATTCTTTGTTGCAACACCATGGGGGACATTAGGTAATAGGGGAAAATCCTCCTCTCTCCTCAATAGACCAGTGATGAAATATATTTCCTCCTCAATGGACCCATACCACATGTTATTACCAACATGGAAAGCTTATTGGTGGGCATCTCATCAATAGATCATCTACTACAATAACACAAATTTCCCTTTCAGATATTTAGCCTCCTCATAATACTTAAGGAGACATACATTCCTCAAGAATACTTGGCTCATTGCGGTAATAAGGCAAGGGTATAAATATCGCTCCCACTCTCATGCCTCCCATAGATGGACCACATTTTATTTGTTTTCCATCTTCTCTTGTTGTTGTTTCTCCTCCCTCTATTGATTTTTCTATTGCATGATATAATACATCAAACTCATACATAAAACATGCATTGTTTTTATTAAATAAAAAAAAAGTGTTTTAAAATATGGAAATATAAATTTAAATAAATTAAAAAAAACATCCTTGGTGTGCCAAAAAAAAATTAAAGCACTCGGAACGGTGCGCCGAAAAACCCACTAAAGCACCAAAAATGGTGCATAAAACTACTTGATACACCATTAAAACATTTTTTTTTATTTCTCAATTTGGTGAATTGGTATACAATACGCATAGGTGCGTCTTAATAACGTTTTCTCATGGAAAGAAAACGTTCATGTTAAAAAAATGACCGAGGTATATATTTTTAATATTTATGCATGCAATGGCTTTGGTAAAAATAAACGAACCAGGAAGTAACTTTCACCAGCTGCAACATGGTAATATTATAACTTTCTCATTGCGTATGAATAACCTTTTCAAACTAAAATATAATTTTTAGGTTAACAAACGCACCAAGCTATTTTTTTAAATATCTATGCATGTTGTGCATTTGGTAAAAAAAATACACCGAGAAGTAACTTTTACCAGACACAACCCGGAAAAAAGTATAACTTTCTCGATAAGTATCAATTTACCAAACACACCGAGCGATATTTTTTAAATATTTATGTAGGTGGTGTTTTTTTTTTTAAAACAAACACATCGAGAAGCAACTTTTACCAAACTCACCACAACAAAAATTACAACATTCTTCGTGTGTATCAATTTACGAAAAATTTTGCGATACATTAGTAAAATGCATTGATTTTCAATGCACCTTGTAAATTTACAGGGTGCACCACCATTGGTGCGAGTTGAACCAATTGAACACACCACAGATGAAAAATAAAATAAAAAACAATGGATTTTTTAACCTTATTTTCAATTCTACTCTATTAAAAAGTTAAATTAAAGAGAAACATGAAAATTAGCTGGAAATTTGCTTGTCAGGGAGCCATGGTTACCACATAAATGAAAAAAAAAAATTGACCACTATTTGAGAAAATTTGAAAGAAACATACTAAGAAACGGACATAAGGATGAAAAGTAAGGGAAGCACCGACGGTAGGGTGCTTGAAAAAGGAAAGAGTAGCACTGGTTCTTGAGATCTCCACAATAGTGAAAATGGTAAAAATGAATTTTTATGACTAGTATATATTTTTAATTTAACCCTATTTGGGTGCACTAGGTTAACCACATCGGTGCATGTATGTTTCTGAGCACGCTGCTATTATTTAAATTAAAAACCCTATCATGGTGCACTTGTTGTTTACGCACTGGTGTTTAAATACATTAAGGGCACCAGCTCATCATTTGAGTACAACAACGAAATGGTGAAAATGAATTTTACGACCAATTTTTTTTTGAAATTTAATATTTTTTTTTGTTCAATTAAGTAGTATACACACTAGTATGCTTTATATAGGTAGCAACCTATTGTTTTTTATTTTTATAAAAAATAACCTTACAATGGCGCACCACTCGTTATTAAGCACCGATGCCCTATGTGGTTACACACTAGGGCATTTGTGTACTTGTTTAGCACCAGGGCGTCATGAGAGTATAACACTAGAAAGGGAAGAATGAACTTTAGGAGTGACACTTTTTTTTTTAAATTCAACCCTTTTTGGTGCTATCGACTATTATATGCACCAATGCACATTATGTACTTACCACTCTATTAATTTTTTTTTATATATATAAAATAACTTTATCACAGTGCACCATGTATTGTTAGGCACCTATGTGTGTGAATATATAATGCACCAATGCATTTCTGGTATTACAGACACATTGTTAAAAGAATTCACTAAAATATTCACCCGCTCATCTCTGCTAGTGTTGTTCACTACAAACGAATTTTTGGGCTATTTTTATAATGGATTTTGTAAAACCTCGACTAGATGGGATTTCCCTTGTATTGTGATGAATCCAAGTCTTATAGTTCATATGTCCTTTCAATTTTTTTTTATTCCACAACTAAATTTACTACTTTTGACATGATGGAATATTTATCAAATTCCCATGATCAATAAATTGAAGAATGTCATGTAGAAAGGAAAGTACATACACTAAAAATAACTTCTATAAGGGCTTGGCCTTGACCATATTATAGCCTCATTAAAAAAATTAATTAACAGGGTATTCCACCAATTCCTATCAATGCTTGAATTTCAGATTAAAATTATTCAATATTCACCAAAATTTAAAAAATTTATGAAATAAAAATATTTTCTACATGGACATAATGAAATTATAAGACAACAACTCGTTCAAAACTTCAATTAATATGTAAAATGAACAAGTTCTTAACTCATAGTAAGACCCCCTTAAGCTATGAAATAATTATAATTTCAAAAAACATATTACATAACTCTTATAATTCCTCACTTTTTAATTGACATAGAAGTTGTATATCCTCAACAAAGATTATGAGAGTTTTCGGGAAAAAAAAATCATCTAAATTTAAAAAATAATGGGGGAGTCTTTAACTTTATCCCCACTTTCTCTTTAATGGCACAGAATGTACAAAATTCCAACCATTTTTTTTTTATTTCTCCATGATACCATTGTATTTGATACCATAGTGTTCCATTTAAAATGATAGGTATCCTCCCCTTTAAAACACTAACAAGATATCTCCCTTCAGCTTGCAACACAATTTTGGAAAGGCCATGCTTATACAACTCTAATGGGTGCTCACTTTGTATTATGATTTTGCAATTATTACGAATTTTTTAATTCATTATTTATCAAAAAATAGACATATATATTATAACAATATTCATATAAATTAATTGTTTATTGGTGAATTTGTATATGATGTTTGGATTAATTTTTTATATAATAAGGTTTCACATCTCTTCATTATAATATTTAATCATCCATGTATTTAATCAGTGGTGTAACATTTCACAACAACATTTGAAAACACAATAGAATAAATTAAAATTTATTTAATAGATATGAATAAGAGGCTCCTTGTCATACAAAATGGGATTGTTATAGGTAACCCCTTGTCTTTAAATTGGGACAGTATGTCCAATAAATTAAATAAAATGTCTAATTTTCACAAACAATTATTTCAAAAAATACAATAAGTTGTATTGATATCCAAATAGATCATCTTTATTCAATGGAATGTTATCAGTATTTCTCGAGCTACTTCCATGAATTGGGTTATTTGGACGGATGTTTTTTTTCATTTCATTGATTGTTTTCATCTTTTTCTTGTTCCATCTGCAAACATAAAAATAAAATGTAACGAGTGTATCCACATTGGTGAGAATAATGGAAAATGAAATAGATAATATACATCAATATAAATTGAATAAAAATGTACCATAGCAAGAAGTGACTCATGAATTGTACACATGATTTCAAAACCAAGTCTTATGCCTTGTTGCAACAAATATTTTGTTACTGTGGTTCCATACTTTGTTTCCTGCAAGTTTTATACCCCATAATAAATCATAGATTTAATATAAATGCTTTTTTTTTATTAATTATAAAATCAGAAAATTAAAACAACATAGATACTTACAAAATCTACAATCAATTTCTTATATGTCAACATATACTCACAACCCATATTTAACCCAACGTCAATCAATTCTTTCTAATGGATCTTCTTTGCAATTTAGCACCTATTTGAACACATTCAAGGATGGTCGTTGTAAAAAAACTTAAAATATAAAAAATGAAATATTAAGTTCTTATAAGGAAATATTAACAATTACTCACAAACGTTGACATCAACCCTTTTCTTCCTTGCCGTCCTGTTATATGCATTGAATGGGTTCCATTTATTTTTCTTTTCTACAAGAAAATAATTGAAAAAAAAAATTTAATGATAAATTATTTGTTTATATGTACCTAATAGAAAAATTATATGTTTACATACATTTGAAGCACGTTGTTGTTGAGATGCCTCCTCTTATGATGCAATTTTTTCCATTTCTTTGACAATCTCCTGGTACACTTTTTTGGACATTCCTACTAGCACGTTTTGGATATGATCTCGTTATCCTTTGATATTTGCATAATTTTCCTACAAAAGTAATAAAATGTTTTTTTATTGATATATGAAAAATAAATATAACAAAACTGATATTAATAAATGAATGCTTTATAGTAACATATACATATAATTCTAGAAAAAAAATAATTAGGAATATCACTTTTTGAATGATTTTTTTTTTTTGTTGTATGTTTTTTATATTGCAACTCTGTCAAGTCTTATTGACCATTACTATGGAAAAACTTCTTGTAGTTTAAATATAACTTGGTTCTAAGAATCATTGGATTGATTCTTGTATTGTAAGTGGGAAGTATGTTTATACATTCTTTCCACTGTATCCCTCATAGTTCTGTACTCCATATGAGCTAAGGAGAAATTGATTGTCATTTACAAGTTCTATAATTGTTTTCCTTATAACGACATTCTTTTCCTCCATTGTTAGTTCTTGTAGAAAATTAAACATGTGAATTAATAGATTATTTGAAATATTTTATCTAATATTATTAACTATATTATTAATGAGCATTCAAAATAAAATAAAAACTCATATTGAATAGTATTTTTTCATTCACCTTATTCATCCTTCTGCAATTTTTCCATCGTGATTTTATTCTTTTCTGCACTTAGATCAGAAATAAACTTATCGAGCTTCCTTAATTTGTGGCATTTCATGACGCACTATAACCAATATATATTAGTTAAACTCACATATATTTCAAACATATTAATTTTTCTAAGAATATACAAAGAAATTTCTTATTCTACTTTTCTGGATGTGATATCATTGTGTCGATCGGTGTTTTTGCTACTTCTCAACTTCTGAGACATTTTTCTATGAATATAAAAACTGTACCATTAAATACATACTCCATTAGATATATTTTATCAATAAAGCACATAATTTTCAACCAAAATGATCTCTAGAAATTAATGCATTTAATTTAGATAACACATCGGGCGTTTAATTATTAAGCACTAAAAGTGGATATTTTTTTTAACTTTAAATTATAACGATGTGATATGTAATGATAAAAGCACTTCCGTGATAGTAAAAGATGAAAATAATAATATAAAAACATATTTTTTGAGTTAATAGTGTTATTTGTCACAAACATTTCGGTGTGTTATATAAAACATGGGGCACTAGTGAGTTATATTTTAATAAACACACTAGGCATTTAATTATAGAGCATAGAGAGTGGTTTTTTTAAACAAAAAAAATAAAGACATTTCTTTTGACTTAACAATGCTATTTTCCATAGACATCCTAAGTTGTGTCCATCCATCATATCAAATATGAAGCATCGATGCTTTTTTTTAAACATAACGCACGTGTATATATATATATATATATATATATATATATATATATATATATATATATATATATATATATATATATATATTTAATGGATAGGGTCGATATCGTTTGGATCTCATTCAACAATTGCTCCCCATGCTCAACATGTGAAACAACTTATATATAGTAATAAAAAAAAACCCTTAAATATAAAAACCCTAAAATGAAAAGCCCTAATTATGAATTGGTAGAGGGAGTTAAACCCTAAGGTGAAATTTTGCAGTCACATAAGCAAGAATAAGCAAGGGTTTAAGGTAAGTATTGAAGTTTTTTTTTCTAAATTTTAATTAAATATAAATAAGAACAAAGATTGCAAAGAAATTATTAGTAAAAGAAATATAAAAATTTTTATTATGCAAGGTTTTATTATTTTCTGAATTTTAATTAAATCTAAGAGAAATTATAAAAAACAATTTCAGTAAAATTAACCATAAAATTTAATTTTTTACTATACACGGGTTTGACTGAATTACATACCTTTCAAATTTTGATCTTTTGAATAGTTGATATATTTTTCCAAAGTATTTTTTTTCTCCAAAGTTCTCCTAATATGTCTCTCTTGCAAATCTATATTTTAATTAAATCTAACTCAAATTGTAAAACGCCTTACTTAGGATAACTTATGAGTGCGCTAAATTTTTATAATGCACCGATATGATTGAATTCATTTTTTTCTTTTCGAAATCCTCAAAACCGGTGTAGTTATTATCTTTATGCCCTGGTGTGGTTATTAATGAAACACATCAATGTGATTAGTTTTATAAGAGCGTTGATATGACAAAATTCCTTTTTTATTTTCAAAATAACAGAAACTAGTGCAAATGTTTTTTAATGCACCAATGCGGTTTTTATAGAAACACATCATTATGATTAGTGTTAGAAGAGCATTGATATGATGGAATTTATTTTTTAATTTCAAAATCCCAAAAAATAGTGTGATTATTACATTAACGCATCAATGTTGTTATTATTGAACATGTCGGTGCATTGAACTTTACAAAAGAAAAATTTTCTTTAAAAGATATATGAATTTTTATTTTCACATAAAATGGAATACTCATCTCAAATTATCCTTTAGGATGCATCCACATGGGTTACAATAATACATAGTATAATTTGTTCTCTTAAAGTCACCTTATTCTTGAAAAATGGTTTGAAAACTATATTGAAATTCATATTGTGGTTATATGGTTCCGAAAATTAATTTAAGGTATGTATAGAAAATTTTATTGTTCATTTTTCTCAAATGCAGGGAGAAAATCTCATAATATCAAATGGCCAATTATTCAAATTCCAGCTCATTCCATATTTCTCAAATTCCTTCACAGATTTCTCCTTTTCCATCTCCAGTAAGTTCATATATATATATATATATAGATCAATTTGAATAAGAATGTATCCAAATTTGTAGGATCCTGATTCATAATTGAATTTAGATGCATAAAATAATCCCCATTTAAAAAATGTCAATAGCTCTTAACTGGAGCATCATATTGCAAGTAGTTGGTAGATGAAAATGGACAACTGCCCCACCCTGCCAATTAGAACATGGCATCTTCTAGCTACAATCCTGGTTTAGCGATGATAAGAATTGTTTTGTCTAATGTAATTTCAGCAAACCAATTACATTGTGCTTACTAATATCAGTGAAGTACTAGTGTTCTCTATTTTTTAAATTAGGATTTAAGGATGATGAGCGACCCACTTACCATATTCTATAGTACCCCACTGCAGTGTCAAATCAATATAAGGCTACATTAAGAGAAAAAACTAGAGAGGAACCATACAAATAATGGTTGAATAAACCACCTATTAAATTACCACTATGTCCACATTCACAAATTAATAATGACTACAACAATAGTAGTTCTTCCACAAGTTGGCAATGGAATTAATAAAATAAGGGTTGAGGGTATGGATGATTACTTACGAGATACGATTTCCATGGAGGCAATTGTTTTAGATGCATTCCAGAATGATGAGCTAGGGGATGATGTTAATATCACTGATACCTTATTCAAAAGCCTAAAATATGCTTCCACGACCCTTCTCTTTGGACCTTATGGCTAGTTAAATTCTACCCACTTGGTGACAATGATGTTATTGTACAACTTAAAAACAAAATTTGGCATATTGAACGCATGTTTCTCAGCAATATTGAGGTAATTGACGATGATCAATTCCCTTATATTTTGATATCAAATATTGTGACACGCTCAACCTTAAAATAGTTGATTTTATGAACATTAAATATTGACATTGTACATTTATATTTCCCACCAACTGTACATTATTCAAAGATAAGGCTCATTTGAGTGATAATGTCTTGCCTCGTAGGTTAAAAGATGCAAAGTAGTTGTTACAATGTTGGGTGTTGAGTACAAAGCATATCATGTATGTGTGAATGATTGTATTCTATATAAAAGAGAATATATAGAGAAAGAGATATTTCCATAATGTGGACATGATCAATATCATAAATAAGTAAAAAAATGTAAATCACATGGTCCTCATCATAAGATATTGATCCACATGCCTATAATCCCAAGGATTCAAAGTCTCTTTCATTGCAAATAATTACCTATGTTGCAAGGATGTAATGCCTCACACTATAGAGATTTGGGAGTTATGTGAATCTCAACAGATTCAATAGAAATGAAGCATATGGAGGATACATGGCCCAAAACAATCAAGGATTAAGTACAAAGTCTACGACTCAACATATCCATGGATAGTTTCAACCCTTATTCCCTCCAAAACACCAAATATTCCATTTGGTATATAGTAGTGATCAACAACAATATCCCCCCATGTTTGCAGTGACGAATGAACATCTTATGTCGGCTCTCATAGTCCCTAGTAGAATACAAGTGAATAATATGGATGTATACTTACAACCATTGGTAGTTAAATTGAAGGAATCATGGGAAGGGATAAATGTATAAAATGTATCAAGACCAATAGAAATAGGGAGGAGTTTTATGTTGTACGAAATATGTTCTTATACCATACATGATTATCCAGGCTTCGGTGTTTTCTCTAGTAAATTACATGTTTATTGATTTGTTTATATATGTAACAATATTGTTTCGCCACATATTAATTTATTTTTCTGCAACTGTTTAGTAGTTCATGATAACTAATGTGCCATGTATTATACAATAATTTCGCAGTTCTTGTAACAAAAGGGTATCATGGATGTTAATGTTTTTGACCTTCTCTGAAGTCTAGGTGTTCCAACCACCTACAAAAGCCAGTGTGTGACTACTCTAGGGTATTCCTTCTAGAAGAACACCCTTACAAAAGAAAAAACATCCGCTTTCAATAGTAAACCATAGATAACCCAAAGGCCCACAATAATGACACCAACTAAATGGCATAGATCATATGAGGTAGAGAAGGAGAATGGGATTGTAGAAATTTTAGATTCAAATGAGGAGCCTATGTTCAATGATCCAAAATTATTCTACACCTATGTTGAGAAATTTCCCATTGGGATGAAAAGGAAATTTGTCTTTTATGAGCTCCCATATTGGGATCATCTTAAGATTTATCACTTACTAGATCCCATGTGTTAGTGTCCAAGTGTGAATGAATATTCAAACCCTTTCCCACATTAATTATCAATCCAGGTGCATTGGTTATTGCAAGGCTAATGCGCGCAGTATGTGCAGATACAATAGCACAATTTTGATATCAATCGTGGATTCAATAATTTAAACAACGAAAAAATCACTATAACAACAATGAAATAATGGCAGTAATAAATTGTAAAGCTTGCAATGCATTCACAACAATAAAGATACCAACAATTATATCTAATGTTATGACAATTATGAAATATGTAAAACAAAAAACAGAATTAACAATGTACAGAAAGAATGCAGCACCTGATCAGGAGAGTGGGCCCAACTCTCTGATCAGGGAAGCGATGTACTCACAAACTTACAAGAGCAACACAGATAAATTGCATTAACTCAATGAAATATTCTATTAGAGATCTCCATTCCCTGCCTAGCCAACCCTCTATGCGTTATCTCCTATGTGTTCTATCCTCCCTATCGGAACACCTAATCCTCTATGGGTAGGTGTGGAATGCGAAAAGTCACAATGGAGTCCAAGTGACCTTGGAATGTGAAACCAAGAGTCACACCATTGTACTATAAATGTACATCATGTATAATGGAAAAATAAGAAAGCCTCATGCTTATCTTTCATTGTGTGTTGAGTCTCTTGTGTGTGTGTGTTCATCCTTCTCACGCACCATGTGTGTGTTTAACATGGTGTTTAACATGGTATCGGAGCTGAGAAGTTCATAACCAACTCAACCTTGAGTGAGCCATTTGTGTTTATGGCCTGTGCATATCTACAAAAATTATCAGAATTTTTGCAGCACTCATATATTGTTGCAGTAGACGTTTTGCCGCATTCAGAAATTGGCAGCATTCAGAAAGTGGTTTTGAAGAAAAGTAGCATTGCGCATCTGAAGGTTTTCTCACTGCTCATTTTTCCTGCAATTTCTGCATTTTAAATTCTGCACCATTTTGAAGAGCTGCTGGAATATTATTTAAATTGGGTTTCTAAAGAAGTTTATGGGTTTTTTCTGCTGAAATTTTGTGCATTTTCTGGAAGGAAAAATTCTACTGCTGCCCTCATTTCTGCATTTTGTCCAATTCTATTGTATATCTAGAAGAATTCTGCCAAGTCCAATTTTCTGCTGCTAGATTTGTTTCTGCTATACATTTGGAAAAAATTCTACTGTTTTTAAAAGTTGAAATTCCTGCTGAAATTTCTTGTATTTCTCTACTCTCTGCTATTTGAGAAAAAATAAAAAATAAAAAAAAAATAAAAATAAAAATTCCACTAAATTAACCCTCGGCCCCTACAACTCTACATCACACTACCCTACAGCACTGTTTCCCCTTGCATTACTCGCACCCTCACAACACTCAACTCTGCCCATGCTCATTACCCAACCCAGCCCCCATTCCCCCTCACGGAATACCACTCCGCTCTCAACACAACCATACCTCTCGAAACCTCACAGCCACTCCCTTACCCTTCTCAACCCACGCCTCTACCCCGCGGCTCCATCCCCAACTCTGCTACGGCCTACGGCCCTTGCCTCACTCTATAGCTCCTACCCGCAGTGTATCCCACCCACTCCTGCTCACACTCGACCCTCACTACGTCGACCCCTCCCTATGTGCATACTCCCATTCCCCCTACCCTTACTACGTAGCCCCCCCCCCCCTCACATTACGTGCTCCCTCTTAGCGTTAATGAACCCAAACCCTCCCCCTTACAACACTAGCCTCCCTCCTTGTGCATACCCTCCCCTTCGCCACACCAATCCGCTCCCCTCCCCACGCCTTACACCTCCGCCCTCTTCCTCACACAGCTTCCGACAAAACTAATAACGCCCCCTCTCCATTGCAATACCACGCCTCCATAACTAATACAACCCGCCTATATATAATACAGCCCCTCCTTTTTTAAAATCGGTTTTTATATTTTTTAATTTTTTTTTAATATTCGCCCCCACTTTCATATAATACCTCCTCCTCCCAATAAATTTCCCTCATTATTTTTAATGTGGCCTTCCCTCATTAATTCAGCTTGTTAATTTTTAAACTTTTTAAAAATCTCTATACCTCTTCTTTTAAATTCCCTTTCTCTTTTAATTCCCCTCCCACAATTGTAATTAACCCCCCTTCATTCCCATATTAATTTTTTTTATTAAAAATCCCCCTTCCCATTTCAATTAATCCATTTTTTAATTAATTTTTAATTAATTAAAAAAAAAACAACAACAAAGAGAGAGGAAGAGAAAAAAGAGAGGAAGGAGAGAAAATGAACAGCAGTAAATGAAAAATGGCATATTTAGTAAATGGATAGGATACATAGAGAAAATTGCAGTTTTGCATTGTGATTTGTGGCATTGACATAAGGGTGATTTTCTGAATAAATTGACATTTGAAGACGAGTTGTCATTGGTGCAAAAAAACTCTTTGAAGGAAAATTCAGCTACCTTAAAGGCTTCTTGCACAAGTTTTTTCAGCTGCACATTTACAAAATATTTTTGCTGAGATATTGACATTGTATTGTGAGTGGAATTTGCATCTCCTTCATAGTTGCAATCAGTAAATTTGAGTTGTTGATGTAACTCATTGTTGATTTTCCTCCATCATTTGAGGAGCACACTTTGTACTTTGAGATTTATATAAGTCATTTGTATTTTTGAAAAGAAGTTGAATCACATTGTAAACGGGTGCATTTTCGGTTGAAGCCGAAACCCTTTCATTTTTTGATCTTAAGTTGTTGAAAATGGTTAAAATAAATGAGGCATTAGAGTTGTTTAATAATATCATTCATTCCAATGTTGATGACATGATAAAAATGAGCAAGAATTCTCTTTGTAACATTCAAAATTGTTTGCTAGATGCAAAAGAAAAGATTGATTTTTTGCAGTTGGAAACTCAGCTTCAACAAGATGAACTTCAGCAAAAGAGTCACCATTCTAAACCTGTTTCTATTCAGAATATTGTGAAGGACTCTCATCAAAAGAAAGAAGATCAAGTTGTAGTTGATCCACATTCAGTGCCTTGTACTAGAGCAGATGTACATGCAGATGCAGCAGCTCAACCTGCACTTCTCAAGCCCATCATCAGACCTTGGGGAGAGCTTGTCCAAAACAAGCACAAAACTGGTCTTGGATATGACAAGGGTGTGTTCTTTCCTATTCCAGACTACACCAAGCCCATCATATTTCAGAGTGTCGGATTCCCATATGACAGTTCACCTGCAGCTGTTCCAGATCCTGTTCCACTTCCACAACAACACCAGATTGAAAAATGCCAACACTGTGATCGAGTTGGTCATATGAAATATCACTGTTTTGATCTTCATCCATGCAAGCACTGTGGTCGGCACACTCATGCTTCAGAAAAATGCTTTAGAAAAAAGCCTCCTGCAAGAACAAATATTCATCTTAGATGGATCACTTCTTGGCAATGGGCATCAACAGCCAGGAAGATGTTTAAGTCACATGTCAGAACATGTTCATGGATATTGATCAAAATTGCAGTTTATTTTTCACCATCATCTTACCCTGTCCCTGACAAGGGGGAAAATGATGGTCATATACAAGCTTCGACGTCAAATCAAGCAAGCCTGAGCCACAATCTCTCATTCCATGTTCAGAGTTGTAGCTAGAGACACAGCAGTTCAAGCGAGCCTAAGCCACAATTCTTCATTCCAGATTCAGAGATGTAGCCAGAGACATGGATGCCCATGAGCATGACTTCGGTTGGTGGACAACCTTAAACCATCATCTTTGGTTGGTAGATAACCTAAAACCATCACAGGTAGTGGACCTCCCTTCTTTGATGTTGAAGGTCTCCCTTTCATATATGAGGAACACTTCCTCTAGCAGAAGCCTTCAGCTTCTTGCCAGCTTTGGTTGAGTTCCAGGAAATTCTTCAAGCATTCCAGAGTTTTTGGTAATCCTGAAACCATCACAGGTAGTAGACCTCCCTTCTTTTAGGTTGAAGGTCTCCCTTTTTTATGAGGGACAATTCCTCTAGTAGAAGCTTTCAGCTTCTTTCCAGTTTTGGAAGAGTTCCGGGAACTGCAACAAGTATTGCGTTCCAGTGTTGGTGTTCATCCTTAAACCATCTCTTTTTTCCAACATTTCAGAGAGTTGATTCAGCCCAAGTGTTGCCATGTATACTTTGTAGATTTGTATTACAACTCTTTTCTTGGACTCACACATACCCCTTCAGATTAAGGGGGGATGTTGGAACACCTAATCCTCTATGGGTAGGTGTGGAATGTGAAAAGTCACAATGGAGTCCAAGTGACCTTGGAATGTGAAACCAAGAGTCACACCATTGTACTATAAATTTACATCATGTATAATGGAAAAATAAGAAAGCCTCGCGCTTATCTTTCATTGTGTGTTGAGTCTCTTATGTGTGTGTGTTCATCCTTCTCATACACCATGTGTGTGTTTAACATGGTGTTTAACACTCCCCTTCTCTTTGATTTGTGCCCTTTTAAATATACAAACAAGAAAGAGGAAATAAACTGATTACAAAATCTCAATAAACAAGATGAGATCTGAAAGATCTTTCCATCATGATTCAGCTGGCACAAGTCGAATCTGGAAATTATAATTGGGGCAATTTTGGAAATGGGCCACAACAGAAAATCTAAAAATTTATCCTTTGAATAACCCTGCGTTTCCCTCAATCAAGACCGAATTTTGGAAACCTGCACATGTGAAAACTAAATTGGTCCATTCTACACAAAACCCATGTTTCATATTTTCAAGATTATTGTTATTTTTCCTGAAACTTTCAACGCAAAAATGTCTCTTGTTATTCTAGCGAATTTCTGAGTTGAAATATTTAATTATCAGTTGAAGATCAAATATGAAATCTGGAAGAGATCTTGGAGGCTAAAATAGTGAGTGATGTTATAATGAATTCACTAATAAACCTTCATTGGAAAAATCATGCATAATAATCATTAATTAGTTAATGTAAATGAGAACAAGTATTATGTATCCAAAAGAGCATAAATAATTAAGAAATTGAATTATAGAATAAATTATGATAAATAATGTGATAAAAGAACATCATAAATGGATGAAATGGATGTTAAGAAGTGATAATAATAACAAAAATTAGTGGCCCAACATCTCCCCCCAAATTAACATGTTGCATGTCCTCATGCAGCCCAATGCCTCAATATTAACCAAGTTGTAATACAATAATCAAAATTCTCACCCCAGTTCATGATATTGATGGAAGAGAAGGCTTCTTCCTCAAATGATTCTTTAAAATAATTTGCATGTATACTTTAAACTGTATGTATATGAATTTGCAACAAAGTATGATACAAGCAAATACAAACTCCATTACAAACCAGATTTTGCTAAAATTCTGTAAGCAAATTTATACTATATTAATGCTTCACCAATCTGAAAATCAAATCAATGCAACGAACATATTTCAGTATATCAGAAAAATGGTTTTAGGTAATAATGCATGATTTTTTTGGAATTAACAAATTTGTTTATCTTGAGGGTTTAATGATACGTCTTTGTTGTCCAAAAATCAGAAGAATCTAGTTGATAGTTTTAAGGATACACACAAATCAATTTTAGGATTGTATACCTTAAATGAGGAAGAAATGAGAAATCATTCATCATGAATAGCAACCCTTCCCCCAAACTGGAGAATTATCATTCCCTCATGCTACACTTAGAAAACAAATTGGGGTGGTTTCTACAATCACGGTTGAAATCTTTGTTTGGTGTATAACAACATGGAATAATGGATATTTTGAGAATGAATAATGAGATTGATGGATGATAAAGAATATTAATGGCATCTTCATGATAATGAAATTAACACTCCCCCAAACTAAAATATTTTTTCTCTGAAAAATGGGAAGTAGTAAAGAAAGGGAAATAATGGTTGAAAAATATGAGTGAATAATGCTCAATGGTTTTTCATGACATTCTCCTAAAATTTTAATAAATCAAAACCTTATGTTATTTTACCTCAATTTTTACCTCCATAAAAATGTCAAATGGCATGTATGGATTGACATTTTTTTGAAGGTAATGTAGGCTGAGCTAATGCTGAAAGTGATGTGGAAGGTGGAAGCCATGCACGTTGAAAAAAAGTAATCAGAAAGTGTAGCAGGGTTTCCTTCTACCAAACTGATTAGTTTTGATGTCATCTATAAAACATCTCATGAGTATTCTTAATCAGTAATTCATCGCCTCAATTACCCCATTACATATAAAAGTGACATAAACATATTGTGAATGAAATGGGATAATAATGGATAAGAAGGGAAAAGATGCATTCCATATACCCATAAGCTTTGGTTGTCATGAACACAAAAATTATGAGAATTAGTTATCTTAGTATTTTCTTCTCACGGTCTGTCCAATTACATGGGATTCAAAATAAGAATGAGGCCTCTTAGTGGTGTCGTTAAGATATGAATAAATGGTGATTGATTGGGCAAGCAACTATCTTTGGTTAAATGTATGATACTTGTAGAATAAAGGAATTATAGATTAGATGATACAAAATTTCAAATATCAAACATCCTAAAAGTTTCATGCCTGACATGTAAAGTAAATATTTATAACTCAATAATAGATATAAACCATAACCACCATCATCTAAGAACTAATTAAATATTACCCCATGAACCATGAGTTATGGAAAGCCTTGTATATGAAATAGTCAGCTTTATCGAAAATTAGCTTTGAGAAAACAAGGTAACCAAATAGATTATAGTATTAAATTAACTTCTATACCATAGGCATGGCCACTATTGCTAGCAGGCATCCATAGCCTCGACAGGGATGCATTTTTAACCCATTGAGATGCCAGTGTCTCACCTATTAGAAATAAGTACATAGTTACAAAAGCCTGTCAATTTACTTAGATGTCAACTAAAGATCATTGTTCTGGCATGGTAACCAGTTAATAAAAATGACATTTATAGGAGCTAATAAAAGTGAAAATTTCGGCTCGTGATGAGACCTCTTTTCCTTCAGTTTTATGACTGAAGGCCATTAATGTGGCTTGGTGATCAGTAGTGGTAATGTCACTTTATTAAAACCTATGATCATGGTAGGTCAGATCGTGATGAGACCTCCTACCCTCTAGTTGACCGTTTATGTTTAATATTCAACTATGATTATTGTTAATCAATAAAGACTACTTAATAGATGGGGTGGTAGGTGAGCTCCTTAAGAGCTAGGGATGGCGTAAAAATTTGTGTAGTAACTATTCTCAACTTTGATATATTTTCTTCTCAAAAACTACTAACCTTCAAATGAATGTTGATAAATATATTTTTCATTGTTGAGATTGAGGTTGAGGAATAGTTCATTAGATAATGGCAGAAAGATTTAAATACAATTCTGTGGTCATCATCATAAATTTTACAAGATCATGGACTTGACCAATTAGGAAAGTTGGAAGCTGGCATGATGAAATCATCTTTGAATAATTATTCCTTAGAAATAAGATTATTTTTATAGATAAACAAAGATAAATTGACTACCCAAGCATTATGTCAAAGAGGGCCTAGACCACTAAAAGTATTTCCCGTTCACCAAAGAGAAAAACAAATCAGAAAGATCTACATATATTGAATTCAACGTGAAAATTGGCCAACAACAGTAGTTGTGACTGAGGTAACAAAAACCATGACTTAGGTAATAACAATGAAAGTGGAAAAAGAAAAATGGAAGGAAGGCGAAATGAAGGATGATTAGTCACTTTACAAAATAATGAGGAATTAAGAGTGAATCATTTCTGACAAGACTTACCATAATAATCATACTTATTACTAAATGTGAGACCTCCCTCCAAGTAAATTATGTCTGTCATCAGTCACATTTGGTTATGTCATAAGTAAAATACCAATTAAATCTATGGAGTCAGTCGAGAACGTACCTGGCGACTGAATTTGGTGAAGTAGCAACACTAGAGGAGTAACAACACCAAGTACTTGGAAAAATATCACCATGCAATAACGTCATCGAAGGATTAACAACACTGAAGGAGTAACAACATTGGATACTTAGAAATTTTTTTGGAGTAACAGCACCGGAGGAGTAACAGTAGTGGAAGATTCACAACACCGATGGAGTAACAAGAGTGGCAGATTCACAACACCAACGGAGTAACAACACCCAACACCTAGAAAAAATTTTAGAGTAACAACATTAGAGGAGTAACATCACCAAAGGAATAAAAGCATTGGATACTTAGAAAATTTTCCGAAGCAACAACAGTGACAGATTCACAACACCGATGGAGTAACAGGAGTGACAGATTCACAATAGTGACGGAGTAATAAAAGTGACTGATTCACAACACCGACAGAGTAACAATAGTGACATATTCAAAACATCGATGGAGTAACAACAGTGACAAATTCACAGCACTGACAGAGTAACAACAGTGACAGATTTATAGCATCGAAGGAGTAACAGCAGTGACGGATTCACAGCACTAACGGAGTAATAGAAGTGATATATTCACAGCACCGATGGAGTAACAGCAGTGATGGATTCACAACACCGGTGGAGTAACAACAGTGACAGATTCACATCATCGATGGAGTAACAACAGTGATGGATTCATAGTGTCGAATGAGTAACAACAAGTACATATTCATAGCAGCGACGGAGTAACAACATCAAGTAGTAGCAACATCACGAAGTAAAATCATCACAGAGTAATAGCATCGCGGAGTAGCAGCATCTGAGGAGTAACAACATCCTAAGTAGCAGCATCCGGAGTAACAATATCTGAAGCGTAAAAATGTAAGAGAAATAAAAAAATAAATGACTCTTTATTGAAAACCAATAAATAAATAAATAACTTAAGTTACAATGGTTATGAATTGTTTTTGGCAGCAATTTTGTTTGTGAATGGTGAATGAATGGAAAAATGCTTTTTCAGAAATGACTTGGATTTTCAAATGGAAATCAGTTCCCCATTTCTCATATTATAAATTCATTAATCGATGAAAAGTATTCATTTTATTTTCTCTATGT
Source organism: Pinus albicaulis (assembly GCA_034641835.2). Taxonomy (NCBI): domain Eukaryota; kingdom Viridiplantae; phylum Streptophyta; class Pinopsida; order Pinales; family Pinaceae; genus Pinus; species Pinus albicaulis. The sequence goes on from CM076574.1 coordinate 891,828,589, forward strand.
GAGGAAACGTCTTTGAAAATGTTTTTATTTCATTATCATTGCCTTCAAGAATCACTTGTTCATAAATTGACCTCATTTATTCTCCTCGGACCTAGAAAAACGAGTTTCTACCTGCAATTAAACATGAAATAATGGAAGAAGAGAGGTGATAGGGCTCTCCTAATCCAAGAAATATGTAAGAAAAAAAAATTAGTTACTCTATAAAACAAATTCATGAAAAAAATAACAAAGTAAAATTAATTTATAACTTGCGGGCGAGTGGTGGCCAACCATACTAACCAGTAGTGTTTCAATGATAACTTCTTTGTTTTTCGTCCAATTTGAGTGATTATAAATTCAAATGAAAGTGAATTCAGAGAGATGTATTCAATAGAAACAAGTTTTAAAAATTCGATGTAATGATATTTTAAATTTTCTTAGAACAACCTGCATAATAGAGTCATTTTCGATTTTCCAGCTCAGACCAACAATTGATATTTCAAACATAAATTTTTCATTTGATGATGGATTGAACCGATTCAAATTGGATATTAAATAATATTAATTTATTTATCTCTAATAGAAATATGTTTTGAAGGAAAGAATAATTGGTGGGTCAAATACACTAGTGAATAGCCGGGAAAAGAGAGTTTCAAGAGTGTTCATTTACGATAAATAGTCAATATTTTGGTCTCAAATTCTTCATACGATATCGAAATAAAGTGAATCAAATTTTATTGTAAACTAATTTCATAGTGGAATATACCATAGAAACAGGTTTCCAAAATCTAGTCATTTCGGCCTCCAAAAACATATTGTCCCAACTCTATTCCTTAACTTCCTACTAGACATCATGTCATTGTTTTGGTCATAACTTTTTCATTTCAACTTAAAATAGAGTGATTTAAATTGGGTTATAAAGTATACATGAAGGGATATGAAGGATAGAAACAAATCTTAAAAATATGCCCATTTGGTCTCTTAAAACATGACTGTCCCAACTATTTTTCCAGAATTTCCATCAAGACCGCAAGCCATAAGATATGATAATTAAGGAATTTTTACAAGAATGTGATCAAAATGAATATGAGTGTTTGTAATAATTTTGTTTTCAATATAATGCATCTAGATACATAAATAAATTTGAATATTGATCATCGATGTTAATTTTCACAACGTGTTGCAACAAAAACAACTATTTTTACATCTAAAGAAATTTATTTATTTATTTTTTTATTAATTCTATATTCTACACTACACTACTCTACTTTCAAAAATAAAATATACTTACATATAAGAGTACTTCTAGTGAAACAATTTTCGAAATAATTCCTCAAGTATGCACATACCCATATTTGAAAAATGTATATTAATAAATACAAGGGTATGAGAGACCAACTTCCCTGCTAAGGATGGTGCCAAGATTTGTTGAAGTATAGAGTGATGTTGCGAGAAAACAACAGAGTGAAACTCGTCTTCAATATAGTATTTATTTCCCATATTTTTCGCATCCTGAAGTTCCGTGACTGAGTTCCAGATTATGTTGATGCTTTCTTCCTTAACCTCATCCTCTGCCTTTTTTTTAGATCTCTATAAATAGAACTAGATGAAGGAAAAAAAATTCAAACAATTCTTAAAGCTCAGCATCTGGAGCAGGGTGAAACTTCCCTCCCTAGGATGAGAGAAAGGGTGTTTAAACAGAAAGAAATAAAGCAAGAAAGAAAATCAAGAAATCTTAAGCTCGAGACCTGGAGCAGGATAACATTTCCCTCCCGAGGACGAGAGATTAGGCCCTAAGAAATTAGCAGAAATAAAAGCAAAGAAAAATGACTAATGCTTAGGACCTAGAGCACGGTAGCATTTTCCTCCCCATGACGAGAGATCAATTCCTAAGAAATCAATCAAGAAAAGAAGAAAAATAGAACAACTATGCTCAGGACCTAGAGTAGGGCAACACTTCCCTCCCTAGGATAAGAGATTAGTTCCAAATAAATCAATCAAAAAGACAAATAGAAAAACTACACTCAAGACCTAGAGTAGGGTAGAATTTCCATCCCTAGGACGAGAGATTGATCCTTAGATGAATATGAATTGTGTTCTTGCACCTTTATTAGCCTCCCTGACAACGACGCCAAAAATGTTGGTGTCTTAGTGTGAATGAATATTCAAAACCTTTCCCACATTAATTATCAATCTCGGTGCGTTGGTTATTGCAAGGCTAACATACATAGTATGTGTAGATACAATAGCACAATTCTGAGATCAATCATGGATTCGATAATTTAAAAAAATCAAAAATCACTGTAACAACAATAAAAGAATGGCAGTAATAAATTTTAAATCTTGCAATGCATTCACATCATCAAATATACCAATAATTAGATCTATTGTTACGACAATTACAAAATATGCAAAACATTAAATAGAATTAACAATGTATAGAAAGAATGCAGCACCTGATCAGGAGAGTGGGCCCAAATCTCTAATCAGGGCTGCGATGTACTCACAAAATTACAAGAGTAACACGATGATAACTTGTATTAACTCAATGAAATATTCTATTACAGATCTCCATTCCCTGTATAGCCAACCCTCTATGCGTTATATCCTATGCATTCTATCCTCCCCTTCTCTCTGATTTGTGCAATATAAAAAAAGAAAAGGGTTAAATAAACTGATTACAAAATCTCAATAAGCAAGATGAGATCTGAAAGATCTTTCCATCATGATTCAGCTGGCACAAGTCGAATCTGGCAATTACAATTGGGGCAATTTTGGAAAATGGCCACAAAATAAAATCTACAAATCTATCCTTCGAAGAACCTGTGTTTCTCTAAATGAAGACCAAATTTTGGAAAACTGCTTAGAAGAAAACTAATTTGGTCTATTTTTCACAAAACCCATGTTTCATATTTTCAGTATTCTTCCTCTTTTGCCCAGAATGTTAAACGAAAAATTGTCTCTTTTTATTCCAGCAAATTTTTGAGTTGGAATATTTAATTATCATCTGAAGATCAAATCTACAATTTGGAAGAGATATTGGAGGATAAAATATTGAGTGATGTTATAAAGAATTCATTAATAAACTAGAATTGACAAAATCATGAATAATAATCATTAATTTATTAAAATAAAGGAGAACAAGTATTATTTATCCAAAAGAGCATAAATAATTATGAAATTGAATTATATAATAAATTATGATAAATAATGTGACAAAATAACATTAGAAATGGATGTTAAGAGGTGATAATAATAATACAAATTAGTGGCCCAACACCATGCATATATTTAAATATGTTTCATATTCTTTATGGAGGAATATATCATTGAAATAAAATGAACATTGGTTTTTAGGAGAGATCTTATTTCATTAAAAACTAAAAATAAACATTTTCCAAGACAAAAAATTAAAGGAAAGGATGGTCCCTCTTGGTATTTTAAAGAAAGTGATGTCCCATTAATTTTAAATAAATATGACCTTTATTTGGAAAAGGAAGTTATAATGGGTGTGAGGGTTCCTTCTTTATATAGGTTTTCACTATATTGGTGCTTCACTATGAAAGACCATTTATCGGGGTTGAAATTTCATAACCATTTGAACCTTCTAAGAGTACATATGTCAAAAACATGATTTTATCATTTTTTATGATTTTTATGCAATAAGATACAATATAATTAATTTTTGCATGTGTTTTCTTTGCCGCATCATTATCCTCTTCTCATCTATGGATGTGAGAACAACGACTTTCCTCAAGACCTAAAACATGCCATATCTAAATTATATGCATTTGTTTATTGGACCACATCAAAGGATATTCATATATCTAGCATTCCACGATGGCGTCAAGAGATAGCTAAGATTTTTTGTATGTTTAAGAAGGAACTACCGATGAGTTTCATGGAATTTAGGTTCATCTTTTAATTCACCTGGGATATGAGGTTGAAATAGTTGGGGTGGTTTCTTTTCATTGGATTTTCTTCTTACATAGGTACATGAATAAATTGAAAAGTTATGTTCGACAAAGGGAAAAACCAAGGGGTATATGGGAGAGGAGTAAATATTTTATGAGTATTTCTATTATTTCAATGAGTACATTAAGCATATCAACAAAACACCAGGTGTGGTGATTTGGGATGACAGAAGGGATGAAGAAAAAAGATAAGGGGAGCTTATCCAAATTAATGGAAAAAGGCATGATAAAGAGTAAGTTAAATATCATTTGTCAAATTTATGTACAGTAATTATTCACGCTAAACTTCATAATTAATGCAATGTATTTTAATCTCATATGTATTATATATGTTGGTTTGATTTCATCAACGATATCTGAAATTGAAGCCATAAAACAATTCATTATTTACAATTCAAAAGTGACATGGCCATGGGTCACATTGTATGAATAGAAGAGGAGGAAATGGGATAGTCACAAGAAAGATTTTAGACAGTTGAATGGTATAAGAATGACTTGTCCTGACCATTTTAAAGAAAATATGCCAGTGACATGCCCTGATAATTGCGTTGTTGATCAAGTCAAAGAGAAATATGGTATATCTGGGCATTACTCGCATGTTGAGGAGAATGCACTGAAAATAGGGATTGGGTGTAGAAACTCGGTAAAAATCTCTTTTTGTAATTTTTAACTTAATAATTCACCTTTGAATTGTAACATATATATTTTAGATTTTAATTATGCTCGAGTTATTAGACTGTCACATGACTCTGTGATTTTTTCAATTTTTTATAGGTACATTTATTCCCATCTATGTGGGAATATGGACAGCGTTTTCAAATGGAGGATGTCGTTGATGGATGCATGACACAATACTATGGAGTTGAAGTAGAGTTTGACTAATATTGTCATGCTAGACACTGTTAGGACCTCACTATGTATCATTTTTACTATATATTTTGACACCACCTTACCTTTATAACCATGTTTAAAAAGGATTCCATCATCATTTTCATTCACTTTATCCAAAGGTATATAAAATCCTCTTCTTTATTATATATTTAATCTGTTTACATATAATTCCATATTACTCTTATATTTAAACATTAATCGAAGTATATTGTTGCTAACATAAGTCTAAAAGATCGCAGATAAATTACGTGTTGTGCTGGAACAATCGGCCATTGCTGAAACAGTCAAACTTCGTTGCTGAAACAGTCGACTCCATTGCTAAAACAATCGACTCCATTGCTGAAACAGCCAGCAGGCACACAAATTTCGTCACTATTCGTAATTTGCGATTCTGGAAGAGTATTCCTTGGAACAATGGCAACAACATGAAGATGAGGTTACATGGATTATTCTGAAGATAGTACTCTTTTTGTATCTGTTGTAACGATATCTTTTTATGGAAGAACAGAATAGCCCTGTTTTAAGAAAGAAGAATAGATTTAGGGATAGATATAGATTTTCTCTACTGTAATTGTAAGAGATGTCTCCTCTTTAAAAAAAGGAGACATCATCATTAGATGGAGCTCGAAAACTACAGGAGAACATTGTGTTTGAGAGGACAGGAGCTAGACTCCATTTGTAATGTATCATTTCTTTTGACAGATGAATAAAATTTCCTTTTGAGCTCTTCAATTTAATCCTTCCCTAGGGAATCTTGTGGGAAGGAAAGGGCCCACCTTCCTCACAAGATTCACCCAACTGTTCCTATAGTTTGTTAGATTTCTTTATGATATTTGCACTTTACTTTGATTATGTTTGCTGAAACACCAGTTACACAGTTCTGTAGTTTATTGAGCATTCTATTTCCCTTAATGCTGCATGTGTTTAGTACATTCATTCTTAAGAAGTTAAGAGATATATTTCTGTTAATTGTTTGAATGTATGATTAATGCTGGGGAGCAGGTGCTGAAGATTCCTGTACAAAGGAATAGGGTCCTGTTCCCATTGATTGCATTTCTTTTCCTGCAGTGTGATTAGAAATAGGAGACAGGTGCTGAAGGTTCCTGTTCATGGGAATAGGGTCCTGTTCTCTTGAGTTTATCTTTTCTACAGATTGATTAGTGTCAGGCAGCAGGTGTTGAAGTTCCTATTGAAAGGAATAGGGTCATGTTCCCTGTTATGGTTTATTGGGCTCCTTTCCTGCAGATTTATTTCCCTTTATTTGGATTCTTAACTGCAATAGAGGAATTACTTCTACTATAACATAAGTAACTTCAGCTTTGATTAAACAGGGTGTGAATAATTAGATTTGTATGATTAATAATTGTGTGGCTTTTTACTACAACATTGTTTTTGCTTTTGGAATTGAGCATATCCAGTGCGTGATTGTCTTTGGAATAAACAGACTTCCTCAGGTTGACAATTTATGTGGAGCTTGAATTGTTAAAACAATTAAAGCGACCAACATTTTGGCGCCGTTGCCGGGGAAGGCAATTATAGATTTCAAAAGCATTAATATTTTCTTTCTAGATGTGCAGATTGTATGAGAGGACGCGGAAACCAGAAGAAAACTAACCCCACGGGTGGCAAAGGCAAAGGAAGGGGAGGAAGAAAGACTTTCATTGACGAGATTGTATCAAAGGCTGAATCATCACAGAGATTAAGTTCTCGAAGACCAAAACTTCAGCACTCCCCTCAATCAGATTACAAAACAGAGGAAGTTGTGGGCCCTGAAAACATAGAGGAGCCAATGATTAAAGAACCAGCAGTCAGTGCTGGAGAGTCAGAAGAAAGTGCTAGCAAATCAGCAGAGCACGTTGAGGAAATAATAGAGAGTATTGGACGACCAGTGGAAAAAATTGAGGAGCCAGTAGAAGATCTTGACGATCGAGCAAGTGCAGTAGGAGAACAGACAATGGAAGGAAACAATGAAGACTTCTTTGGTGGAGGACATGTAGATCCTAAAGGAGAAGGAAAGGATGAAAATTCTCTCTCTACCTTGGGATTTCCTATCAGTGATCTCCCTAGAAGAACAACTCCTATGAAAAACATTCCATTGTCAGCTTTACCTAACTTCCATGGTTTATCCTCCGAAGATCCGGATGAATTTCTTTTTGAATTTGATATATTATGCAGAAGTTATGATTACGTTACTAATGCTCAAAAGTTGAAACTGTTTCCAGCAACATTGAAAGGAAATGCTTTAAGATGGTTCATGAGCCTTGGGAGTCAGGTAATCACAACATGGGAGCAGATGAAACAGAAATTTCTTCTTAAATATCAAGACTACTGTCGGACGAGAGAAAAGAAGGATGAACTATTCAATATGGCACAAAAGCCGGACGAGAATCTGGAGGACTATGTAGAAAGGCTGCAGTACAATATACAAAGATCTGATCATCCGAATATAAGTAAGGAAATTCACAAAACAATATTACTTAGAGGTTTAAGGGATGATTGTTTAGACATTTTAAACATGCTTGGCAAGGGAGATATATCTAAAGAATCATATGACGAGATTGTTGAACTTTGTAAGAGGTGTTCAAGGGGAGCTGTAAGGAACAGAGTAAGTAATAGGGATCCCACCTATTCAAGAGTGCAGAAATCAGCCAGTGGGGGAGCAACAAGAGCTGAAATAGGTAATTTACTTGAAGAATTTAAAACTGAGATGTTAAGTTCTTTTTCTTCACAAATTGACACTTTGCAGGTTAAGAAGAAGCAGGCTGAAGCAGAAGCAACTCTGGCTGTCTTTTGCCCGAAGTGCAGAGACAAACATCCACTAAGGGAATGCCCAATGGATAAAATACCAATTTGCACCCTTTGTGAGAAAGGCCATGAAACAAAACAATGTCCATCTCTACTAGGAATAAAGGAAGCATTGCAGCCAACGGAAGAAGAAGCTGAAGCAGTTTACCTACTAACTAAAAGAAGACAATGGCAACCAAAAGGACAAGGTATGAACTCTAGTATGCCATTTAATCGTTGGAATAATTATTCTGCTTTCGGTCAAACAAATTACCCTCCTTTTAATCAAATGCAATACCCACCCTTTAATCAAATGAATTTCCCACCCATGCGACAATCAAACCCTCCCTTTGTTGATCCTACAATGTGGACTCCTTGGCCCCCACAGCAGCCATCTTCTTTTAACCCTTGGAATTCAAATTGGAGAAGCCAACAACTCCCGTACCCAAATCAATTGCCCCAATTCCAACAACCACTTCCTCTGCCATCAAATGCTCTGCCAAATAACCAAATGAGACCCCAGCTACCTATGCAACCAAATCCTAACCCCAATAATAAAGTTGTGCAAGTCATTGATATTCAGAATCAGTCTATATTTCCTACTATGCAATGTAATGATATTCATTTAAGATCTGGGAAAATAGTAGAGCCTATTATTGATGACATAACTTCTTCTGATTCTGATAAAGAGGAAACTGAGAAACACAAGAAAGCACAGCCACCCTCTAACAAAAGTATTGAAATAACAGAACCACCATTCCCCGAGCTTTTGGTTTTAACTAGAACGCCTGAAACACCTGCTTTTAATCTTTTAGGGGAATTGCAAAACTTGTATGTTAAAATTCCACTTTTACAGGAATTAAGAGATGTACCAATTTATGCCAGAACAATAAGGGATATTTGTGTGAAGAAACCTGGTAGGAAAACTAAAGATCCCCTTACAGTACATGTGATGGGTGATTTATCTGCATTAATGTCCGGAAAAACCCCTCCTGTGAAATATGGTGACCCCGGCCATCCTACCGTGACAGTTCAAATTGGTAAAACAATGACTCCTCAAGTTCTGGTAGATTTAGGTGCTGCAATAAACATAATGACTCTTGAAACTTCACAATTGTTACAGCTGAATAACACAATTAGAGATACACCTACCATTCTAGAATTGGCTGACCGTTCTACAATTAAACCTGAAGGAGTTGTTGAAGATCTACTTATCTCAGTTGAATCCTGGAATTACCCAGCTGATTTTGTTGTATTGCAGACTAAAACAAAGCTGGGGGGGCATCCTTTAATTCTGGGGAGGCCATGGCTGGCCACAACTGATGCCTTTATCAGTTGTAGATCTGGTTCAATGACAATTTCTAATGGTTATGAAACCAAATAGCTTACTCTTTATCCTCATGCTACACCCATAATTAATAATGAAGATTCTATGTGGATGGATTATGATGATAATGCTGTTCAGCCCATTCTAACTATTGGACAAGCCTTAACTCTTAAAGACAATACAGAGGATGAAATACTTAATAATTTTATTTGTGAACCTTCTTCTGTAATTGCTGAAACACACAATCAATTGACTGCAATTTTTGAAACAGATACCCAAGAAAAGATTGAATCTGAAGACTTATCTCAGACATTAACCACCATCTCATCTAAAAGCATAACAATTGAAATTGAACCTGGCAAGACATTAACATAAATCCTGATCTAACAGTTGCTGAAACACAGCAGTTAATGAAGTTATTGTATGAAAATAAGGAAGCATTTGCATGGGATTACACAGATATGAAAGGGATCTCTTCTGAACTATGTACTCACCGAATTTACATTAAAGAGGGATGCCGACCAGTCTGTCAACCCCAAAGACGAATGAACCCTAATTTACGAGAAATTGTTAAAGAAGAACTTCAGAAATTTCTTAATGCAGGATTTATATACCCCATATCTGACAGTGAATGGGTTTCCCCATTGGTAATTTTCCCTAAGAAAAACGGGAAATGGAGAGTATGTGTTGACTACAGAGCCTTGAACAAATCTACTCAAAAGGATCACTTTCCTTTACCTTTCATTGATAAGGTGTTGGATAGTTTGGCAAGGAAGAAATTCTTTTCTTTTCTAGATGGATTCAGTGGGTATAATCAGATAAGAATTGCACCCCAAGACCAGGACAAGACCACTTTCACTAGCCCTTGGGGAATTTTTGCTTATAGAGTTCTTCCATTTGGGCTATGTAATGCACCAGCAACTTTTCAGAGGGTTGTTATAGGAATATTTTCTGATATGCTAAATGACTCTATGGAAATATTTATGGATGATTTTACTCCTTATGGTGTGTCTTTTGAAGATGCATTACAAAATCTTGAGAAGGTACTTAAACGATGTATACAAGCTCACCTCTCCCTAAGTACTGAAAAATGTCATATGATGATGAGTGAAGGGGTAGTGCTTGGACATTTTATTTCATCTCAAGGTATTCAGGTAGATCCATCTAAAATATTGGTCATTCAGAATCTTTCTGTTCCTAAAACACAAACTGATGTGAGAAGTTTTCTAGGACATGCTGGATACTACAAAAGATTTATTAAAGATTTTTCTAAGATAGCTTCTCCATTATTTGTGTTGCTTATGAAAAATGTTGAATTTAAGTGGACTAATTCTTGTCAGAAAGCTTTTGAAGAACTCAAGCATCAGTTGTCTACTGCTCCTATTTTAAGGGGGCCTGATTGGAATCTCCCTTTCCATATATCTTCTGATGCTTCAGACACTGCAATTGGAGTTGTCTTGGGACAAGAGGAAAATCATCTTCCTTATGCTATCTACTTTATTAGTAAGAATATGACCCCTGCTGAGCTTAATTATACAGTTACCGAGAAAGAGTTTCTTGCAGTAATCTATGCCATTAATAAATTCCGACACTATATCACTGGTTATTCTACTTTTGTGCACACTGATCATTCAGCTATTAAGTATTTAATGAACAAATATGTCACAAATGCTAGAGTTACTAGATGGCTATTATTATTGCAAGAATTTGATATCACAATTGTAGATCGGCCAGGTAAAGAAAATGTGGTGGCTGATTTCCTTTCACGGTTAAAAACTGACAATGATATTCCAGTAGATGATTCTTTTCCTGATGAGTATTTGTTTGCAGTTTCTGCTCACTCTCCATGGTATGCAGATATTGCCAATTATTTGGTTGCAGGAAAATTACCATCACACCTGTCATACAGAGAAAAGAGAAGAATTGTTCAACAAAGTGCCAAGTATATCTGGATAAGTGGGTGTCTTTTCTACACAAGGCTTGATCAGGAAATCTGAAGATGCATTAGGGAAGATGAAGTGTATGACATACTGAAAGCTTGTCATAATGGCCCTTGTGGAGGGCATTTTGCTGATAAAAGAACAGCACACAAAATTTTGAGGATGGGTTACTATTGGCCCTCATTATTTAAGGATGCAAAGAAATATGTGAGGGCTTGTGACAGCTGCCAGAGAATGGGTCAACCCAATCATAGATATCAAATGCCATTAAACCCCCAGGTAGTTTCTGAACCATTTGAAAGATGGGCCTTGGATTTCATAGGACCCATTAATCCTCCATCCAATCAAAGAACTTATATATTAGTCTCTACAGACTATATGACTAAATGGGTGGAGGCCAAAGCACTTATTAGAGCCAATGAAGAGGTTGTCCTAGATTTCTTATTTGAAGAAATCTTCACTAGATTTGGAATTCCTAGAGAGCTAGTTACAGATGGAGGACCTCCATTCAATTCTCATGGTTTTAAGTATACCCTTCAGAAATATCATATTCATCATAGAATGACTACACCATACCACCCCCAGGCCAATGGGCAGGTGGAAAGCACAAATAAAGTATTAGAAGCCATTCTAACTAAAACAGTGAAGGATAACCGGAAGGATTGGTCTCAAAGGCTCCCTGAAGCACTATGGGCTTACATAACTACTTGGAGAAACACTACAGGTTTTTCTCCCTATGAATTGGTTTATGGTAAAAATGATGTTTTTCCTGTGGAATTTGAAATTAAAACTCTAAGAACTGCTTTAGCTGTTAATCTTGATTTGACTGATGTGCAGACAGCTAGGTTGCAGCAGCTTCTTGAATTGGATGAAAAGAGATTAGATATCATTCACCAAACAACCATGATTCAACAACAGAGAATGAAGTGGCATGATAAAATTATCAAACACAAGCAGTTCCAAAAAGGTAATTGGGCCTTGTTGTATGACTCTCGGTTTGAAAATTTTCAGGGTAAGCTACGTACACGTTGGCTTGGACCATATGAAGTAGATGCTGTTTTTTCTAATGGAACAGTAAGACTTCTAACAATTGATGATTCGAAAACACCTCTACTAGTCAATGGTCACAGGCTTCGTTTGTACCAGCGCCCTGTTTCTAAAGAGGATTTCAAGACTGCTTGCATGACTGATACACATTATCTTTTTCTAGGGGAGTCTTCTGCTCCTCACAACATTTAATTTTCTGCACTGTATTTTTAAGTATTAGATTAGATTTAAAACTAATAATCCCTGTCAAGGGTTGGCATATTACAATTGAATTTTGCAGATTCTGGAAAAGCTTATTAAGAAGGACAGATTCACCATAAGAATATCTGAAGCTTCAATCACAGCAGCTTGTTCCCTTCATTTCAACCCATTTCCTAGCAATATCCCTTTATCCCATTTCTACATTATTTCCCTTTTTCCATTTTTCCCACTTCTACCATTCCTGAAATATCATCCTTCAGCTAGTATTTCCCATTCCTTACTGCTGAAATTATCCCTTATCAAATACTTCCCCCACTTGTTTTAAACCCAAGTCATTATATCCCATTTTCCTGATTTTTTTCCCTTTGCTGAAACACCCGTTTCAGCAACATGTCATTCATTTTTCCATTGCTGAAACACCAGTTTCAGCAACCTGTCATTTATCTTTTCATCATTAAAACATCATTTCTTTCCGCTGCTATACAAGCTTTTCAGTTCTCCACTTTTACTCTTTAAATCCTTTGGGTGAATATTATTCAGTACTGAGCAGATCCTGATATGCTCCTGTTCCACATTTCAGAGAAATCTATAAATTCTTCCATTAATATCAACCCATTATGAAGCACTCTATACTTCGAATTTTAAAGAAAAAGGTAAAAATATAAGGTATGCGGTTTTTATGTAATGCAGTTAAATAATATTTTAAAGAGAGGATCTTGCTCATAATGATTATAATCTCCACACACCTAAACATCATTGCACCATACGTAAGGGGGGGGGGGGGATTTCGAAAACTGAATCATCATTTCACATCATCCAATCCTCCGTCATTCTTCATATCCATTTTCGCCGTCATTGAGACTCCATATCCTCTGTTGCAACAATTAGCTTGACCAAAGCCTGTGTTTCTGTTCTTTCCACCTCTACATGTGACTCAAGCTAGTAGCTATGGGAGGGTCGGCTATCAGACACGAGCCTGGTTCGATAACTCTTCTTCAATTGTTCCCGGAGGTCTATCAAATCTTTCAACAAGCAGGATGGACAACATACTTCGAAAGGTTAGGAGAATTTGATCAGCAGCAAGTTTTAGAGTTCGCACAGAATCTTCAGGGGAATTATTCAGTCGTTCAAGGGGTCCGAATTTCAGTCACAGAGGGGGACATAGCTCAAGTTTCAGGTTTTCCGGTTATAGGGGCTCGCTGGTTCAGTAGGAAGCAAGTTATTTTAAATGCAAAGCAAGATTTTCTTATTCCAGAAGAACCGGTTGAACTTAAAGGCCGCGGTATAAGTCTGCATTCACTTCCTCGACCATGGCCAACAGTAGTTGAATTCATCAAGCACTACTTGACATGCGAAGGGTGTTACCAGGTAGTCTATCAACACGACTTCGTTTTGATGAATCATTTGAGGCATGGTCGATTAGTTAATATTCCCTATTATCTGCTTGGTTGTATCAAAAACGTGTCATATTATTGCAGATGGGTTAAATTCCCATTGTTATCCCTTACCCATCATCGGTTATGTCAATTATTAATTTAGAGGGTCTGAATAATCCACTCCTCATTCCCTAGTAGGCTGAAATTCCCCAGCAAGCCGAAATTCCCCAACAAGCCGGAAGTTCCCAAGAAACTCCTGAGAGTCCTTATGAAGGGCAACTGGGCGATATCCCAGACTCCCCAGTAATTCCATCCTCAAAGCTAGTTGACCTACCCCCAAGTTCGTCCCACTTAGTAGAGTCACCCCTTCCCACTATTCCTATCCCTATCAATGACTCTCCAACACCCCCATCTCCACCCACTCATAAAAGAAAGAGACGAACCCCAACAGTATTTGTCTCAAAATGACGAACAAGGGCCACATTCCAAATTTTGACTTCTTCTGAAAGCCCTTCCCCCAGAAAAGAATCTTCTCCTACAAAGAAAAGGAAAGACAATGACTTCTCTGCTTTCCTACCAAAAAGGAAAATGAAAATGACTGTTGAAACAAGATTTACTCTCATTTCCCTTGACCCCGCCACTATCCTATTAAAACTTCAATCCTCACCACCATTCCAAATTCCCCAAACCGTCTCATCCGGTGGCACTGCCACACAAGAACCAATGCCCCGGGATAACATGACATCATTTATGGCTCAAACAGTGACTGCCACACAAGAACCAGTCACTTACCCAGAGGCTGAAACACAAGAACCAGCCACTGTGGTACAAGAATCATACACCAAGCATGATAATATAGGGAAACCAGCTGTAGCTACTCCACAAGAACCAGCTACAGTTGTGGATCAGCAGGCAACCCCAGCAGAATCAACCAGCACACAGGGTTCACACACTATGGCATCTTTATTGGAGGAAAATGAGTTTTTGAAGTCAGAACTAGAGGCCTATAAGAATGAATTAATCATGGCACGAGAAGCCTTTGATGGAGAATTGAATCTCTACATGCTAGCACACACAGCATTAGCACAAAAGAAGGATCCATGCAGAGAATACATGTGCCATGAGTGTGGTAACATTTACCAACAGGGAGGATACAAAGTAGTCAAAATTCAGGTATCTGAGGCATCTACATCAGCTGCAATTAAAGAAGAACGCCCTACTGCCACACAAGAACTAGTAGGGCCCTCAAAAAGTCTGGAAAAAGAAACTAAACCACAGATATCCTGCCCTGTGCTAGTCAGCTCAGCCACTCAGACAATGCCCCAACCACAAATATCTCGCCCTGTGCTAGTCAGCTCAGCCACTCAGACAATGCCCCAACCCAGTACTTATAATGCGGGGACACAGACCCTGCCATGGAAACAATTAGAACTTATGAATAATTGGAAGAAACAATATGTTGTGGATCAAGACAAAATATTGCAGCAGCATAAGTTGGCCTGGCAGAATCACATGTATGCCAACTGGGATATTTGGGAACAGACATTGCAACAGCTCAGGGATTCCAAGAAAGAAGTCAAGGAATCAAAGGAAAAGTTGGTTTTGATGTTTTCATTAGTGCAAAAATTGATGGCTACCCGAAAACCCTCCGTGAATTACTCTCTCTTCCTCTCTGAACGTTTGGTTTATTTTCAATTGAAGGAAATAAAGGATGGCAGACCTCATGAATTGCTTACTGCGGAAAAAATTGTTAAGACTTTTGCTGAGGCCCCTAAAAGTGACCAACATTTGTTGTGTGAACTTTATCTCCATAACGAGGCCATACCTAAGAATAGAAAAGTCAATCTCACTCCAATTGTAGGTGATGTACAAATAAGGGCATTCGTTTCATTCCTAGCCAATCAGCTCACCTGGCAAACTGCGTTTATTGAAAGTAGGCATAATGAGGAGAATAGGCTCCTTTGGATTAGACTGGAACCTCTAAATCCTGCCATGTTTGTAGCACAATATCACCGATTTTTGCAGAAGCCAGGAATGCACAGGTACATACAACAACTGCAGGCTTCAACAGTTTTAAAGTGTCTACAACTAATCAGAGTAAAGGAGGCTGCTGCATTGAATGCCGACACTATGTTTTGGTAGCAGTCATGTAAGGAAAGACAAGAATACCACCCTTTCAGCCCTGATAATCTTCAAGCTGCACTCTCCAGGGTACCTAATTACATCAGATGCATTCAGCATTGTGGAGCAAACTGGATTGGTTACCATTTTCATTTTCCACTTCTATGGATGCCTATAGAAAAATACCAGTGTCATTATCAATTGGGTGATAGGGATGAGGCTGTAGCATGGCAGCAATTGCAGAACAATCGAGGATTCCGAGCTCCGACAGAAGCCACCTTCTTCAGCTACTGCTTGAGAAAATTGCATGCACAGAGTCAGTACTCAGACTCTGACTCAGACTAGGAGTTTCCTGAGGACATGCAACCCTTTCAGCTATTGATAATGCAGCAAGATGATGGAGCTTAGTGAAATGAAGTCGCCTTCACTAAGTGGGCCCGCAAGCAAATTCTGGCGCAAAGTCTATTTTTAGACTATGTCTATTTTTAGACATACAGAGCATAATTCAGAGATTCCAGTTGGATATTCCTGAAGCATGCGACATGTTGGTAAAAATAGATGAGACTCATATTTTTAGGTTCCAGGCTATTTTTAGACTGCATCTCCTAAAAATATGGAAGTCAAATATTATTTACCCTTAATAATATTTTGACTATAAACAGCAGTTTACTCTCTTGGAGCACTTCAGTTCGAGTCATGGAGGTGGCTCATGCAACTGACAGAGGAATCACGTGGTTCCTGGGGTTTGATGGTCTTACATGGTTGACTTAGGTTACAATTTGGTGGTGAGGTTTGGAGGAGTTAATGAGACGGATAGTGGAGTTGTGTTGTTTGTTTATTTTAGTTGAACTAGTTGAACTAGTTGTATTTAGTTTAACTAGCTAATACACTAGAGATGAGTTGAGTGAATTAAATATTATTTAATTCACTAATTATTAACTCATTATTCAACTAAAGAACACATCAGTTTAACTCAGTGCATGGACAGTTCAGTGGAGACCAGTGAAAGATGTAGATGAAAGGGTGAGTAAAGCTATCAGTTGGAGGATCAGTTGTGCATGAGATTTGCACCACACTTGGAGGAAATTACCAATGAAAATTGCGAGATCGAACGGGGATTCGAACCTTGGATCTCTACATAGACAGGCCATGATTGCGCAATAGAGGCAAGGCAATTAGCAGTGAGTTTTGAACCAGTAACCTGTTCAAAACTGAGCTAGATTGTGTGTGACTTTATGAGAAACTACTGAGTACTTGTGAGGAGTATTGTACTTGTTTTGTTACATGATTTCTCCATTATAATATACACAATAGCTGCGGGGTTTTCAACTATAGGCTTTCCCCATACATATTGAGTTAATGTGTGATTGATTTGATGTGCGATCGCTTCTATTATTTCCGCATGTGACAATTAATTGTAGATGAGATTATGTGTTATGCATGCAATTTGAAATTGATGTGTAATCGGGTTAATCTCCATTGAATAAGTGATTTATTCAGCTAATTTCTACATGGTATCAGAGGTATATTAATTGTCGAGATCTATTACCGTGATTGCAAACTTATTTCCTCGGACAAAGTCTGCATACGGGCCAGGTAGCCTCCGGATTCATCTTTCTTCGGAAAGTGAAAGGTATGGTAAATGCCCCTTGCAGTCAATCTCTGATTTGGAAATAATTTTTTCTCAAGTGTAGATCGGAAGCGATTGAGCTTTGAGTTGGAATTCAAATTTTGCAGCAGATTTGTTTTCTTGGTGTCGGTGTTGAAAATGTCTTCTTTCAACGGTTTGCGACTCGAATATGCTCTTGAAGGCAGTTCGAATTATGTTGCATGGAAGGATCGCATGGAAGCAGTGTTAGAAGATAATGGTCTGAAGGAGTTCATAGATATGGATGTCCAAAAGCCCACTGATGCAGCTGCGGTCAAAGCATGGCAAAAGAAGATAGCGAAATGTCGAAGGATCCTGTTGGAGTCGTCAAGGATCATATTGTATCCAACCTGCATGGAAAGGCTACTCCATATTTAATGTGGAAAGCTTTGACGGATCTATTCCAGAGTAAGAGTGACCAAAGGAAGCTGGCACTCAAAGATAAGCTCAGGAACATCAAGATGGAGAAGGCGACAGTATCGCTAAATACCTCACGAAGTTCACTCAATGCAGAGATGAACTGGGAAGTGTGGGAGTTACTGTCGATGAAGAGGATATGGTCGACCTGGCTCTCCTTGGTCTTCCGAAGGCTCGGCACTCATATCAAGATAGTGTCAATGGTCGGGAGAAGCTGCCGGGATGGGAGCGCCTTTGGGCGGATCTCATGCAGGAGGAGATAAGGAGGACTACTCAAGATGGATCTTCATCAAAGGGAGCTGATGAAGAAAACTGCGCTTTGGTGTCCAAAGCTAAGAAAGGGAAGGGTAAGAAAACCTCTCATTCTGGAGCTAAGGGCAAGAAGCAGGACATGGCGAAAGTGAAGTGTTTTCACTGCCATGATCACGGACATTATGCTACCAATTGTCCAAAGAAGAAGAAGAACAAGCAAGCGGGAAGATTTGCAGATGGAGAAGCTTTGGCTTCACAGTTCGAGCTTGAATTTTCACTGATTGCATGCTTGGTTTCAAGTGTGATGGGATCGGTGTGGTTCTTGGACAGCGGTGCGTCATTTCATATGACGGGAGATCGGGAGTTGCTCTCAGATCTGGAGAACAAAGATTTGGGTGTGCACATCGAGATGGGCGATGATGGTAGATACAGTGCGACTGGTATCGGTACCGTATCCTTTCAGAGGGAGTCTGGTAAACCCTTTGTACTAAAGGATGTCATGCATGTACCTGGATTGAAGAAGAACCCGATTTCAGTAGCGATGTTGGAGGATAAGGGGTATGATGTGGTCTTCAGCGAAGGAAAAGCCTTCCTGCGCAGTAAGACTACTGGAGAGACCCGGAAGATAGGGGTTCGAACTCAGAACCTTTATCAGTTGCAGGTAGATGACTGCGCAGCTATGGCATGCAAGGCTGGAGATGTGGTGAGCCGGGATAATGAGGGCGAACTATGGCACAGGAGATTGGGCCATCTTCACCATGGAGCTTTGAAGATTCTGCAGCAGATTTCTACTGGACTTCCTAAGGGCACCCTTGCGCAGTCAGATCAGTGCAAGGGGTGTACTTTAGGGAAGTATGTGAAAGCCACTTTTCACGAGAAGGATAGTCGCGCCACGACGATCCTTGAGAGAGTTCACACAGACGTGTGTGGTCCTTTCTCTGTTGCTTCGACAGCAAAGCACAGGTATTATGTGATCTTTGTCGATGATTTCTCTCGAAAGTGCTGGATCTTCTTCATGCAGAAGAAGAGCGATACATTCGCGAAGTTCTGTGAGTTTAAAGCACTGGTCGAGAAGGAGCCGGGGAAGAAGGTGATTGCTCTAAGGAGTGATAACGGTGGTGAATTCATCTCGGCTGAATTCAAGGAGTTCTGCAGCGCAGAAGGGATTCGGAGAGAGCTCATCGCACCCCATAACCCACAGCAGAACGGGGTGGCCGAGCGGAAGAACAGAACGATCGTGGGTGCTGCACGGGCGATGTTGCATGATCAGGGCCTACCCCTTCACTTGTGGGCTGAGGCATGCAATACAGCAGTGTATGTGCAGAACCGTTGTCCTCACAAGGTTCTTGGCATGAGTACACCAGAGGAGGCTTATTCTCGCAAGAGGCCTGATATTTCCCATTTGCGGATTTTCGGATCTCCTGTCTACATGCATGTGACGAAGGATGCGAGAAGGAAGCTGGATCCAACTGCTGAAGTTGGAATATTTGTGGGGTATACTGATACACCTCATAACTATCGAGTGTATGTGCCAGACAGTCGCAAGACTGTTGTGCGACGGGATATAAAATTCCAGGAGGAGAAAGCCATGCAGTGTTCGCTTGAGAGGGAGCTACACTTGCATGCAGATGAGGAGATGTTAGTTCCTAAGGAGGAGCTTCCGGATGTGGATCAGCCACAGGAGGAGGTTCAGGAGGTGGAAGAAACCACCCAGGCAGCGCCAACCATCAGAGGGCGCATGCGCACTACAGAAGCTGAGCGACTGGCTCGGGATGCAGAGAAGGTTGTAGGACCACCTACAGCACAGCGCAGACAGAGACAGTCACCGGATCGGTACACTGGACACATGGCTCTTGTGAGTCAATGTGTTGTGACGAAGCCATCCTCTTTTGAGGAAGCTGTGGAGGAACCCGCATGGGTTGATGCCATGATCGAAGAATATGATTCGATCATCAGGAACAGTGCATGGGAGATTGTCCCAAGACCGGTTGGGAAATCAGTTGTAGGTTCGCGATGGATCTACAAAGTGAAGCAGGCGGCTGACGGGAGTGTGGATAAGTACAAGGCGAGATTTGTCGCCCGTGGCTTCTCACAGATCGAGGGGATTGACTATGAGGAGACTTTTGCACCTGTCGCAAGGTACTCTTCCATACGGACGATCCTTGCTCTCTCAGCGCAGATGGGGTGGCACATTCATCAGATGGATGTGAAGACCGCGTTCCTCAATGGAGTTATTGAGGAAGAGGTGTACATAGAGCAGCCTGAAGGTTTTGAGATCTTCAGCAGTGAGTCGCATGTGTGCCGACTCAAGAGAGCACTGTACGGGCTGAAGCAAGCACCTCGTGCTTGGTACACTCGGATAGACAGCTACTTCACCGGGCTTGGATTCTCCAAGAGTGAGGCGGATCCAAACTCGTACCAGATTGTGGTGGAGGGGAAGCTGTTGATCATCGTACTGTATGTAGATGATCTGATTTTGACTGGCGACGAGCAGTTGATACTTTCATGCAAGGAGGATCTTGCACGAGAGTTTGAGATGAAGGACCCGGGCATCCTTCATTATTTCCTGGGATTGGAGATTTGGCAGCGCAGCGGAGGACTGTTTGTTTCTCAGGGCAATGTTTCTCAGGGCAAGTATGCCCGGGAGATTCTGGAGAGGTTCAACATGCAAGGCTGCAAGCCTGTTGACACTCCTCTTCCTGGTGGTTGGAGGAAGGAGGATGCTACTTCAGCGGAGGTAGTGGATGCCACTGTCTATCGAGAGTTGGTGGGGTCGCTTATGTATCTGGTCAATACACGACCCGATATATGCTATGCAGTTAACCAGCTTTCGCAAGCTATGGTTAAGCCTACCAAGCTCTTTTGGAAGGCAGGCAAGCATGTATTGTGCTATATTAGAGGCACATCGGGATATGAGTATGTACGGATAGGAGGATGGGTAAACTTTACGCTTCAAAGATGCGAATTGGGCGGGGAGTCCAACGGACCGGAGCACTTACGGAGGAGTTTCAGCATTGGGTCGACAAAATTTTCTGATGCAATGAGACGAATCCGTGGCACTCGAGTTGTGAGAGGCGGGTACATGTGGCAGGATTTAGGTTTGCATGCGGGGCTATTTGGATGAGAAGATCCTGTGAGTTTGTTCGGGTTGCATTTGGAGCCTACGATGATTGTGATAACGAGTTGCATTAAACTCTCGGCTAATCCAGTATTTCATGATAGATCCAAACACATCGACATCAGGTACCATCATATCAGAGATTGTGTTCAGCGGAGAATCATGTTACTTTCATATGTTCCCACGGAGGATCGGGATGCTGACATCTTGACGAAGGCGCTCACCAGGAGCAAGTTCGAATTCCACAGAGGCAGGATAGGGGTTGCAGATAATCCATATCTTGTTGAGAGGGAGTGTTGAAAATGCAACAAGATGATGGAGCTTAGTGAAATGAAGTCGCCTTCACTAAGTGGGCCCGCAGGCTATTTTTGGCGCAAAAGTCTATTTTTAGACTATGTCTATTTTTAGACATATGGATCATGGTCAATTCCGAGTTGGAGATTCTGAAGCATGCGACATGTTAGTAAAAATAGATGAGACTCATATTTTTAGGTTCCAGGCTATTTTTAGCGCATCTCCTAAAATATGGAAGTCAAATATTATTTACCCTTAATAATATTTTGACTATAAACGACAGTTTACTCTCTTGGAGCACTTAGGTTAAATTCATGGAGGTGGCTCCTTCTGGCCCATGAGAGAAAGGAATCACATGGTTCTAGGGGTTTGATGGCATCATGCATGGTTGACTTGAGTTGGACTTCAGTGGCAGAAGTTTGGAGGAGTTAATGAGACAGATAGTGGAGTTGTGTTCTGTTTATTTTAGTTGAACTGATTGAGATTAGTTTAACTAGCTAATCAATTAGTTATGAGTGGAGTGAATTAAATATTATTTAATTCAATAATTAGTAACTCATTTTTCAACTCAAGAACACATCATTTCACTACAGTGCATGATCAGTTCAGTGGAGACCAGTGAAAGAGATAGATGAAAGGGTGGAGTTAGCTATCAGTGGCGACATCAGTTGTGCATGAGTTTTGCACCACACTTGGAGGAATTGTCCATGACAAATGCGGTCAAGCCAAGGGGATTCGAACCTTGGATCTCTTCATATACGGGCCATGATTGTGCAAGGGGCAAGGCAGATTGGGGAGTTTTAGACGAGTAGCACGATTTCTAGAAACTAAGCTAGATTGTGTGTGACTTTATGCGAAAGTATTGAGTACTTGTGAGGAGTATTGTACTTGTTTGGTTACATGATTTCTCCATTATAATATACACAATAGCTGCGGGGTTTTCAGCTATAGGCTTTCCCCATACATACTGCGTTAATGTGTGATTGATTTGATGTAAGATTGCTTCTCTATTATTTCCGCATGTGACAATTAATTGTAGATGAGATTATGTGTTATGCATGCAATTCGAAATTGATGTGTAATCGGGTTAATCTCCATTGAATAAGTGATTTATTCAGCTAATTTCTACATCAGCTGGGGGGAATGTTAGGACCTGACTATGTATCATTTTCACTATATATTTTGACACCACCTTACCTTTATAACCATGTTTAAAAAGGATTCCATCATCATTTTCATTCACTTTATCCAAAGGTATATAAAATCCTCTTCTTTATTATATATTTAATCTGTTTACATATAATTCCATATTACTCTCATATTTCATCATTAATCGAAGTAGATTGTTGCTAACATAAGTCTAAAAGATCGCAGATAAATTACGTGCTGTGCTGGAACAATCGGCCATTGCTGAAACAGTCAAACTTCGTTGCTGAAACAGTCGACTCCATTGCTGAAACAGTCGACTCCGTTGCTGAAACAACCAGCAGGCACGCAAATTCCGTCACTATTCGTAATTTGCAATTCCGGAAGATTATTCCTTGGAACAATGGCAACAACATGAAGATGTGGTTACACGGATTATTCTGAATATAGTACTCTTTTTATATCTGTTGTAACGATATCTTTTTATGGAAGAACAGAATAGCCCTGTTTTAAGAAAGAAGAACAGATTTAGGGATAGATATAGATTTGCTCTACTGTAATTATAAGAGATGTCTCCTCTTTAAAAAGAGGAGACATCATCATTAGAGGGAGCTCGAAAACTACAGGAGAACATTGTGTTTGAGAGGAAAAGAGCTAGACTCCATTTGTAATGTATCATTTCTTTTGACAGATGAATAAAATTTCCTTTTGAGCGCTTCAATTTAATCCTTCCCTGGGGAATCTTGTGAGAAGGAAAGGGCCCGCCTTCCTCACAAGATTCGCCCGACTGTTCCTATATTTTGTTAGATTTCTTTATGATATTCGCACTTTACTTTGATTTTGTTTGCTGAAAAACCAGTTACACAATTCTGTAGTTTATTGTGAATTCTATTTCCTTTAATGCTGCATGTGTTTAGTACATTCATTCTTAAGAAGTTAAGAGATCTATTTCTGTTAATTTTTTGAATGTATGATTGATGCTGGGGAGCAGGTGTTGAAGATTCCTGTACAAAGGAATGGGGTCTTTTTCCCATTGATTGCCTTTCTTTTCCTGCAGTGTGATTAGAAACAAGAGACAGGTGTTGAAGGTTCCTGTTCATGGGAATAGGGTCCTGTTCTCTTGAGTTTATCTTTTCTATAGAGTGATTAGTGTCAGACAGCAGGTGCTGAAGTTCCTATTGAAAGGAATAGGGTCTTGTTCCCTGTTATGGTTGATTGGGCTCCTTTCCTGCAGATTGATTTCCCTTTATTTGGATTCTTAACTGCAATAGAGGAATTACTTCTACTATAACATAAGTAACTTCAGCTTTGATTAAACAGGGTGTGAATAATTAGATTTGTATGATTAATAATTGTGTGGCTTTTTACTACAACATTGTTTTTTCTTTTGGAATTGAGCATATCCAGTGCGTGATTATCTTTGGAATAAACATACTTCCTCGATTTGACAATTTATGTGGAGCTTGAATTGTTAAAACAATTAAAGCGACCAACAGACACCACGATAAAAACCTAATATAGGGGACATTAGGTTACATTGGAAAGATACAAGAGATTATTAAAGTGGACCTATCTTTGTTCCATTTTTTTATTTTTAGGTGCAAGTGGTGGGACACCTCTGATCATAATAATTTCAAGGAATATAGCGATATTGGATTGATATCTATCAACTTTAGAAGTATGCGGCGTGAATCTAGGGAGCCTTATGTTTTCCCCAAACACTGCATCCAGGTGTTTTTTTACCCATATGTGTTGGATATGTATTGGTGGTTCATATTAAGATGCGCCCCTAGATCAAAACATATTTTTGAGAATAACATTGTTATCATGCTAAGAAAAGGAGATAATCGGGGTGATGACAATAGACAATGATATGTACTTGTGTTATTTCACCATTTATACTATTATGATATGTTTTAGTTTCCTTTATTTTGCTAACTATATTGTTTTTTATTCGTATTTTTGGAATTTTGTATAATTGGTAAGATTCACAAACGTTTTTACATGTTTTTTTCAAGTGGAAACATTATTACACTTAATAAAAAGTATTTCCAAGTGTGTAATTTATAATTTAAAAATTAAAATTTTAACATATTTTTTAATTCTAATTTAAAATATACTTCTTCTATAGGCTCTGAATGGAAATCATGATGGATCAAAATATTATAATTCTAAGCATGAGTTATCAATTTTATACTCTTTTTTTATACTTCTGTGACCCCAAACATATATTTCTAATATAAAACATTTTCTACTCTAGATAATGTAAAAGTCCATTTTGAATCCTAAAGGTGAGCACTCCAATAAGAATGGTTAATATAACTATTTTTTAAGATATCAATCTAAATATACTCATTATCTCCTTTCTCAAATGAGATTTTTGGTATCAATCTAAAATAACTCACAAAGTGATGACAAAATATGGAGAAGGAGAATGTGTTCTATATGCGTACTGAAAGGCCTTCTACAACCATCATCAATTCTTGTCAATATAGTAAAATAACCTCCCTTATTTTCCATATCCAACATATCTCCATAAATATATATGTTTAAAACATGGTGTAAAATATCTATGATAATAATTATTCAAGGTGACAATCCTTATCAAATAGGAGAATGAGAAAATATCCTAAAAATGTGAAAATACAAAATTTGGAAACATAGCATTGAAGTTTTATTCTAAAAATGTTCACAAGAGCACTCCATGATTTTGATAAAATAATTTGATTCTTCCCTACTTGAGATAAATTGGTTGAGATGAACGAATTAAAGATAACGAACATATAATTAGATGTTAGATACTTATTGGTTTAAATGAATCATTTAACATGGTTTTTCTTCAAGTTTATATCAAAATCAATATAAATCATGTAGTGATAAAACTATGACTTTAACAATGAAGCAATTGTGTATTAATATATAAGGTTAAATTCTTGACATGAGAGGTAAAGTCATATTTATTATATTTAAATGGCAGTTCTTGCTACGTTATGTAAAATAATAGGAGATTTTATGTGCATGTGTAAAATGTTGATGACATATTTTTATGGACCATATTGAAGAGAAAGAAATTGGCTTACATGGATGCATGAGAGGTCTTAATTTTTTATTCATGGATAATGGAAGAGTTTTGAATTTTATTTTCAATGGTAATTATAAATAAGAGTTGAATTAATAAATATTAATGGCTAAGAATTAAATGATAAATAGTGTGATGGTCATTAAGAGGCATTTGTTTGACTTTCTAATAGACTTGGTGATGCATTTTTATTTTCTATTTACATTATGTAAAACAAATATCTATTTTTATGTATTTATAAGAAAAATATTTAAAGTAGACACGTCTTTATATTGTAAACATGATGTAGTATCTAGGAGGAATGTTAGAACATGAATGTTAATGATTATGTCATGATAAGTATGTGGAAATGTTACACTTCTTGAGTTCTTCATTAAGAAATAGTCAAATATATTATTTTTCAAAAAGTTAAATCTAATATAGTATGATTTTTGTATTATTTAACTCATATTTATTATTATAAATAAATAAATTTAAACCAAAATATCAAATAAAGTCCTACCAAATTAACACCAAAATGTTATATATTTATTACTAGAAAAAAAGTTCACTTGACTCTTTAAGGGAGAACATCCAATAGAGAAAATCCCCAACAATAAGTAATTTACAAGTTTTTGGTCCTCTATTTTTCCTTTCTTTATGTCACTTGTTACTTGAAATCCCTCATGGTTTTTTTTAGTTTAAATATCTATTGTCGTAGTTTTGTGCATTCTCGGAGATAATAGAGTGAATATTTGCTATTCCCTTGTTTTAACAAGGTTTAAACATTAAAAGCATCATAAATAATAGTTTCTATGTTTTTTAGGTCTAAAAATAAATTAATTATATGTATAGGCCAACATGCTGTGAGAATGCATCCACCTTCCTGTACTATGCAGCAAGTTCCTATACCACGCATTCCCACAACATCAATCCTACACTGGCATTCCTGCACTGATTTGGGGCTTTGATATCTCGACATGCTTTCGGGGAAAATAGAAGATGATTATTGTCCAAAATGATGTTTTAACACATTCCCATGATTTGGATTACACCCAGTTCTCATGTGTTCTTCTATAGAATCAAATTAACAAATCTGCTCAAAATCCGCATAGTTTCCAAACGACCAAGTTTGACCTCAGTTTTCGTGTAGATGGAGCTGAATCACGAAAATCTGAACAAATGGATTTTTCATGAATATAACCAGTTACCTAGAACAAAAACTATTTCCCAACATTCGAATTATTCCAAAAGTTAAATGCAAGGCTTAGAAGCAATTTTATAAAAAAAGGTTTGCCAAAAAATAGAAAATTCACATCAAAGCTGCATTTTTTAATGGGATAATGGTTGTACTGGTCTCCTATAGCTGGAAAATAGTTGGGATTCAATTCCTCATTTTTCAATGTATTGGTTGGCCAAAAGCCAAATTTATATCATGAAATGTATAAAAACAAAGCTATGGCTCCAACCTTGGGGGGAGATAAGCCATTTCTTTGTACCTTGATGTTTCTGAGTTGAGTGATGGGGGTTCTAACCCCTACCCTCTGATAAATTGGATGTTGGATTTATGTTTTAAGATGTACACTTTCCCTTTTGAAATTTAATACAAAGGGCTCCGCCAGTTATGCAATTCCGTGTTTCAATTTCATTGTGATATATCATTGAGTGACTGAGGTACCCGATCTTGTAGTAGGTGAACGAGCTGGTTGGCTAGTGACCAACAGACTAAAATCTTTCTCCCCTTATTTTTCAGATGATTTTAACTTATTTTATTTATGCAAGTGTGAAGCAGATCATATTTAATTCTCTCATAAGTAATATGTTTAATTCTTCTACAAATTGTGTGCCCCAAATCCTAGGTGTGTGGGTTTGATTATGCATGATTATTAATTTATATAGTTATATTTTGATGATTGTTTTATTTTTGTAAGAAGAAGTGCAAGTACACTGCCTGCACCAATACAATTTTATTTCTACAAGTCACAATTCCTTGGTTTATTTCTAAAAGTTCCTTTTATTCTCTTTCCTTCTGTAAGATCTTCATTTGTTTTCTACAAATAGTATCTATTCCTTAACAGAACCATTCTTAATGTTTCCATTTTAGTTAAGAAATAATTTTCATTGATAAAGATGAAATGAATTCTATCACAATATAAAGGTCTGCGCTTGCACTTAATATTTCTATGGAAAGAATTGAACTTAATATTAAAATCCATAAATGAAATTTTGAGTTAAATTTTTTTAGAATGAAGATCTAATTATATGTTAAAATGTCATGTCAGGGAAAGCCCGCTTGCACATGGGTCAGTTAAATTCTTTATTTGCATGAAGGAATTTTGCTACTTTATAAAGATTTACTTTAACTTTTAAAATCATTTCTTATTTCTGAAAATGAGATTGGTTGAAGAATATTTTTTATGATGGAAGTTTTACATTTGAGTTATTTTACCTTTGCAATCTATTTCTTTAGTTAACATGTTTTTTAATCTTTTTCAAGTGATTTGGAAACCAAGTATAGGAAGACTGGTTTTCTGGTACAAGAAATTTTGTTCTAGTACAGGAACTGATATCCTGGTACAAAAATAGAGTGCTCTGGTACACAGACTCAGAGCTCCTATACGAAGGTCAAAATCTTTAGTGCAGGTATAGAACACACTTCTTGTGGATAAACTTCATTCCAGTGCAAGAAAAACGTTCCACTACAGGAACATTGTTGCAATGTAGGAACGACAATTTAGTGCAGGAAGGAATATCTTAGAGGAAGACATATATACTGAATTTCCTAATCATTTCTCTGTCTCGTAACTACAATGAAGATAATATTAAATATTTTTTTCATTGAAAATTATTGTTCACAATGAATTGAGAGTTCCTTTTATTTAAATTTTTGCAAAGTACTTTCTTTTTTTCCAGTTTCCAGTGTGGTGTGTGGTGTCATTGTATTAACTAGTGCAGGTTGCTGAAGTGCTTCACTGGCATTTCCAATACTACACCTATATGTTTACGAGCTCTCAGATTGAAAATTAAATGTTAGGTTGTTTATTACGCCCAAAATTTGGTATTGTTGTTGGGGAGGTGCCTAGGAGATTGACCTTGGTAACCTGTTTCATTTTGGTTTCCTCTTTACATATTTTTTCTTGCAAATTTTATTTCCTTAGAATTGATTCTTTGAATTTGTTTCCTTCCTACATTACTTTTCATTTTTTTCATTTCTTGGGTGTTGTAAGAAACCCCCCCCCCCATCTATTCAACCATGTGCTAACAAGATATACGAACTAGCTTGTTGATTACAGATAAATGATATTTCGAAGAATTTTTCAATGAGGAGTTCGAGGATGATATCAATCATCCAATGCCTGTATTTCACTGATAATTTGGTAGGAACATTTGAAGAAGGATTCTCGAAGTAGTATATGGAGAAACTCTACTCATTTGGTAAGAAGTGGAAAACATTGTTACTTTTGAATTCCATATCAAAGATCCAACAGTGGCACAAATGCATAGTATTCCCTCATCTGCACTACCAAAATTTCATGGTGTGGAAAATGAAGATCTAGATACATTATTATTTGAGTTTTAAGTACTTTGTAGAAGATATGGTTATTGTACTAATGATCAAAGATTGCACAGGTTTCCTCTTACTCTAAAAGCATCAACTCTTTGATGGTTCATGAGCCTTGAAGGGAACTGCATTCAAACATGGGAAGACATGAAGAATGTATCCTTGAAGAAATACCAAGACTACTGCCAGGCCGATAAAGATATTTTTTGTAATAACAAAAGGGGAAAATGAAAGTTTTGAGGACTATGTTAAGTGATTTTGACACAACCTTCAAAAATAAAAACATAAACATAATTTTGAAAAAGAGGCCTTGAAAACACACCTACTCAAAGGAATTAAAGATGATTTTTTAGAACCTTTAAATCTGATAGAAGAAGGTAATGTTTTTCACTTAACATACGATGATGTTTGTGAATTATGCATTAGGTATTCAAGAGGAATCTCCAATATCGGTACGAATTCTTAAAAAATTTCTTCTCAATTTTTGGAATCTGCTACAAAAATAGGAGTTACAAAAGATTCTCTAAATTTAAAATTGGATGATTTGCAAGAAGAACAAAAGTAGTGCAAGGAGGATCACTCAATAAATTTCCCATCACTTCTAGGGTTACAAAAATTATTTGTGGAAGCAAATAAGGAAATAAATCGATAACCAAGTACATCTCAATACCCGCCATCATTTAATACTTGGAATAATATTTATTATCCTCAATTAGGTCCTTAGTAGATATATAACCCTACTTTTTCATGGATTACTTATACTCCTCCTCTAATTCAATACCCCACCTTATGGCCACATTGGACCTCTCCCTCGAGCCATATATTCCCACAACCTCAAGGATGGTTTGGAGCCTCCTCTCTAGGGAAATTCCCCATGATAACTCCATTACTTATGCCATAACATCTGAAATTCATGTCCAATGCAACACCATGTTATCCTTCTCTATGACCCCAATCATTTGTGAAGAAAAATACTAATTTTTATTATCAAGTTGCACATCAATTTAAAACACCTATTTTTTCTACTCACTCCCCTATTGAATGTAATGCCATATCTTTCAGACAGGGGAGAGGAATGAATCTAGAAACTTCCCCTATTACCACAAAACATTTACCTCGGGAAGAAACTTTAATCTATAAACCGTTAGAGGATAAAACTATAATTGGAACTTGTTCGAAAACCTATGTTGAAGCTCAGCAAGAAGAAAATCCTAGAATTTCCCTTAACCATCCTTGCCAATCAAAAGAGAGCAAACATCAAGTGGTGAAGACTTGTACAAGCTAGAGAACCTTGAATATGTGGGTCCTATTGAAACCTGGTTCCAAACACTTGTTAGCACACCCCATTCCGTCATTAATGGGAAACTCTTGGTACCATATCAAGTAAAGAAGTTGGTTTCTCATACTCAAGTATGTGTTGAATTTTTCATTTAAAATCTGAGTGTGATTATATCTAGTCTTCTTTTATGCACCTAGTTACATTGGAAGTACTCCTACACTAAGGATATATTCCTCTCTTTAAATTAGGGTATGGTAGGATGGAAGCAATGAATAAAAATTTCATTTGAAATAAAATTGTTACAACAACACTCTTGCAACTATAATTCTCTAAAGAATAAATTTTGAAGTTTCTATTATTATATACTCTCATGGGTTGACTTGCCAGAATAAATTCACCCTTGATGTCTCATGTTTTATAAAGTGACTTTGATTATTGACCAATAACTATCATGCACGAAAATTTGTAAGTTCATGTTTGAAGGTATTTATGAGAATATTCCAATGGTGAAGCAAGCCTACAAAACTATAATAAGTTTTCACAAGAACCCTAGCATGATCGATTAGAGGAATTTTTATTCATTATCTAAAGATGTTTTATTTAAAATGAGTCTTCAGTGTAGAAGGACCAGCTAATAAATATTAGTAATTAGAATCTTCATGCCATCCCGTGCTCTTAAGGAGAAAAATTTCCTCCCCAAATATTAAGTAACCTATTTAAGGTGATTCTAATCAGAATTTTTATAAAACTGATTAATTGATGGATAAGATGTCTTTTTATGTGCTGACCTACCATGGTCATGATTATTAACAAGAACGACATTACTGCTACTAGTTACTAAGCCAAGGTAATGGATTTTAGTTAAAAATTTGGAAGACAAGAGGTCTCATCAAGAGCCGACTTGTTCTTTCTTGTTAGTCCTTCTAAATGGAACTGTCATTAGCTGGTTACCAAGCAAGGGCAGTGGCCTTCAATTAATTTTAAAAAAATGTAAATTCAATTCAAATGACTCTGAATCTATATCTAATGGTTGGGACATAGGAATTTTGTGGCGTTAAAAAGGCATCCCTGTTGAGGCTATTAATGCCTACTGGTAGCAGGGCCATGCCTATGGCATAAAAGTTAACTTTACACTATGATTTTCTTGGTTGTTTTTTTCTTTCGCGGACTCATTATCATATCTCTTTGAGAATGGCTTTAATATACTTCTAGTTTTATGCCTTGGAGTTCTATATTTTTGCAATAATTTCTTTTTATGGATGTGGGACCCTTAGTGTAGGTACTTCACCTTGCCTAGAAAAAGAGAAGCTCCAACTATATGTGGATAATGGTAAGATGGTCACTATGGAAAAGTATGATTATGACCACTTTTAACACCATGGCTTTCAAATCATGTCACTGATATTTACAATGAGGATATGAAAGTAAAACTTATGATTAAGTATGCCCTGGATATGTTTCTGGAAATTTTAATAGTTTGATATTTTATTCAAGTAATAACACCATCCTTGCAATTTGGTATTCCTATGGTAGCTTGTGTGTTATATTTTCTTGAAATAAATTGTTGGAACGGGGTCTCCTAGCCTCATTTTTGTCCAATTTTGTAATATTTTGCAATATTTAGTCTAGCGCATGGGGTCTGGGATGGGTCAAAACCCCCAATAATTGTAATAGGTTAAAAGGGTAGATCAAGGGTCTGCAAACCACGGTTTCTGGACCATAGGATAGCTCAGGCTAACATGATATAAATATATGAGTAAATTGAGTCTAGAGGTAACAAGAGAATATAGATAGAATTGAATTACGAACTATGAATATGTTGGATCAACTGTCTGGGTAAGGGCTCCTGCTAGCTATGTGCGCAGAGACCCTGAGTCCTACTATGTGCCGACTCTGTTGGCAGTTTACTTGGGTCGATATGTAGTTTGTAACTGGAATCTGGCTATAATTGCATGAGAAGACTGTTTTGTGATGTCTAAGCATCTTTGTGTTGCATCTGTTGCTTAAAGGTATCTTTGCAGTTATGATTGTTAATCATATGCATGTGGATGCGATGTTGTGAATGCATAGATCTGGTTTAAGTAATTTCTTTGGTTAATTGTTATCTACTTCGCACAAAGTATTATGTTAAATATTGTTACGAATTTTGGATTAGGGCTTATTCAGCGTAGGACTGATAGATATAAAGGTGCCCCCCTTTATTAGCCTTCTCTCTCACTGGGTGTGGAAACCTAGTTCCAATGACCTCCCATACTACTTTAGGTAAAACCTTGGTCTGCTCTGTAGGTCATTGCCAAAAGGGCCAGTAGTATTGGGGTTTGTTGGAAAACCCTAATGCCAAACCTAGGTGAAGACCCCATGAGCCAACAAATGGTTCTGTTACCAAGATCGAGAGAATTTTAAGAGATAGATCGGGTAATGCCACGGGGACATTAGAAACCACTAAATCCTGAGTTAGAATATTGTTTTGAAAAACAGATTTATGAATTTTCCCTAAAAGAGAATTAAAGTGAAAGACTATCCACAGAGGATTGGAAGATAATTATATATTCACGGAAGTGCACAAAATATTCTTTGTATCCTTCACACACGAGTTACAAGAGTGGTTAGATCGATTGGAAGAGTTTCAAACTTGATGGAAAGATGATCAGGTCATGCAGTAAACCCCCAAGTTAGTCTGAAAATTGGATAATACTGATAATAAGATTACCACGATTGTGGAGCATTGGGTTGACAGTATATTGGGCAGATTCATGACAGAATTTACTATTGACCAGTTTGTGTCATATTCAGAAGCCAAACGAAGGCTTTTAAAAGGATTTAGAGGTATGTTCCTAAAAAACTTATCGTTGTTGATTAAAATGTTATTGAGAGAAACGGGTATATTGTGTGGCCACACCAAGTGAAAGACCTCCGATGAGAGTGTAATTACAATGTGAAGTGGTAAATACTATTAGATTAGTTAGGAAGGAGATAAATCGATATACAACCCAGTAAGGGAGTTGTCAGAGCATA
Organism: Pinus albicaulis; assembly: GCA_034641835.2. Taxonomy (NCBI): domain Eukaryota; kingdom Viridiplantae; phylum Streptophyta; class Pinopsida; order Pinales; family Pinaceae; genus Pinus; species Pinus albicaulis. The sequence continues at coordinate 891,862,018 of CM076574.1, forward strand.
ACCACGAAGGGGCTGCGCAAAGGGGAACCACACCCCCGGCCACACCAGCATCAAATATTCATAGGGGTAAAAACTCTCCTACACCTTCCCTATCATCCTTAGAAGACGACATGGCCACACACATGAAGCTGCGTACCTTCAAGGGTGTAGGGGATGAGGACATGGATCAATTTTGGCTCATAGCTGAATCTGTATGGACTGCGAAAAACATGAACAATGAGCTATCAAACGAATGCAGCTATCTGTAGCATTTGAGGGAAGGGAACTAGATTGGTTCATGGGATACATTGGTAAAAACATGAATGCATCCATACAAAATATTAAGGATTCCCTAAAACAACAATTCTGGAAGCCTAAGTCGTATGCTCAATGTGTGGTTGAACTAAAATACTTTAAGCAAGGACCTATAGAATCTGACTGGGAAGCTGAACAATGGTTAAAAGGGGTTATCAGTGATGGGGGATTTTTCTACAAAGATAAGCAACATAAAGAGTGTTCAACGATATGTTATTACCACACTTGCATGGTCCCATGGGACAAAAAAAGATCAGATATCAAGAGGAAGCACTGGAAATAGCCATGAAGTTAGAAGCTGCACCCAGAGACGATACACAGTTCGCGGCTCTTCAAATTCAAAACTAGAGGCAATGCACTTAGAAATTAATTTTTTTTGAAATGATAGTGGTAAGGAAGTCAGTCCAAACATTTGGTGCAAACACTGTAAGGGTTCAGGTAACTCTAAGGATCAATGTCCACTGCTATCAAACTACATGCACAATAGGGATTCAAGCCCGCTGCGACCCAGGGAAATGGTTGGCCCCAACATTTTGATGCTATGGTATGCAGACTATCAGGTGGAAGGAAGACACAAAACGGATCATTGTTCGCGAATGGGTACTTATGTATTGGAATTAAAGCAGCAGTGGTGCAGATTCTCCTTGTCAGTAGGCCATGATAAAAAAAACTATCAAACGCCCTACCTTATGGTAGATAGGGGCAACTTATAAAGAGTTCATGTTGATCCCTCATCACAGTTATATCCATTAGGATGAGGGGTATCGCTCGTGTGAGGAAGGGGAGGAGGAAGAGGGGGGAGTCCCGGTCGAGGACGTGGACAACTGATATATTATAACTGTGGAGATGTGGGATATTTCGCACGAGACTACCTGAACCTCACACACTAGTCTTGAATATATTGCTGGCAGTTTGACCATGTCATTGACGATTGCCCGGTGCTAATAGCAAAAATGCAAGAAAAGAACAAACACCTACACAGAACGTGGAAAGAGTTAAGGTGAAAACATGGGACGATGGGCCAAGTATCAATGTAATCACGCATAGTGACATCTCCACAGGAGGGGTTGAGGAAAAGGTTGAAGCAGAGCTGTTAATCCAAAAGGTTGAGGAAAAATCAGAAGGCTTAAACCTAAAAGGAGAAAAATAAACCTTCATCAAACATGGAAGGAGGTAACTAAAGATGAAATACCACCAAAAGGGGCAGTAGATCCAAGGGAGGAAGAGGTATTCAAACCATTCCTCCAGGCTTGTATGAAGCTGTTGTGAAACCATAAGGCTATAGAAAATATCCAAGCCCTAATAGACAATTTCGTAGAAAGAATTGATCTACAGCCCAAAGTAAAGACATTGAACAAGATATACAAAAATAAAAATAGGATGGGCTGAGAGATGTGCATGACTGTGTAAATTGGGGAATATGGAATGGACCAAGTTATCCTTGGCTTAGGTTCAGATGCTAATGTCTTACCTAATCAAACCTGGCAACGGATGGGAGAACCTCGGTTGGAATGGTCGACTATTCAACTATGAATGGCTAATCAGTAGAAGATTATCCCATTAGGAAGACTGACAAAGGTAGTAGCAGATATTGCATGCGTCAGAGTCCATAAAGATTTTGAGGTAATATATATAGTAGAAGACGCAGACCCTTTCCATGCACTTCTGGGTCTGGATTGGGCTATTGACATGGAAGGTATAATTAATTTAAAGAAGAGAAGTATGATCTTCGAAAATGAGGGCACAAGGCTAATTGTTCCGCTGGATCCAGTGGAAGGAGAACGGTATACGAAATTGATTCAAGAAGAGGAAAATGTTGATCATATATACAAACTGACCGCCTGAGATGATGATTGGATCAACCCCACGACTAATGATATGCTATGCTCGGAAAAAGATAGTGAGTGCTTATCTGACTCAAATGAAGAAATTTAAAACTGGAAAAACAGACTACATGATGTATCCATGCTAAAATGTCTTAAAATAATGAAGAGCTTCTAATGTATTTCTTCAAAGGTTTGAGAACTACCCCATTTTGATGAATCTGGTAATGTTGAAGATTTCCTGGTAGCGATTGAGGCAAGTGTTCCTAAGGAACGGCGGTTCTGGGCCCTAGACTTGGCCATGCATGCAACTCTTGCACACTGGTGGGAAACACATAAAAGAAACTTCTGGGATAGGGAATAATGAGACGAGATGTTGATTTTGTGATTCTACAGCCCAACTAACCCATTGATTGAACTCTTCTTGGGGCAAGGGGATCCATGCAGGCATGTGAATCATTGGTTAGAAGAAGCAGATAAGGACACAATGAATGAATGGGTCCATAGGTTTGTTCACTCATTACGCCCAATCCCAACCTTCTTGTACTTAGACACAGAACTACATCAACGTACCCGGCATTGAAGTATGATGATTGAGGACTTCGTACGAAAATTTGGACTAACACGAGGTACCGAGAAACTCGATGAAGCCTTCCAGGACATTGATGCTCTGGTCTTTTGTGGGACCCACTCTGGGCTAGAATTTGTTGCGCCAACTTGGGATGTGCAGCTACAGGATGTCATAAATTGTAGAAATTTGTCAATAGAAGCAAGTGATGAAGATCCCTGGAACATTAGAATTGAAGATTAAAAAGGGGAACAGGTTGTTGCAAGTCCATTGCTGCAAATGATTGATGTTGCCAAACCTTTGAATCTGAAAGAAATTAATATTCGCTCGAAGGAATAGCCCAAGATGCCCAAGATCGGGGACTACTAGGATGATGGGACGGGGGGAAAATTCACGGAGCTACTAATTGAATACAAGGACCTATTTCCAACCAAGTTATCAGAACTTAAAGGAATCTTGGGTGATATGGGAGTTATAAGGATAACATTGAAGCCAGATGCATGACCATTCAAACAACAACCCTATCGCCTAAACCCGAAATACAAGTAAAAGTTTAAGGAGGAACTTGAGAAAATGGTGGCCGCAGCTTTCATTGAACCAGTCGAGAAGTCCAAATGGGTAAGCCCCATGGTAGTCCAAGAGAAGAATACTAAAGGAGAAATAAGGATTTGCGTCGACCTACGTAAGCTAAATGACACTTGCATCCATGATCTGTTCCCCACGCCATTCTCCAACGAAATCCTGGATAATGTAGGAGATCAAGAGGCTTATTGGTTTACTGATGGATTTTTGAGGTACCATCAGATACGTATTGCACCTGAAGATCGTAGCAAGAAAAATTTCATGATAGAGTGAGGCTCCTTTCAGTATACTATCATGCCCTTTGGGTTAAATAATGCGCTTGACATCTTTTCGCCAGTTGTTTTTGGAAGTGTTCATCTTGCACAAGTTTTTGGAAGTTTTCTTTGATGATTAGATGGTGTTCGGGTTAGTGAAAAACCATGTATCGAACCTAAGTATGATGCTGGATGCCTGCAAAAAACACCAGACCTCACTGAACATCAAGAAGTGCATCTTATGTGTCCCATTCGGAATTCTATTAGGACACTTGGTTTTTCAGCAAGGGTTGATGATGGACCCAGCCAAGATTGCGATTTTCATTAATTTTGTAGTTTTGACCACAGAGAAACATCTATGCTCCATCCTGGGTCACACAGGTTATTACAAAAAGTTCATACAGGGGTACGCTTTGATCACTACTCCGATGCAAAAGATACTAAAGAAATATGTGGCGTTCCTCTAGGACGACGAATGTCAGAAAATTTTCGAGTTACTAAAATAAAAAATGGTGTCTGCACTTATCTTGATATTCCCTGATTGGGAAAAGACATTCCATGTCCATGTCGATGCTTTAGGAATTTCCTTGGGGGCTATCTTGGCACAGCCTGGGGAAGGGGATATAGATCACCCAGTGGCCTTCGCTATCAGGAAGCTGTCTAGCACGGAGTGTAATTATTGTACCACGAAATGGGAAGGGTTGGAAATGGTATATGCCCTACAGAAAAACCATCACTGTTTACTAGGAGGGAATTTAAAGATGTTCATAGACCATTCTTCCTTAAAATACCTGGTCAATAAGTTGGTGTTGGGGGGGGGGGGAATCTGTCGGTGGTTGTCGGATTTCACGAGGGAAAAAAGCTAGGAAGTTTGAATGCCAAACCAGACCACTCATTATGGGAATTTGGAGGTATAAAATGCGCCTCCTAAGGACAATGTACAATCAAAATTCATTTTATGAAAACCAATCACATTTTAGGGGATGCCATCATCCCTAATGGTTGAGGTGGAATTTTTTGAGTTAAAGGTACTTACTTGTCACATTCTCAATGGTGGATAAAAACTCATGGTTAACTATGGTAGTGCTCTAAGTACTTTTAAAGTCAAAGTAAAATACTCATAATAAATGTCATTTCACACTTTTTGAATAAAAATAAATAATTTCCATTTCATATTTCTTGAAAGAAATAATGGATATCCCTATACATTTGTTATATTATATTATATTATATTTATATAGTATATTAATTACATGTTATTATACAATTTAAATAATATAAATTTTACTTAATAGCATATCAAATAATTAAGAATTTATAAATTTATATTTATATTTATTTTAAGTTATTTAAGTACAAAGGACAAATGCATTAGTTTTTCAATGATAATGACTTTTTCTTGAAAAGCTCATTCTTATTTATAGTCATATCAATACAATTTTTTTATTAATTTTATTTTGGTACAAACTTTGAATTGAATTTAACTATGGTTACATGGATTGTGGTGCAAAAAGTGAATTAAAAATTCATAAATATTATTTTATTGGTTTAGCTATTATTTTATTATTTCCTTAGGAGGCCCATTTTAGACCTCAAAATTCCCCTAATGTATCCAGAATTGAGAATGGGGAAGAGCCAACTAACTTGGATGAAGGGTTTTTGATGCACAACTATTCACTATGAGAGTGAGTGATGATCACTTTGTTGATGTTATCCACTTCTTGACTACATATACAACCCCAGATGGGTATTCGGTGCCACAGAAGAAAGAGTTGGTCACCCGCACAACCAACTTCACTATCATCGTAGGTCAGCTCTACAAGTTGGGGGCGGATGAGGTACTTCGGAGGTATGTTCTCAAATATGAAAGGCCAACTATTCTATTCGAGGCTCACGGAGGAGCCGCGGGGGGTAATTACACAGGTAAATCCACTCCATAGAAGATATTGCGGGCTAGGCTCTGGTGGCCCACACTGCACATAGATGTGCGTAATTATTGTCGAGCCTGTGACACACACCAACAAATTGGGAAGCCCTCACGATGGGACAAGATTCCCCTGCAGCCACAAATATCCTTGCAAGCATTTGAAAAATGGGCCATCGACTTTCTAGGCCCCATTAACCGCCCAGGTAAGAAGACAGGTGCTCGCTGTATCATTATGGCCACAGATTACGTTACTAGGTGGGCAGAAGCTAAAGCTGTCAAATATTTCACTGCGCATACGGTGGCGCACTTTATTTTTGAGAATATCTTGACTAGGTTTGGATGCCAAAAAATCCTGAGGAGTGACAGAGGGACGCACTTCATTAATGAAACAATTAAAGATCTGGGGAATTCCAGATCCACCATGCCACAAGCACCCTATATCATCCATAGGTGAATGGTGAATGGCATTGTGGAATCATTCAATAAAATTTTGGGACAAGCTCTCACCAAATTTTGTGACACACAATGAAGAGATTGGGACATGCACATCCCCTCGGCTCTGGGCATATAGAACTATGTGTAAAAATCTCACGGGACGAACACCCTTTCCCATGGTTTACAGGAAGGAAGCTATTATGCCTATGGAATACATTGTTCCCATTTTGCGCATATTAGCCTTCACTAATATGGCAGATCCAAACATGATGGAGGAAAAATTTGTGCAGCTGGTAGCATTGGAAGAAGACCGGTTCGTAGCCCACTTGCACCAACACATTTAGAAGGCGCGAGAGAAATAATGACATGATAGACATAATCAACAGAAGGTATTTTCGGAAGGAGAATTGGTCCTGATCTATGATAGCCAGTTTTTGAAACACCAAGGAAGTTCCACCAGCACTAGTTAGGTCCCTATATGGTAAAGGAAATCACCGACGAAGGGTCATCCAATTAGCTACATTGCCCAGTGATCCTATGCCAGGATATGTTAATGGGAGTCAGCTGAAGCTCTATCGAGACTCCTCCGTGCCGATAAAATGACTATATGGCTGGATTATTTGTGTAACGAACGTCACGTGTAGGGCTGGTGTGTAGGGATAGACACACAAGGATGATGTTCAAGGGGTGTGATATCTACACAGGTGGGGTGCACAGTGGGAACAACTAGTCATTGGAATGGAGTGGGCACTTGGGAATCCACACTTCCCATTTGAGCGACCGGGTAATAGGAAATTAATATGGTGACTTAAGAGGAATTTTTACTATTTCTGTAATAATGAAGGGCAATTAAGGATCTATGAGCTGGTTTTCCCTTGGGACAGCTACAAGATGGGGACTGTTCAGTCTACGGGGTTCACATATTGGTCAATCTTGTTACCCTTCGACCACTTTGATATATATCATCTTCTCTCGCTAACTATTGTCTGCATGACTATGCGAACTGCACCATCCAACAATAGCACCACTAAGCTTATCTTCCAAGCCAGGATGCCTGCTACCAACCCATTGGCACCCCACATAAAAAAACGTCTGAAGATGAAGGATCTGATGAAGTCCAAGAAATAACCCCTGTAGCAAAAGAAGTCATCTCCACCCTAGCCACACGAAAAGGCAAAGAAAAGGTAAAACGGGCACAATGGGTGGGTGGAAAGCCTCACACTTCCCCTCGGATTTGGCACTCCCATAAGAAATTTCCCAAGAAGAGATCGCTTATCGCCTCTCTGAACCCCATGGTGCTCACAACAGAAGGTCTACAAGTGACTCCACTAACCTGGTTACCACCTTATTTTCAGCCGCGCAGAACAGTGTCACATATGCCCAACGTGGATGTTGTCTGTTCCTGTGTTCAGATGTTGTTGGTCCCCAAAGAAGTGCCTCAACTGGGGGATATGTTTGGCCACCTCCCCCATGTCACGTTTGATGGTCATGACTTGGGAAACCTGGACACTTTTATTTTTCTAGCTCCATACCTGTACTTGGAATAGGTCATCGACGATGGTGTGCCCAAAGTGGAGCCAATGGTTTGGATCAAGGGACTAGCTAGAGCAAGAATTTTGAACTTACTGGGCCTTCCTCACTTCGGTCACTACAAAATCACTAGCTTAGTCGTTCACCAATTACTGGCACTTTTTCACGATGGTTTCTTGTGGCTCTGAGGATGCAAACCGATTGATGTTTCTCTCATTCACTGTATTACTAGCCTCCCTATGCATGGGACTAATCCGTGGGATGGCACGAACAATAAATTCAAGCATAATCTTGCTAAAACTATCGAAAAAAAGTACAAGGTCAATCGTAACAAGCGGGAATTCCTGATAGATACAATCAATGACCCAGGAATGCACCTGGGTACTCAAATCCTTTCTTGCAAGATGATGCAGAAATGTTAGGCAACAACCACCCCTCCTCATGTAATTCATGTTGATATCCAGTGTGAAAATGACGTCTACTATAACTGGTCTCAGTACCTAGTGGAAGAATTCATCGACAATGTGCTTGAGGCTCAGGATCACAGAAAAGAATTCTACTACTCATGGTTGATCGTGCTGATTGCATTAATTGCCTGGTAAAACCCATAAGAACCAATCTTCCCCCCTCTTGACCCTGGCATGTGTGAAGAGGCGCGGTTTTCCAATCTATGGGACTCCATGGACACCCAGCGGATTGAGAAAAATTAGACCTTCTAGATTCTCTACGATGGGGCTATCTCCGTAGCCATTGATTCCCAATCGCGCCTATCCCCAACCATCTATGGCAACCATAAGCACATTGCTGCATTTTCAGGTAACAATGCCCAATGTCCAAATTCGGGCCCATAAGGAGCACACTTGGCATAATCTTCCATATATAAATACTGAGGCTGAAATTGAGCAGGTCATAGCTACTTAGCCGACGGAGTGGAAGGTCGCAGCCTCTCCCACTACCCTAGATGCAATAGGTACATCTGGCCACCATAGATTATACAAACCAAGCATTTCTCTTAGCTCAGCAACAACATCAGTGATTCCTACCATCATGCCGTAGGTGACCCACACAAGTACTACCATGCAGCCTGAACTAGACTCCCTGCCAGACCAAAACATAAACGATGAAGAAAACACAGGTACGTCTGTCCTACGGAGTCTCAAACGGCCCTGCGGATAGTCTCAAAGGCCACGCAAGAAGCGTAAAGCCACTAAGACTGGCACCAACGCCGACGCTACCCTAATGGAGGATGACCTTGACAATAATTCTGACGTTTTCACCACCGCGGCTGCTGATGAATGGATTACTTGGGAAGAATAGCACAAGGCTACTATGGAAGTCTTGTAAATATAATTGTCGACCCTCCAGCTCAAAGCAGACACCCTTCAAGCAAGTGTAGATTAAGCAAGGCATACTCAAGCGAGTGAGGATCAAGCGAGGCAGCTGGGTCAGTTGGGCCCCATTACATCCCTAACAACCACTGCAGACAGCTTACTCTACCATCTCCCATGTGCTTCCCTTACAATGGAACCCACTAACTTATGCAATAAAGTCCAGGGATACCCAGTTGACCTTGATGTTAGTCGATTGGCCAGTGCGTAGTTGTGTGAGCTATTTACTAACATCACCAGTGAATTGTAGCATTGATAAATCCATGCACAGAAACACCTCAACGAGGTTGAACAGACTATTGTGACCCAAGTTTCTGAAGCTGACCAAATCCAAGTTATGCATGTCACCATTATCGCACAGCAAGCTACCTTGGAAAAGATGATCAACAGGCTCTACGAAGATATGCCAGAAGTGATTCCTTATTATGTTGAGCCACAAGCCAAGGTTGAAGGATTGTTTGATGGCTTGAAGGCATCCCAGACTGAGGTATCCACTGTGAGGGCCAAATTCAAACTTCAGATAGCATTGTTGCAGGCCAAGTTCCAGCCTGAAAGCCCCCTAGAGGTACATGCCCAATGACCTTCACTAATTACAGAAGCCACGACTACTATCACGACAAAAATCAGTTAGGGTGTCACTCTGCTCAAGAACACTATGGAAATTTGGTCCCAGGTGCAGCACGATCCTCTTCTCCAAGAGATCGATCAGGAGTTGACTCAGAAGTAAGAGGACTTTGAGCAGCTGGAAGTTAAAATGTCCACCCTTATTCCAGCTCAGTGCTTTGCATAGCTTCAAACCAGCCACACACTGTGCAGTGACATTTTTGCACTCCAACACAAGAATAAGGTCCTCAGTGACCATCTGACACCTTGGTCAGAGGACACCCTCAAGCTTTCGCTGGACATAGGTGGTGTGGTGCAGCATTTGAACTGGGATCTTAATAGTGTCACTGATACCACAGAAGGACCGACATCTTAGAAATTGGTGGAGATCGTGTAGTCTACCGCCGTGTAGAGCCTTCACATTTTTCCTCTGCTTACTGCCACATTGGAACAAATCAAAGACTGGATGGAGACCCCACCCACATTGTGACTCAGGAAAAGTCATAGGATTGTGTTGGGGACTGTTGGAACAGGGTCTCCTAGCCTTAGTTTTATCCAATTTTGTAATATTTTTCAATATTTAGTCTATCGGAGGGGGTCTGGGATGGATCAAAACCCCCAATCATTGTAATAGGTCAAAAGGGTAGACCAAGGGTCCGCAAACCACTGTTTTCAAACCATAGGATAACGCAGGATAGAATAATATAAATATATGAGTAAATTAAGTCTAGAGGTAAGAAGATAATATAGATAGAATCAAATTACGAACTGCAAATTTTTTGCTTCAATTGCCTGGGTAAGGGCTCCTGCTGGCTGTGTGCATGGAGACCCTAAGTCCTGCTGTGTGGGGACCCCACTGGCTATGTGCACAGGTAGATAAGTAGTATGTAAGTGGAATCTAGTTATAATTGCATGAGAATATTGTTTTGTGATGTCTAAGAATATATGTGTTGCATCTGTTGCTTAAAGGTATCATTGCAGTTATCATTGTTAATGATACACACGTGGATGTGATGTTCTTGTTGGGAAAAATACTGAGAGGGGGGGGGTGAATCAGTATTTAGGGCATACTCAAAACTTTATACTTTTTCTTCCTTTAAAACCCATACAATACTTTCCTGAAACCAACTCACGTATACACGCGGATATCCTTCATAAAACTCGCGTATATACAGAAATCTTATTATGCATTTAATTCTTTACTTAGATCTCTACATCATTTATTCATCAGATGTTTAGTTAATAGTAAGCATGTGCAGTAATAACAGAATAAACCATCACACACAAGAAACACACATGAACACTAGGATTTAAGGTGGAAACCCAAGTCGGGAGAAAACCACCACTGCCGTCGTCTCTGTCTTCAATATTTTATTATAAAAAAAACATCTTACAACCATGTACTGGCGCAGACTCATACCAGTACACAGGTACCCACCTGTAGAAGGCTACAACCTTCTCTCGTTTACCAGCCTCTCCTGGAAGGGAGCTACAACCCCCTACTCTCGTTTACCAGCCTCTCCTGGAAGGGAGCCACTACCCCCTGCACTCGTTTACCAACCTCTCCTGGAAGGGAGCCACTACCCCCTGCACTTGTTTACCAGCTACCACTGGAAGGGAGCTACAACCCCCTCACTCAAGGCTTCGACCCTCAGCACCACCATGGACCACGTTTCATCAATTTTCATACTGGATCCAACAGCTTCCATACAACACAACTTGTAGGCCACTTTTCATCATATTTTCATACTGGACCCACTTCACACATTTAAGCTCAACATTCATCAAACTGAAACTTATAACCCCATCAATTCATTCATTGAATCATCAACCAATCAACCAACAACTTGATCTTCAATTAACATAATCAGCAGCATATTCATCATTCAAACAACCCAGTTCTGTATGAATACATTATTGATAGATAGCAGTAAAACAGCAGAACAGATCAGACATTTCATACCACATACTTCAGTAAAACCCTAGATTCCATACGCACTTTACTTCACTGAACCTGCGTATGTACGTGCTTTCATGCAGACCAAACTGCGTATACTTCTGTGCATTCTTCAGAAAACCCTATCTGCCCATACGCGCTTTTCCTTAAGCAGACCCACGTATACATGCGCTTTTACTGAAGCGAACCTGCGTATGCATCTGTAAATTTTCAGGACTGTGTAGCTCTTCAGATCAGATAAAAAACTCAGATTTCATCCTTTAATTTAGAAAATATTTCGCCTCATCTCAGATATAAACATTCCATAAACAGATCTAGGAAATACATATACATTTTAGATCTAGAGATCCTTCTTCATCGTTTTCTTCATAGGTGCATCAATAATTCAGATCTATCAATAAAGAACAGAGTTCATCCATGCAGATATTCCTTAGAGAGATTTATTCATTCACAACCCTTACTCATGCACCGCCTTGCACCATGATCTTCTTCTCCTTATGTAGATTTAGCCTTTGTCAATACCATGAGTCAAAACCACTCAACTACTAATGGTATTCCTCGACGGGATCAAATAGATATTCCAGTGCTCAATACAATGGTTCAATACCATGGTAACACCCCTTGGTATTCTAAATTTAGAGCGCAATAGGGCATATGTGACTTGGCACGTAATTTTCTACGTACATACGAGACTTAGCCTTAACAAACTCGCGTATGCCTTGTGACATACCATATTCATCATTTATCTGACAGTTACTGCAATTCTTTCTTCTGTTACTTCTGAGCTGATCTGTAGATACATCATCCTTCCTTATTTAACACAAGGTTGCTTATCATAGGCAACTCATCAAGCAGTTTTCATCAAGCAGGTTCCATCAAAGTCAACACATTGTATCACATTGCCAAGAATCTCCTCTTTAACTCATCAAGTAGGTTGTCGTCAACTTTATCAAGTAGGTTGTCGTCAACTTTATCAAGTAGGTTGCCATCAAGGACAACACTCTTCATCATATTGCCAAAAATATTATTTCATCAAGTAGGTTACCATCAAATTCATCAAGTAGGTTTCCATCAACTTCATCACGTAGGTTGCCATCAAGGACAACATATGCCAATAGTTCTGAATGCATAGATCTGGTTTAAGTAATTTATTTGGTTAATTATTATCTACTTTGCACAAAGTATTCTGTTAAATATATTGTTGCGGATTCCAGATTAGGGCTTATTCAAAACAGGACTGATAGATTTGAAGGCGCCCCCTTTTATTAACCTTCTCTCTCTCTCGGTGTGGAAACCTGGTTCCAACACCCTCCCATACTACTTCGAGTGAGACCTTGGTTTGCTCTATAGGTCATTCCTGAAAGGGCTAGTAGTATAGGGGTTTGTTGGAAAACCCTAACGTCGAACCTAGGTTAGGACCCCTTGAGCTAACATCAATCTAAATGAACAAAGAGTCCAGCAGACACTTTGTTTTTGGAACAAATGCTCTATCTAATGAAGAAAATATTGATGACACAAAATTGCAGGAAAATGATCACAAACATCCATAAATGTTTTAATATTTTTTTTTTTGCAGGGGAGCGACAATACAATAGTTTATTTTCTTGCATGAGGACATGCAAGAAGGTCAACATGGGGGGATGTTGGCCCTCCGTTTTTCCTTGCTTTGTATCACCTGTTACTTGAAATCCCTCGTGATGTTGTTTAGTTTGAATAGTTATCGTCGTATTTTTGTGCATTCTTGGACAGAATAGAGTGAATATTTTGCATTCCCTTGTTTTAATGAGATTCAAACATTAAAAGCATCATAAATAATAGTTTGTATGTTTGAAAGTCTGAAATTGAGTTGATTATATGTATATGCCAACATGCCTTGATCCTACATCCACCTTCCTGTACTATGTAACAAGTTCCTATACCACACATTCCTACACCCATTAGGGGAATTTTTAGGTCTAAAATGGGCCACCTAAGGAAATTATAAAATAACAGTGGAAATAATAAAATAAGATTTGATTACATCATCAAATTTTAGAGGGAAAGAATAAAAACTATTTTTTCAACTCGTATTTTGAACTTATCTCCCTAAGGGTTTACAGAAATTTCGAGCGGGAATACTCGTTGGATGCAAATTTTAAGTCCTCATCCAAGGAGTACCCATGTTGCATACTTTTTATGGACTTTTCTACACGAAAAATGAGAGATACATAAAAAAATGTGGTTGCAATCACATTTTTTAATATATTTATCATTTTTCGTGTATCAGAGCCCATCTAAAGTATGAAACTTGGGTACTCCCTGGATGAGGAATTAAATTTTTCATCCAATGAGTATTCCCACTCGAAATTTGAGTAAACCCTTAGGGAGATAAGTTGAAAATACGAGTTGAAAAAGTAGTTTTATTATTTTATTATTTTTTAATCTTTTTACCTTTTTACTCCAAAAATGGTGAATCAACCCCCATGGTTGACATCATCATCTTGAATCCTATTGGTTCGTATAAATTTTATTTTAGTTGTATACTTTTCTTAGGAGGCCCATTTTAGACCTCAAAATTCCCCTAATGAACACTCTGACACTAGCATTTCTGCACTGATTTGGGGCTTTGATATATTGACACACTTACAGGGAAAACAAAAGATGGTTATTTTCCAAATGAGGTTCTAATACCTTCCCATGAGTTTCATTTCTCCCAGGTCGCATGTGTGTATCTCTAGAATCAAATTAACAGATCTACTCAAAATTCGCATAGTTTCCAAATGACCAAGTTTGGCCTCATATTTCGTGCAGATGGAGGTGAATTGCAAAAATATGAGAGAATGGTTTTTCACCAATATAACCAATTACCTAGAATCGAAAAAATTTCCAAATATTTGAATTATTCAAAAATTTACACGCAGGGATTTGAAGCAATTCTATAAAAAAAGACTACTTTTCCAGAATTCTAGGATCTTGCCCAATTTGCCAAAAAATGGAAAATTCATACCGAAGCTACATTTTCTTGATGGGATAATGGTTGTATTGGTCTCCTACTTCTGGAAAATATTTTGGATTCAATTCCTCATTTTATTTTGTAATGGATTCGCTGGCCAAAAGCCAAATTTGTATGATGAAATATATAAAAACATAGTTATGGATCCAAGCTTTGGGGGAGGAAAGCCATTTAATTGTAACTTGATGTTGCTGAGATGAGTGTTGGAGATTCTACCCACTTCCCTCTAATCAATTGGAGGCTGGATTTATGTTTTATGATGTATATCTTCTCTTTTGAAATTTAATACAAAGGACTGTGCCAGTTATGCAATTTTGTGTTTCAATTTCATTGCAATGTATTATTGAGTGACTGAGATACCAGATCTCATAGTAGGGAAATGAGTTGTTTGGCTAGGGCCCAACCAACCCAACTCCTTCTGCCCTTATTTTCAGGCGTGTTTAACTTAGTTTATTTATGTAAGTGTGAAGCAGATCATATTTAATTCTCTCATAAGTAACATGTTTCATTCTTCTGCAAATCATGTGTCCCGGATCCAAGGTGTGTGGGTTTGATTACCCATGATTCTAAATTTATATATTTTTCCTTTGGTGCTTTCTTTATTTTTGTAAGAATAAGTGTAGGTACATTTCTTGTGCTAGTACAATTTTATTTCTATAAGTCACAATTACTTGGTTTATTTTTGAAAGTTCATTATATTCTATTTCCTTCTATAAGATATTCATTTATTTTCTCTAAATATTGTTTATTCATGAATAGAATCATTCTTAATGTTTCTAGTTTTTTTAATAATCAATTTACATCGATAAAGAGGAAATGAACATGGTCGTGATATGAAGGTATGTGCTTGCACTTAATGTTTCTATGGAAAGAATTGAACTTAATATTAAAATCCATAAATTAAATTTTGAGTTAAAACACTTTAATGTGAATATCGAATTCATATGGTAAACAATAATCTCAGGGAAATCCTACTGACACATGGATGAGCTAAATAATTTATTTGCGTGAAGGAAGTTCATTTCTTTATAAAGATTTAATTTGAGTTTTAAAAGCATTTCTTATTTCTGAATATGAGATTGGTTGAAGAATATTTTTTCTTATGAAAGTTTACTTTTGAGTTTTGATTACTTTGCAATATATTTCTTTAGTTAACACGTTTTTTATATTTTGCAAGTGATTTGGAAACCAAGTACAGGAGCACTGGTTTTCCGGTACATGAACCTATGTTCTGGTACAGGAACTGATATCCTAGTACAGGAATAGAGTACTCTGGTACAAAGACTTAGAGCTTTTATATGAAGGTAAAAATCTTTAATGTAGGTATAGAACACAGTTTGGGTGCCTAAACTTCATTCCATTGCATTGATCCAACTTTAGAATTATTAAAGTTGTATCTAAATTACTCAGTCAACCATGATGGTTATTCAAAATATTGTAACTGTCAATTATGTAATAATTGACAGAGATGATCATTAAAATTGTAAATTTCAAATGTGCGACATCGATCGACATCGACTTCAGATGCGACTCCAACAAATTTCCAAAGTGCCAATCAAAGACATCATCAAATCGACCTGCGACAGAAAACAACATAGTTTGTTATAAAGACTTATGTAAGTAAAAACTTGTTCTAAGTCTTTTTGTAAAGGTCAAAAATGTATAATATCTGCTTTTGTAAAATCCAAAATCTATTCGTAGGGCGAATTGTTAAATTAAGTCCTATTCCTTAGTTTTCTAAACTTATGGAGTTAAAAGTCCCTAGCATCAAAAGTCAAGCCATAAACCTTTCAAAGGTTTAGAGGGTGGATGTCAAAATCTAGCACCAAAGGTTTTATATTAAAACGTTAAACCTACCAAAAACATTATTATAATGTTCGAAAATAGGTTTTAATACCATGGTGTACAAACCTATGTTTTAAGGTTCAATGCAATCCTTTTATTAAAGGTTCAGAAGTGGGTTTTAAAAACTATGGTGCATAAACCTTATCAAAGGTTTGATGAAATGTCATATCAAATCCACATTGTAAAGATTTGAATTGTAAAGTTCGAATGGGTTTCCATAAACTTTATTGTAAGACTCATTATGTAATGGGTTATAAAGTTCGAAAGTTTGGAAATCATATGGCAAAGAACTTATTGTAAATGAGTTGGGTTTAAACCTTATGTCAAAGGTCCAATGTAATATTATGGCGCATGTCAAAGGTTCGGAGAAATATCAAGACCGCAAATTAAAGTTTCGAATTGTGGTTATAAAGTTCGGACTTCAGAGTTCGGGCTTGGGTTTGTTTTTAAAACCATACAAATTGAAATCCCGCAGAGTTTATCCAAATCGTAGCGCCTTGTGACTGAAACAATTGGAACAAGAGTTTGAAGCTACCAGTAGAGTTGTAGCTGTCTCGACTGTCAACATGTGAGTGGCTGCTAGGTAATACAGAACCAGTGTTAAATCCAAACTGTGTATTGAAACCACGTCGGAAGCCACAGTAGAGACTTCCAGAACCATCAAGGCCACAGTCATATGATCAACTGTCAGAGCCATGTCAGGAGACTACCAGCAAAGCTTGGATAAGACCTTCGGGAAGAAGAACGTAAGGCATGGGATTCCTACTGTTCACATGGTGTAGGTAATGGACTCCGCGCAGTTAGCATAACTGTTGGAGAATACTTTATGATAAAGTATAATTTGGGTTTTGCATAATTAATATTAATGCAACTAAATCCTAAGTAATGGAACCTTATCCAAAGTTTCATGAATAAGTTGATTCAAAGCTTATCATCACTGATTTGCTCCAACATATTTCTAAAGGAGGAAAAAACAAGTTCAAAGATCAAGCCATGAGGTGGAATGATTCCATATGGGATTTCGAAATGGATCAAGTTTAAAGAGGTTCATGAATGACTATTTGGTTCGAAGCCTCATCACTAAATATCCTCCAATGAATTTCCAAATACATTAAATGTTGATTTGAGGCAGATTGTAAGCCTTGATAATATGAGCTCTTATGTATAAAAGAGAGCATGTTACTTTTTCAGAAGTTAAGTGTGAGATGTGAGCACTTTTGAAGACTGTAGGAGCACTTCATAAGAGTGTAGGAAGCACTTGTAAATGAGAGTGTAAGAGAGCATTTCTCTTTGTAATGTAATGAAGAGCATGTGAGCACATCATGAGAAAGTGAAGAGAGCATTTTCCTTTGTGATGTAATGGAGAGTGTGAACACTTTTTGAAGATAAGTTTTTGAGAGTGAGATCTCAAGAGAGGAGCATTTTCCCTACTTCAGGAGGAAGTAGGCCCTCTTCAGACGACAGATAAAGTATTGGTGGAGAGTTTGTCCTTTGCAGGTTATTAAAGAAGCAAAGCATCATACTTGCATAAATATTGAAGTACGTTGATAATTGACGAGTTCAACTTCAACATTCAGAAACTATTTCAGCCACCAGTCTATCGAAGGTCCTGATAGCTTCAGTCCTTAGTTGTTGTTAGTGTGCGATTCATCCATGTATTTTCTTATGTTTTGAAAGAAAGGAGTTGTATCAGTTAGCTTGTTCACGAGAAGGTCCATATTTGCAACATCAATAGTGAAACTGATGAATCCTTGTGGCATATTTTCTCTCAGCTTAAAGAATACAATGGATGGAACATTCTGAGGCAGACCCGGAGACGTAGTCCAGGTTGGACGAACTCCGTCACAAAAAATATTTGTCTTATGGTATGATTTGTGTGATTGATGTGAGATTTTTCAATATTTATTTCATGCCTAAAAAGTTGATTCATATAGTAACTGTTCAGTTAAAATTTTCAACCACATGTTGTACAAATAACTAGAAACGATCTTGGTTAAAATTTCGCATTTTAATAACCTGAGTATTAATTGCTTTAAATTTCCATAGACAGAGTCTGTAGGGGGGAAATTAGCCTCTAGATCTCATCCTTTTACGAAGGGTGACATATCCAATAAACTCCCCTAAAGTAAATCTCTGAAATAAAGCTAAGTAACTCGGGTCATTTTCAGATCAAGTGGTATCAAAGCAGCTAGTTCTTGCAAGTACAAGATGGACAAGAATACTTGCCAGTTGGCAAAGATGAGGGAACTTGAAGATTCCAATTTGCAAGTTTGGCAGGAGAATTCTGCATTACGTATAATGGTGGAAGCTCTCGAGAATGATAAGCAAAGTCTATGATCAGAATTAGAAGACTTAAAGAGAAATAAAAGAGGAAGTAGTCCTGTTGTGAAAGATGCAATTTTCCATGGAAAAAAGCCTGCACTTTCTATTAAAAGTAGTTCTTCTCTCTCATCTTCACCAAAGTCAGCAAGAGAAGCCACTGGCTCATTTTCCCATTCTCAAGTAGAAGATAATGTGGATTCACCTATCTCAGCAAAAATTGATTCCGAATCTGACGAGGTTTCCAGCCAAAAACTCAGTTTGATCCCTGAAAGAAAAGGCTTGTCAATGATGAAATCCATGGGGTATCGTGAAGGAAAAGGCTTAGGAAAACATAAGCAAGGGAGATTGCAACCTATCCAGGTACAAGAAAGACCCAAGAATCTGGGTCTCGGATGTGATGTGTTAAAGTGTGACTATTGCAAGAAGTTTGGTCACATTTCTGACCGATGCTAGTCAAAGCATCCAAAACTGCTACCGGAGAAGCTCAAAGGTAAGAAACCTCAGTCCTCAACCAGTAATGATTCTGACGATGATTTCTTTTATCAAAATTGGATAATTGAAACAGTTAAAAGGATCTATCCTTGCACATTCTGTAAGAGTCATTGGCATTGTGTGGAACACTATTGGAAACAAAAGGCTTACAGCAAGCGAGTCGGTGAAACGAAGAGTCAGCCGTCAAATAGTGATACAGCATTAAAGGTAAAGAAACGATCAGAACTAGTCTCGTTTCAATCAGCAAGTAACTCCAGAAACTCATCATCAAGCAAGAGGGAGGAAAATTGTTCAAACTGTAAACTTCCAGGGCATGATCAAGACAATTTTCCAATGCTTCTGAAGGAAAAAATACCGACACCAGCAGCTCGGGAAGAACCCAAGTCACCTGTTGGAGATCAAACAAGTATTGAATGGAATTGGGTCGCCTTCATGCCATATGCTTAAATGATTTTGTAATATCTAGATCTAGTAAGATTGTAACTAGGTTCTAGGATTGAATTGCTTTTCAAAATAATTGTAAATAAAACTTTTGGAGAACCAAAATTTCTTTTAGTTGGGAGGTGTGATCCAACTTTAGAATTCTTAAATTTGCATCGAAATTACTCAGTCAACCAAGATGGTTATTTGAAATATTGTAATTTTTTATTATGTAATAATTGATCAAGATGATCATTAAAATTGCAAAGTTCAGATGTGCAACATCGATCGACATCGACTTCAAATGCGACTCCAGCAAATGTCCAAAGCGCTAATCAAAGACATCGTCAAATCGACCTGCGACAAAAAACAACAGATTTTGTTATAAAGACTTATGTAAGTAAAAACTTGTTCTAAGTCTTTTTGTAAAGGTTAGAAATGTCTAATATCCGCTTTTGTAAAAGCCAAAATCTATTCCTAGGGCGAATTGTTAAATTAAGTCCTATTCCTAAGTTTTCTAAACTTATGGACTTAAAAGTCCCTATCATCAAAAGTCAAGCCATAAACCTTTCAAAGGTTCAGAGGGTGGATGTCAAAATCTAGCACCAAATGTTTTATATTAAAACTTTAAACCTACCAAAAACATTATTATAATGTTTGGAAATAGGTTTTAATACCATGGTGTACAAACCTATGTTTTAAGGTTCGAAGCAATCCTTTTATTAAAGGTTCGGAAGTGGGTTTTAAAAAATATGGTGCATAAACCTTATCAAAGCTTTGATGAAATGTCATATCAAATCCACATTGTAAAGATTCGAATTATAAAGTTCGAATGGATTTCCATAAACTTTATTGTAAGACTCATTATGTAATGGGTTATAAAGTTCGAAAGTTCGAAAGTCATATGGCAAAGAAATTATTATAAATGAGTCGGGTTTAAACCTTATGTCAAAGGTTCGATGTAATATTATGGCACATGTCAAAGGATTGAAGAAATATCAAAATCGCAAATTAAAGTTTCGTACTATGGTTATAAAGTTCATACTTCGGAGTTCGGGCTCAGGTTTGTTTCTAAAACCATACAAATTTAAATCCTGTGGAGTTTCTCCAAACCACAGCGCCTTGTGACCGGAACAATGTGAACAAGAGTTTGAAGCTGCCAGCGAAGTTGTAGCTATCTCTACCATCAATGTGTGAGTGGCTGCCAGGTAATACAACACCGGTGTTAAGTCCAAACTACGTATTGAAACTGTGTCGGAAGCCACAACAAAGATTTATAGAGTCGTCAAAGGCATAGTCATATGAACAGCTGTCAGAGCCATGTCAGGAGACTGCCAGCAAAGCTCGGATAAGACCGTCAGAAAGAAGACTGTAAGGCATGGGATTCCAACTGTTCACACGGTGCAAGTAACCAACTCTGCATGGTTAGCATAACCGTCAGAGAAGATTTTATGATAAAGTCTAATTTGGGTTTTGTATAATTAATATTAATGCAACTAAATCCTAAGTAATGGAACCTTATCCAAAGGTTCATCAATAAGCTAATTCGAAGCTTATCATCACTGATTTGCTCCAACAAATTTCTAAAGGAGGCAGAAACAAGTTCGAAGATCAAGCCATGAGGTGGAATGATTCCATATGGGCTTTCGAAATGAATCAAGTTTAAAGAGGTTCATGAATGATGAGTTAGTTCGAAGCCTCATCACTAAATATCCTCCAAAGAATTTCCAAATACAATAAATGTTGATTCGAGGCAGAATGTAAGCCTTGATAATATGAGCTCTTATGTATAAAAAAGAGTATGTTACTTTTTCATAAGTTAAGTGTGAGATGTGAGCACTTTTGAAGAGTGTAGGAGCACTTCATAAGAGTGTAGGAAGCACTTGTAAATGAGAGTGCAAGAGAGCATTTTTCTTTATAATGTAATGAAGAGCATGTGAGAACTTCATGAGAGAGTGAAGAGAACATTTTCCTTTGTGATGTAATGGAGAGTGTGAACACTTTTTGAAGAGAAGTTTTTGAGAGTGAGATCTCAAGAGAGGAGCGTTTTCCCTACTTCAGGAGGAAGTAGGCCCTCTTCAGATGACAGATAAAGTATTGGTGGAGAGTTTTTTCTTTGCAATTTATTGAAGAATGAAAGCATCATACTTGCATAAATATTGAAGTACGTTGATAATCAACAAGTTCAACTTCAACATTTAGAAACTATTTTAGCCACCATTCTATCAAAATTCCTGATAGCTTCAGTCCTCAGTTGTTGTTAGTGTGCAATTCATCCATATCCTTTCTTATGTTTTGAAAGAAAGGAGTTGTATCAGTTAACCTATTCACGGGAAGGTCCATATCTGCAACATCAGTAATGAAACTGATGAATCCTTGTAGCATATTTTCTTTCGGCTTAAAGAATACAACGGATGCACCATTCTGAGGCGGACCCGGAGATGTAGTCCAGGTGGGACGAACTCCATCACAAAACATCTTTGTCTTATGGTATGATTTGTGTGATTGATGTGAGATTTTTCAATCTTTATTTCATGCCTAAACAATTAAGTCATATAGTAATTGTTCAGTTAAAATTTCCAATCACATGTTGTATAAAGAACTAGAAACGATCTTGGTTAAAATTCCCCATTTTAATAACCTGAGTATTAATTGCTTTAAATTTCTATAGACAGAGTCTGTAGAGGGCCAGGTAGCCTCTAGATCTCATCCTTTTCTAAATGGTGAAATATCCAGTAAACGACACTATAGTCAATCTCTGAAATAGAGCTAAGTAACTCGGGTCATTTTCAGATCATGTAGGAACAACATTCTAGTACCAGAACGTTGTTGCAGTGTAGGAACAAAAGTTTAGTGTAGCAAGAAATATCTTTGAGGAAGACAGATATACTGAATAGCCTACTCATCGCTCTGTCTCATAACTACATTGAAGATAATCTTAAATGTTTACTTCATTGATCAGGATTGTTCACAATGAATTGAGAGTTCCTTTTATTTAAATTTGTGCAAAGTAATTTCTTTTTTTCGAGTTTCAAGTGTGGTGCGTGGTGTCATTGTATTAACTACTGCAGGTTGCTAAAGTCCTTCTCTCGCATTTCAAGTGTTGTGCCTCTAAGTTTACGAACTCCCAGATTGACAATTAAATTTTAGGTTGTTTATTATGCCCAACAAAAGCCTTATTGTACATTTCTTACTCATCTTTAGAGAGATAAACTTATAAAGTAAATTGGCAAGAGTTGCTATAAATATTAAATTTAAATTTTTTGAAACTCTAATAACTTTAGTGATAAATCAAATTTTATTAAAACAAAGATTTTAAAGTTTTATTACATGTAAATTAATTATAAAAAAAATTGACTTAAGTTTTTTAAATTTAACAATAGATTGAATATTATAAAGCAATATAGATCCATCTTAACAATGGATCTACCTAGAGCCAAGAGTGATCAAATCTCATTATATGAAAATATCTTCTTAGAATGCAAAACTTGAAAAAATATGTACATGGAAAAAAAATTAATCTCTTTTTGTGCTTCATAAATCTATGATTAAGATAGATTTATAGTGGTTTTCTATCTCTATATATAGACCATGTGTATTTTTTCATTGTTTAATTGTATTTTTGAATAATTTATATTTTTAATATTTTATATTAAAAATTTAATGAGTTACAAATTTTAATATTATTAAGAACTAATTAAATTATTTTGCCTTTAATTATTTTTTCCTTCTGAGTATTGAAATATTTTTCCAATTAGGTTAGATGAATATGTATGAACTATCTAAGAAATAAAAATATTTACAGTAATTTTTCTATTATAGTTTCAACCATATTAAACTTTGTAATTTATAAAAGTATATTTGCATTTTTTAAAGTCATTTTGCATATAATTTCATCTATAAAATTTTGATATATGTTCACCAATACATAATCTATAATAAATATGATTTCATAAAAACAAACATCATGATGATGATAACCCTCTAACACACATATACATCATCTAAAATACGCATTCAAAATTTCTAACATCATCTAATGATATACAACTATAGCACATATAACCATCATTAGCTAACACACAAATATAATAATCTAATAGTGCATCATCATTGTGATCACATCTAACAAGACAAAAGCATTGTAATCTAACATCATCACCACAAAAACCCTAAAATATACATCTCATTTCAAATAACTACTATCCCATAAACATCTATCTACAAACACATTAAACGAACACATCTAACATGACCTAAAAATATACACCTCAACACCAACATATAAATTAAGTACATCAACATGAAAAAAAATGATGTAACACACACACACACACCCGAACAAGTCAAATAACTGCATCATCAAATGAGATATTTGATATAATAGTTTTAGAGTCAACCTGGTCTAGTGGAGTAGAAGATGACACAATAGTAGCAGTGGCAGTCTGGTATGTAGAAGAAGAAGATGGATAGTGAACTGCCTTAACACTTGAACTAATACGAGGTGGAGGAGAAGGTGGCTCATCTTCTCTTTGAGGATAAAAAACATGAGGCAGTAGTGGGTGATCATTAGGTGAATTATGAGGATGTGGAGTACTACCAAAAGGGTCGCTGACACCTTGATCATGATTCGATGGGGTAATACATCTAGGTGAAGACTATTTATCTGAAGGATCACTGATAGGATCATCACCCTCGTCACCAGAAGGATCATCACCCTGATCATCATGATCTGAAGGGGAAGTATTGGGGCAAGACTAATATGTATTTTTTGCATGCCCATGATCCCTCCTCACTGCCAATATCCTGGCAAATTCGTTGATATGATGCATAAGACTCATCATAATGTGTTGGAAATCTCTTAAGAGCTCCACGAACCTAGGATCTGTCCTGATGTCTCGAGCTATCATAGGGGAAAATTCCTCCTCCACTAGAAGTCTACAGAGTTGGTAGTAGTATTCCATCCTAAATATGAGACCATCCCTATGCGTCTAAATTCCTGTGCCTATCTTCATCTAAGGATGTGCCTCACCCTCTATGAAATTTTCCATATCTGCATCTCCCTCCGATGGGAGAGGAGGCATGTCCCCAGCAAAATTTTTAATGTCTACAAAATATATAGTATATAAAAATAATTAGACAAATTAATTAAACAATTTAAAGAAAGTGTTAGAATAAATTTTATTCTAATTAATTAAGAAAATAAAATTAAACTAGATTAATTTAAAGATACACTAATATTACCTCTATCATCTGTCGGCTCACCCGCTATGAAGAGGATGTTGGGACAGTTTCTCCAATACATCCTTGCATAAGGACATGGAACCAAGACAAACAAATCCTAGTATTCGTAGTGCCTTGGTGGAAATCCTAGAAAGATACTCTGAAAGGCTCCTCTTGGGCATCATCTTGCCCCACATGTGAATTTTCACCTCAGTCATCGACCTAGGAGGGTGACAGTCAAAAGTAGGCCTTTTTTATGGAAACCTCTTAAAAATAAAAATAAAATATCTTATGCAAAAGGGAAGTTAATCCTCCCATGTATCACAACACAACATCTATCTAAAGCCATGCAAAACCATTGCAAAAAAATTAGAGACCATCTAATACATCACGGCCTATGCACCAAATAATCGAAATAAAACAAAATATGGAAACTAATTAACTTCCCATCACTATAATAGTGATAAATTGCACTCATTAATAGTGAGAGGGACCTAACCTCCTCTGCCCCAAAAGAAGTGATTTGTAGTTGTCAAGTAGACACCTCAAAATCTGTTTCACACACTCAATGATCCCTAACATATCTCTGAGAGTAGTGTTGGTGTCTGGATATGAAAAAAATTCAACCCTTTCTTCCACATAAATTATCAACCTGCGAAATTGGTTATTTCAAGACTAACGGCAAGGTATATGCAGATACAAGCACATGGTCTGCTGTAAATCATATGTTTAATCTATAGCACACAAGTCATTGTAACATCAATGAAATAAACTACAGAAATAAAAGGAATATACATCAATTAAACATGATTGTAATCAAAATAAAGAGTCACACTAAGACACAACACTGCAAGGAAAGAAAAGAGAACGCAACACCTGATCAGAAGAGTGGGCCCAACTCTCTGATCAGCGCTGCGGTGAGCTCACAAATTACAGGAGAAATAACAAGTTGTTGTGCATTCAATTACTAATAAAATAAATTCATTACAAAGTTTGTATGTCCAAGGGCTTAAACTCGATTCATAGCTCGCAAGCTTCTTTATACAATTATCCTAAAATCCCCCATCCCTCTCAACAACTTCATTGTTACAAAAATAGATTTTTTTACAATGGCAACCAAATTGCCCAGCAAGAAACTGTAAAAAGGCATAAGATAGCACTGATACATCCATGGTTGTCACGTTGTAACAACAAATAGGGAAGATGCTGGAGATGATGGGTTGTACCTTAACTCACGGCCGCAATGCTCATGTTTTAGCCATATCTGAATAAATATCAGAGTTAATATGTAAAAAGGTAAAACCTCCATGAAAAATACATCATTAATCAAATATCCCATTAGAGATAGGAAGAAGGGTTTTACCTCATGTGTTTGAAGAATAATAATGGTAGAAAGAGATAGAAAAAAAGGGTAAAATGGGAGAGGAAATTATACAAATCTGGTACCTAACATCTCCCCCCAACTGATCTATCTATGTGTCCTCATGCAGCTCATTGTCTCCTCAGGTCCGGGTTGGACTGACTGTGATCAACATGAAGTTGTGTGAGATCATATTCTACAGCCATTTATGTTCCTGGTGGCTTATATCCTTCTATCAAAACAACATCCTTCCACCAGTTTGGGTCAGCGTTATATGTAGGAGTATACTGCTCAGCTGGCAACCACAAGAGGGCAAACTGAAACCTTAATCCGATCCATCTAACCCCACATGTATGAATTCATTCCATGTAATGTGGCATTCTCTCTAAAGCACATGAAAATTTAGGTGCTCCAAATGGTTATCTTTCTTTGACGGCTGAGGAGGACAACATCCATCTCTTCTAACAACTGTCCAGTGCTTCCTTAAGAAACATCATAATCTGGCTGACACATACGTTAGCGCACCATTTCTAGGTTGCCAACATGTGTTCCTTATGGCCCTCAATCTGTTAAAATGATAATTCTTGTTATAAATGTTTGAGGACTGACCATGCTCTCTTCTCATCATTAATGGCTTGATGGCTTGATTTTCTTCAAATGTATCCTAGGCCTTTCTCCATTTAATGTGATTGATGGTATAGGAGGTGAAATCCCTTAAATGGATGTGCCCCACGAATGGAATGGGGTTAAATGATTGATCATGCTTTAAATAATACACATGCATATAGAGCTCCCACATTAAGTGTTTTCTGATAATGTCATGAATTTTTAAAATACAGAGAAATTGAATGGGGTCCTCAATTTCATACCAAATCTCCTTATATATACTTTCAAAGAAAAAGAAAAGAATTTTTTCACGAAGGAATAAGGCATAGCTATGTGCAGGAGGTCTGCAGGCCATTACCTGTTGTGCCAAGGATAACATTTTCTCCTTATCTGTCTTCAGCAGTTTAACTTGTTCTTCCAATTCCTCTATTCTGGCCTTCTATTTAGCCTGCTCCAGCCGCGCCTTATATAACTGATCCATATACCCTGTGACAACCCCGACGGCCTATTCCCGAACCCTAGCTGTTTCCTTCTTATGGTCGCTCGCTGCAGACTACCATTTCTGAATTTTAGCAGCCAATACAAATTCTCGACCTTCGAACAACTCTTCGATCGGGCCAGGCTGGGTAGTTGTTGTGGAGACTTCAATCTCCAGCTTTATTTCCCTCCATTTATAGATTTTTACCTTCCTTTTCAAACGTGAAACTTGCTTCTTCAAATCTCTACCCTCCCTTTTTAGTCTCATGGTTTCACTGAACTACAGCTAATACTTCTTCTTGAGAGGTATCCTTCTTTGCTACCCCTACTGCCTCAGTCCATTAACCTCTGTGATTGCCTCTTCCGTAATAGGAACTTGTAGACCCCTAATCCACAAATAATTCTCCTCTAAATTAAGTGTGAATTCCATTGTGATACCTCCATCAAACCCCTACAATATGTCAAAGTAGATAACCCACCCTGCATCGACAAAGACTTGCCAGACCTCTGGATTGTTGCGAACTGAAACTTTGTTTTCAGGCTCATGCCACACAGCCATCCCACCCATACTGTGGAGACTTGTAGCAGCACTTCCTATAACAGCATATCGTTGAGCAAGGTGGCGGGTACCGAATTCGGAGGAACAACATAGTGAAAATGGAAAGTTGGTAACGGTAAATACGACTGGTAACTCTCGAAAGCCAAGAAAAATCATAAAGAAATATGGTAAGTGTGGTAAACTAAAAATAATAATTGTTCGTATAGGGTGGACAAGACATTTTACGGATCCCAATACGATTTAAATAATGATACCACATATTGATGGGAATCATAAGGTGTACCATGAGTGGGTTGTCATACTTAATTTATGAGGTAATTATTACGCCATCCTTGTCATGATGACATCCCCCCCCCAACTTAAATTCTTGCCGTCCACGAAATTAAAATATCCACATGGGATATTTAATTAAATCAGTAAAATTCACATGGAGGCGTACCTGAAGGCCTACCTGGATGATGTGATGGTGGTGGGATGACAACGTAGTAATGATGTGGATGGTGTAACAGCATCAGTGTAACAACATTGGTGTAACATCATCAGAGTAACAGCATCAGTGTAATAGCATCGGTGTAACATCATCGGTGTAGCAGCATCGGTGTAGTAGCATCGGTCTAGCAGCAACGGTGTAGCAGCGATGGTGTAGCAGCATCGGTGTAGCAGTATCAGTGTAACAACACCAGTGTAACAACATCGGAGTAACAACATTGGTGTAATATCACCGGTGTAACGACATCGGAGTAACATCTTCGGAGTAATAGCAACACGAGTAGCAGCATCTGGAGTAACAACACCGTGAGTAGCAGCAACTGAGTAACAACACCATGAGTAGCAACAACCGAGTAACAACACCATGGGTAGCGGCAATTGAGTAACAGCACCATGAGTAGTAGCAAATGAGTAACAACACCATGAGTAGCAGCAACCGAGTAACAACACCATGATTAGCAGCAACTGGTGCTTTGAAAAGTCTTTCTATGCTTTTTACTCCTTAGTAGTAGCTCCTGCAAAAAGACAAGAAAATAAAACATAATTCTTTATTGCTTATTCTCTTTTTTTTATTTTTTTTACATATTACTTATTTATTTATTATATATATATATATATATATATATATATATATATTACATCAAGGGTGTAGAGGAAGGATTCTCTGTGTTGATGACCTTCAAACCAGATTGCTCAGAGAGTTGTTTAATAAAAGCATCATTAGAGGCTGACCGGTGGTATAGTCTTAGGCGATGTCCATTGACTATAAATGAAGTGCGTAATTCACCAATTGTGACTAGCCTGACTGTTCCATTATCAAATACAGCGCCCACCTCATAAGGTCCCATCCAATGAGAGCAAAGCTTCCCCTTAAAATCCTTAAAACGAGAGTCATAAAGCAGTGCCCAATCTCCACTTTGAAACACCTTATTTTTAATAAACTTATCTTTCCATTTCATTCTGCTCTGTTGGATAGCAGTAGTTTGCTGGACAACCATTGAGAGAATTTCATCAAGTTCATTAAGTTGAGCCAATTAGTGTTTCTAAGCATCTGATAGATCTAACCCAACTTCCAGCGTTGTTCTGAGTGTACTTGTTTCAAATTCTATTGGAAAAAATGTGGATTTTCCATACACCAACTCGAATGGTGAAAATCTATTTGTATTCCACCATGTTGTTCTATATGCCTAGAGAGATTCTGGGAGTTTCTGAGCCCAATCCCGAAAATGGTATGCCACAGTTTTTGTCAAAATGTTTTCCAAAGTCTTGTTTGTGCTTTCCACTTGTCCATTCGCCTGGAGATGGTATGGGGATGTTACTCTGTGCTTGACCCCACATTTTTACATGAGCTTTTCTATCTTGTGTGATGTGAATTGCGCTCTTCCATCTGAAACAATCTCTCTTCGAGTACCATAACAAGAAAAAGTTTCCTCAAATAGAAAGAGTAAGACTACCTGCTTTGTTGCTTTTGCAACAGCTTTGGCTTCCACCCACTTAGTCAAGTAATCAGTACAGTCCAAGATGTGGACCTTCAGCTGGGAGGGTGGGTTAAAGGGTCCTACGAAGTCGATAGCCCATTTCTCAAATGGCTTAAGGACTACTTGTGCCTGCAAAGTCATTTCATCAGCTTTACCAGGTTGCGCCATACGTTGGCAACTATCAGACCTCCTAACATAATTCTAAGCATCACGAAAAAAGGAAGGCCAGTAATATCCCATTTGCAACACCTTATGGCCTTTTTATTTTGTCTAAGAAATGCCCTCCACAAGGGCCATCATGGGTAGCTTTCAATACCTCATAAATATCCTCTTCAGACACAAAACGTTGGATTTTCTTATCTGCTCATGTATGAAAAAGGCACCCTGACATCCAAGAGTATTGGGCACTAGATGAATAATCTTCCATTGTTCCCTATATGAAAAATGAGGAGGCACTTTCTCCATAGCAAGATATTTAGCAATATCTCCATACCACAGAGGTTTAGTAGATACTGTAAAAATATGTTCATCGGGAAAATTGTCTTCTATAGGTGTGCATTCATCACTGTTATTCATTCTAGATAGGAAATCAGCTACTACATTATCTTTTCCTCGCTTATCTACTATTGTAATATCAAATTCTTGAAGAAAAAGTAGCCATCTCGTAATACGGCCAGGAGTAATAGATTTATTCATCAAATACCTGATTGCTACATGATCAGTATGGATAACAGTAGAATACCTGGTGATGTAGTGACAAAAATTATTGACAACATAAATGATAGCTAAGAATTCTTTTTCTATCACCGTATAGTTTAATTCAGCGGGTATTAAATTATTGCTGACCTAATAAATTGCATACGGTGTTTTGTCTACCTGTTCTCCTAGAACAACCCCTACTGCTCTCTGAGAAGCATCCATATGTATGTGAAATGGTAATTCCCAATCAGGTCCTCGAAGGATTGCGGCCATGCACACCAGCCCCTTAATTTTCGTGAAATTTGTCTCACAGTCTTTAGTCCACAAGAATTCTGCATCTTTTGTCAACAATTGAAATAGTGGGTGTGCTATTTTAGCAAAATTTTCTATAAAGTGCCTATAAGAACCAACACAACCAACAAAGCTACGTACCTGTGTGGGTGTTTTGCGTACTGGGAAATGTAATATTACCTCTACTTTAGCTGGATCAACTTGAATTCCAGCAGTTGAGAGAAAATGTCCCAATACTACCCATTCTTCCCTCATCATATGGCATAAAACTGCACTCAAAGATACATGGGTCTGTTTACATCTCTTGAGTACCTTCTCTAAATTTGCCAATCCTTCCTCAAACGAAATTCCATATGGAGTAAAATCATCCATATATATTTCGACACTATCATTGACCAAATCCGAAAAAATTCTCAAGATTTCCCTCTAGAAGGTAGCAGCAGCATTACACAAGCCAAATGGGAGGACCTTGTATGCAAAGGTTCCCCAAGGACACGTGAAATTTGTTTTATCCTGGTCTTCCGGGGCTATCTGAATCTGGTTATAACCACTGAATCCATCTAGGAAGGAAGAAAAATTCTTCCCAGCTAAGGTGTCCAGGACTTGGTCAATGAGTGGCAAAGGAAAATGGTATTTTTGAGTTGCCTTATTTAGTTCTATGTAATCTATGCAAATCCGCCATTTACCATTCTTTTTAGGAACGATAACTAGCAGGGATACCCATTGGCTATCTGAGATGGGATAAATGAACCCTAATGTTGGCTCGAGTGGTCCTGCCCCAGGTTCGAATGTTCAAGGTTTGCCAACAAACCCCTATACTACTGGCCCTTTCGGTAGTGACCTGCTTACGCAAGCCAAAGTCTCACCCAAAGTAGTATGGGTGGGTGTTGGAACTAGGTTTCTGCACCCTGGGAGAGGGCAGGTAAGTCAAGTAGATATGTGTTCAACCTTATAGTGACCAGATCTGTTGATCAACGGTTGTCATTTATGTCAACCCAAGTAGCACCAGGGGCTAACCCAATATTGCATGGGAATTTTGACCTACCAAATTAATATATTCCAGGTCAATAATTACTTTTATGGTTTCTACTTGTCGAGATGTTTCCATTGATATATGGCACGCCATGTAATTCTTCACGGTTTGAGAGATGTTCATGTTTGAAGTTTGTACCCCTAGTTAGTAGGCTAAAACCCCATGGGGTTGGGGCATGGGTCATTGAAAATTCATAATTAATATTTTTTAAGCTCCTAAAATTCCTCCCACGTTCACTTGTTAAAGCCCCTCTCAACCTAAGCATTTATAAATTGTGATCTTCATTTCCTCCTTAGGTAAGGGATTTCGCCATCTGAAACAGGTCATCGTTGAATTTGCGCTCTAAATTTTTTTCTACGAAGTTTTAGATGCTGAAATTTTTCTGAGGTGAAGCCAAAATCCTAAGGAAGCTTCTATAAAAATTTCAGATCAAGGTGCGCAATATTTTTGGAGATATGATCTGTGGAAGTCAGGGTTTTTGCAAGCTCCTGAAATTCATCTCAAAGAAGTGACCATGGTAGATTATTCATAACTCTCTCTCTAAGTATCAGATTGGAATTTCGTAATAAGTGGAGGATAATGCACAGTATCTAATTTTTTCTCTATCAATTTCAGAGCCAAATGAAGAAACAATGACACATGGCATGTCGTACAACTGCACTCTGCTGAAATAGTCCATAATTGGGGCATTGTGAGAGATTGGGTATAACTCTCTCTTGAAGAATCAAAATTAGATCAGACCTGTGGCATTGGAAATATGACTTAGAGGAATACTACAAGACTAAAAATCAGATATTGAGGATCTGAAATAATAGAGATACACCAGATTCAATATCCAGCTCCTAGAAGACAAGAAAAAGCTAGATCATGTGTTGTCAAGGGTTGCAACGGACCAAAATTTCTATAGCAGCAAAGCAAAGAAAGGTGTAGTAGAGGGTAGCATGACAAGAGAAACAACCAAGGTGCAGAACATAAGAAATAATTTCGTCATATGAAGACTTCAAGTGGGCAGCACTGCATACAATCATTGTAAAGGTATCGTTGTACTTAGTCATTGTAAATACATTATTGTACAAATTGTACTAGTATCTGCCAAGGGTTGAAGAGGAATTTTTGGGAGGTCTAGGATCATCATTAGGTGGTTGTGTCAAATTTGGGTTTATGGTCTAGTATATCTTCTTCTTCTGCATCATTCTATATCATTGTAAAGTGGACCATTTTCCCTAGTACGGGAGTCCATTCTTCTTTTATTCTTCTATAGGGTGGTAGGGTGGTGCTAGGGTGAGTTGTAGCTCTCTAGGTGTTGGGGAATCTGTTCAGTTTACTACTGAAGAATCTCGGGCATTGGAGCATCCATTCAGTTGGAGCTGGAGAAGAATGTTTTTCTATATTCTAGGAAGTTGGAGCTTTATTTTGAATTGGAGTTTAATATTAAAGAATTATTAGAAAAGCATTAGGTGATTTTTGTCCCGGAGTGGGTTTCCACCTTGAAATTTGTGTACATTTGTGTTCCTCTTGTTTGCTGCTATCATTATACAAACACTGATAATAATTTAATATTAACTAATGCTATAATTGAAAGGAATATTGATTCACCCCCCCCCACCACTCTTAGTATTTCCAACAATTGGTATCGTAGCTTGGTTCCTTCAATAGTTACGCCATCAGCTTGAAGGAGGTCAGGAGCAAACCAAGAATGTACCTCTATTCAATGAAAATAATTATGTACTGAAAGGAAGAATGGAGGTCTATCTCTTGGTGCAAGGTTACTAAGTATGGGACACTGCTCAAATGGATTTACATCAACCACGGATGAACAAGGTAAGAAGAATTTGGTAAATGATGCAAAAGCAAAGAATATTATTTCCATGATTCTATCGAATCTACCTCCCATAAGGTGTTGGGTTTTAAACCCCGAAAATGTAAGGGACAAGCTTGAGAATATATATGCAAAGGACTCAAATTTCAAAAAAGCAAAGCTTCAAATCTATAGAGAAAAATTTGAGCAACTCAGAATGAAAGAAGATTGTGACATTGTTGCATACTTCCAATACGTTGATGAAATAACCAATACTCTGGAAGGATTGGGAGAGCCAGTTGACAAGAAGACTATTATACGAAAGATTCTTAGAACGTTACTAGGGAGATTCAACTCAAAGGTATCAGTCTTAGAATACAGTGCAAATCTGGACAAACTTAGCAAAGAGGAATTACATGGAGTTCTCATAGCATATGAAATGAGACTTGATGAAGAAGAGGGTACTTCACATTTAGAAAATGTGTTCGTTGCATATAAGAAAACCAATAATGAAAAACAACCTTCAATTGAAAAGACATGCACCTACAAGTGTGAAGAAAAGGATGATGGAGAAGGTCTTTCAGATGAAGAATATGCTTACTTTACGATAAAATTAAAAATTGGTAAGGGAAAATTAAAAGGTAAACTTCCACTGATATGTTTTGGCTGTGGTGAGGTTCGGCTTTTCATAGCAAAATGTCTGAATAGAAGTGATGGCAACTCAAAAGGAAAGAAAGGCTTTAAGAAATTCAACAAGCAAGGATCCAAAAGGAACTTTCTCTCTAAAGAAGATAGCTCATCATCTCGATGAAGACAATGACAAAGTTGAAGAACAAGCCAATGAGAGAGTATTTTTATGGCCAAGCACAATAATCAAGAGGTATCAAACAAAAAAGAAGAAGGATGGACCATAGAGGAATTTATGAGGAAGCAATCGTTTATAAAATATCTCAAGGTAGAGAAGATCCATTCCAATACTCTTCAAGAACAAGTTCAAGGTCTCAAATTGAAGCTGAAGAACAAAATGCATTGAAGAGTCACTTCAAAAGAAGTTGGAAGAAAGCAACCAAGAAAGGAAAGAATTAGAAGTCAAGAAGTCTCACCGTGTGAGGAAGTGAAGAAAGGAAAACTATCCAAAACTATGCCTATAAATTTCTCAAGGGCATTAGAAGAACTCATCAACAATCAACGATCTTACAAGGAAAAAACTGGCTTCGGTTACAAAGAAGAAGAAGCAAGACCTTTTACAACAAAATACAATGAACCTATGAGATTTGACATGCATGTAGACTTCATTGGAAAAGATTCGCAAGAACAGCCTTGGAAGACAATTCCTTGACGAAAAATTCCATCCAGGTACCAACATATTTTTTATGGCTACTGTTATTCATGTAAAAAATTTGGTCATAAAGCTGTAGAATGTCACACGTACTCTAGGAACGAATACAATTCTAGAAGATCTGTCGAATATGAACCTCCCAGGGCTCAGTGAAACTTCAATAGATTTGAACATTTAAGAAATAATATTGAATGTTACAAATGTCAAAAATTTGGACACATAGCCAAAGACTGCAGACTTGAAAATCCTCTAGAAGAATCTTCGAAGCCACAGAACAAATGAACATGGAAGAAGAAGAAGAATGATAAATTGTGCTCTCGCTCTCACACCAAAACAACAAATATGTGTGGTATGTTGATAGCGGTTGCTCAACGCATATGACTGGAGATAGAAATAAGTTTGTATCTTGGAAAGATAAGAAGGATGGAACCATGTCCTTTGGAAATGATGGATCTTCAAATGTTATAAGATCAGGTACTGTCACTCTTAGAAGCAAAGATTCTCTAGCCAATAATGTTCAATTGGTTGAAAACATGAATCACAATCTACTCAGTGTTGGATAAATGTGTGATCAAGGACACACAATACTATTCAATTCCACAAAATGTGAAATCAGGAAAGGCAGGTGGCTACAACAAGTCGAGCTCCAAATGACATATATGTTATGGATGAAGCAACTAAAGCATGTCTAATAGCTAAAGAGGATGATATAATATTTGGTAGCAATGATGATTGACTAAGTAAGAAGTTTGCTACAAATATGCAAAGTGATTTCGAGATGTCTTTACTTGGTGAGCTGACATACTTCTTAGGGCTTCAAATATCTCAACAAGAGAAAGGAATATGTATATGTCAAGCCAAGTACATCAAGGAAATGCTCAAGAAATTTAAAATGGAAGATTGCAAACCCATCCTTACACCAATGGTAATAGGTTTCAAATTGAGCATGTATTTAATTATCTAAGGATGTGGATCAAAGGTTGTGCAGATCTATGATTAGTAGTCTTCTATATGTAACAGCCTCCCGACCAGATGTTATGCAAGCAGTTGGAAAAGTAGCAAGATTCCAAGCAGCACCAAAAAAATCACATATCAAATATTCACCGGCATTGGAATATCTTCGCCAGAAGCTTGGGATTCTCCCAAGTTCTCATTAGATTTTCTTTTTCAGAATATAAAGGGGGAGTGGAAGTGTGTATAGGTCTGCAGGATGGTTGTGTGTCAACGCGAGTGGAAGTGTGTATAGGTCCGCAAGATGGTTGTGTTTTAGGGGAAGTTACCCTTTGCCATTGATGTCAAAGGGGGAGAGAATGTTGTAGGAAGAGGTATCATGATCGCAGGAGGAGTACTTGTGTTGCCATCAATGCCAAAGGGGGAGATTGTTGATCAGTGGTTATCATTGATGTCAACCCAAGTAGCACCAGGGGCTAACCCAATATTGAATGGGAATTTTGACCTACCAAATTACTATATTCTAGGTCAAGAATGATTTTTTGGTTTCTTCTTGTCGAGATGTTTCCGTTGATATATGGCACGTCACATTATTCTTCATAGTTTGAGAGATATTCATGTTTGAAGTTTGTACCCCCAAGTTAGTGGGCTAAAACCCCATGGGGTTGTGGCATGGGTCATTGAAAATTCATAATTAATATTTTTTAATCTTCTAAAATCCCTCCCATATTCACTTGTTGAAGCCCCTCTCAACCTAAGCATATATATAAATTGTGATCTTCATTTCCTCCTTAGGCAAGGGATTTCGCTATCTGAAACAGGTTATCATGGCATTTTCGCTCTAACGTTTTTTCTACAAAGGTTCAGAAGCTAAAAATTTTATGATACAAAGCCGAAATCTTGAGAAATATTATGTAAAACTTTCAGATCAATGTGCGCAATATTTTTGGAGATATGATCTGTGGAAGTCAGGGTTTTTGCAGATTCCTGAAATTCATCTCAAAGAAGTGACCTTGTTAAATTTGTCATAAATCTCTCTCTCTCTCTGAGTATCAGATTGGAATTCCGTAAATGGTGGATAGTGCATGATTTTAATTTTCTCTCTATCAATTTTAGAGCCAAATGAAGAAATAGTGACACGTGGCATGCCGTACAAGTGCACTCTGCTGAAATAGTCCATAATTAGGGCATTGTGAGAAATTGGGTATAACTCTCTCTTGAAGAATCCAAATTGGGTCAGACCTATGGCATTGGAAGATGACTCAGAGGAATACTACAGGATGGAAAATAAGATATTGAGGATCTGAAATAACAGAGATACACTAGATTTAAAATTGAGCTCCTAGAAGGCAAGAAAAAGCTAGATCATGTGTTGTCAAGGATTGCAAAGGACCAGACTTTCTATAGCAGAAAAGAAAAGCAAGGTGCAGCAGAGGGTAGCATGACAAGAGTAGCAACCAAGGTGCATAAAAACAACAATAATTTCATCATATGAATTTTTCAAGTGGGCAGCACTGCATACAATCATTGTAAAGGTATCATTGTACTTAGTCATTATAAAAACAATATTGTACAAATTGTACTAGTATCTATCTACCAAGGGTTGAAGAGGCGGTGTTGGGAGGTCTAGGATCATCATTAGATGGTTGTGTCAAAGTTGGGGTTATGGTCTAGTATATCTTCTTCTTCTACATCATTCTATATCATTTTAAAGTGGACCATTTTCCCTGGTACGGGAGTCCATTCTTATTTTATTCTTCTATAGGGTGGTAGGGTGGTGCTAGGGTGAGTTGTAGCTCATTGGGTGTTGGGGTATCCATTAAGTTGACTACTAAAGAATCTCGGGCGTTGGAGCATCCATCCAGTGGGAGCTGGAAAAAAATGTTTTCTAGATTATAGGGAGTTGGAGCTTTATTTTGAATTGGATTTGAATATTAAAGAATTATTAGAAAATCATTAGGTGGTTTTTGTCCCGGAGTGGGTTTTCACCTTAAAAACTATGTGCATTTGTGTTCCTCTTGTTTGCTGCTATCACTGTACAAACATTGATAATAATTGAAGATTAAATAATTCTCTAATTGAAAGGAATACTGATTCACCCCCCCCCCCCCCTCTCAGTATTTCCAACAAGATCTTGTATCACAGTGCCTATATCTACAGATTCCCTTTGCATCCACATGCGCAACAGCAATGATACTCACAGTAATCAACATATCATGAATTCACATAATGATAATGTAGCTATTCTAGACATTCTTGCATGAAGTGAAACAGAGAAAATCCATATCGCAGCGTAAATAAGTAACACAAGTATGTTTGCAGCTTAAATCACTAATACAGCAGCATATATTAAGTAACCAAACATCACAGATTCATATCATAGTAATTCCATTGGATTCAGATATTCAACAATACTTCTACATTCATTAATCCTTCAAATCTACTTACAATACCCCAAAACCTAACCTGCGCACATAGCGGTAGGGTTCACACATAGCAGGACAGAGGCCCTCTGTGCACACAGCAACAGGAGTCCTTACCCAATAACCCTAACCAGATCTATCAATTCACACTGAGCATCAATATATTGTCTTTCTTAGTCTATCTTACACTTAAAAACGTTCAACTACTTATACTATTTTAGCCTACGCATCCAATGGTCTTCAAATCGTGGTTTGTGGACTCTTGGTATACCCTTGACCCCTTTACAATGCATTAGGGGCTTTGACCCACCCCAAAACCCCTGCGTTAGACTAAATATAATAAAAAATATACAAAATGGACCAGTTTCGCAACTTGCAGGAGACCCTATTCCAACATTCCCCCAACACAATCTTGTGACTAATCCCGAGTCACTATAGTGGTGGGGTCTCCACCTATGCACATAGTGCATTGATGGAAGTGATTAGTGGAGGTGGCACCTCTTGATTCAGAGCAGCGGTGCTCTGCACAACGTCCAAAAGCTTTTGGGATGTTTGTCCTTTGGTTTCCGCGGTGATGCTTTCCAATGTCTGGTTTAGTCACGTGATAGCGCCATCTGCATCTTCTGAGAGCTGGAGGGTTGTGGCAGCGCATGGCTTCAATCGTTCCTCAATGATGTGCTTCTTGCCCCGTAGTTTCTTAATCTCATCCTGGAGAGTACTTCTAGTCCTCAAATGTGCTAACCATTGTGCAGGCACAAAGGTGGGCAATGTAGCCTCAGCTTGTGTGAAAGATTCTTCCTGTTGTCGTAAGTCCCGATTGATCGTTCAGAGGACCGGATTGAACTATACTGTGGTCTAGAGCTGCATGGCAAACTCTAGCAACTAGGCGCCATGAGAAATATGCCCTGTGATAGTGTTCGTAGCTTTGGTCACTAGCGCAGCGCGCTGGGCTCGTACATCCATTGGCATGGTAGGCTACAATGTGGCCTGTAAGTCTGAGATTTTCTTCTCCAACTGTGCCTTGATGACCTGCATTTTTGTCTGAGATGCTTTTACTACTTCAACCATACTTTCTACCTTGGACTGAGGTGTAGCTGCGGCCGAGATCCTATCCATAACCTCCATCCAGAGCTGGTGGATCACTATTTCAAGCTCCACCTGCTACAATATAGAAGGAAATTTTCTACATTTTTCCAAGCGATGGTCCACTTGGCCACACCAAGCTGTTGATGCACCTCCAAGTCTCGATGGTGGATCTCCTAGATCACGTCAGTGTGGAGACCCTATAATGCCTCATTGGGCAACTTATCCAGATCCAAGTGTATCCTTGTATCTACTTGGAGTTGGGTTCCTACAAGGGTAGTGCTAGGCAAAGAGAAGAGATGGATTTCTTTCAGAGCTAGCACTGTACTGCTGATGGCCAAGGGAGCTCGTCTCTGAATTACACTAGTCTGCAGCGTATCTTCCTTCCACTAGAGGGTGCGGAGCTCGGTCTGAAAGGTGTTAATTGCAGCCTTCTGTTTTTCCTCTATGGCTACCCATCTATCCTCTATAGCTAGTGTAATTACGTCCGTGATTTTCTCGAGGTCACCGTTAGTTAGCATGACCGTCACATCATATTCCTGGCGTTGGGCGCACTACTATTTTCGGGGACGTTTTTCATGCTCTCCCAGAAGCTTTGTATTCTGGATGGAGCTGGTATCCTGGTTATTCATCCCTTGCACACTCAGTTCCAGCTGCAGACCGGCCCTGGCATCCTTGTCGGTGATCTGTGGCAACTGTGAGTCCCTTTCCGCGGCTG
Source organism: Pinus albicaulis (assembly GCA_034641835.2). Classification (NCBI taxonomy): domain Eukaryota; kingdom Viridiplantae; phylum Streptophyta; class Pinopsida; order Pinales; family Pinaceae; genus Pinus; species Pinus albicaulis. The sequence goes on from CM076574.1 coordinate 891,901,977, forward strand.
CATCTGAGCCCCTCTCACTCGGTCCTATAGTTTCCTTGGGGTCAATAGGGGGGGTCACTCCTATTGTTCAAGTCCATTCAGTGCTCTTTTCACTAGGTATGAAGCCACTCCTCCACGCAAGGAGCCAGAACGCAATTATCTTATCGATTTCTTTGTCTCCTAACCCAATCATGAACTCCTCAAGTTCAGGCTCTGTAGGTACCGAAGCTCCCGCAGAACTAGGAGCTGTTATTCTAGTGGGAAAAGGGACTTTAGATTTCGGGGGACTATTGGTAGCGGGAGTGGGTCGCTTTTCCATGAACAGGACGCTACAGGCCCAGAGAATCGTGCAGCATAGAGATAATACATACGGGTAACAGAAGTGATACAAAACTTTTGTTTGAGCTAGCCTTCCTACTTTATAGTGCCTATGGCTGTCCAATGGTAGGGTAAATGTCACTTGGAACTTACCATCAAGTAAACAGTAAAAAATCTCAAGGAATTGCCCCATTAATTGCTAGCCGCCCGCTCCACTCAATGGTAACTTCTCCTCTTTACCATATTTTACTGTTCCAACTGTCACTTTTCTCTCCATATGTGCACTTAGCGTACCTTCTGAGCTTGGACTAAACACCCGCACCTCTTACAAATCCTCCCCCAACACAGGTTTGTTCCTTAGGTACCTCAAAACCAAAGACATGTTTTCCCGACAGGTATCATCCCAACCGAATCGAAGCCTCTGCGTAAGCAAGTCCCTCAAAGGTGCTGTAAGTGGCGCATATTCCCAAAATAAAATTGTGTAATACCCTGCATGGTCGAGGAGTGAACGCAGCTATTTCCTTGCCGAATATATGATATCTCTTCCTTCTGTATCTTCATTCCCATTCTTAGCCAATGTAGGGTGCATCCCATTGCTACCCATTTGCAGCCTGAGCAGCCCAGTAGCCGTGTGCACCCCTTCCAATTCTAAGTCAGAAGAAACTTGCAGATCATCCTTACCCTATGTTGGGGCTAGGCTATAGTAGTTGATCATGATTGGTATCCATGTTTCCCATGTGGGTATTTCCGGTGCAATAAAGAGGCGTGATTCACCCCATACTGCAGTGTCAATGTCCCGCAGGATTGTGTCAAGCGCCTTTATCCTGCCTGCTAACCAAAATGTTCCCAGGAACTCTTCCTTCAACGTCCCCTAGTGGCGGGTGCACCAATTTAGCTCCGCATCTAAGTACCATGCAGAAGGAAGTGGCCCTAGGGCATGAATCAATAGGTGAACATATTGTTTAGTCATCCTGTCACACCACTGTTCTTCCCATGCGAACAGATATTCACGTGGATCTTCCAATCCAAGGAATGTCTTGACCTGCACACCAGTTTGGGCTTCAAATTGCAGGATCATCATATCCCGACATTCCTCCCAATCCTGGAATGCCTCCTCATGTATCTCCCATCAGCGCGCAGGTGTTCAACGCATTGCTAGCTTAAGGGCCCATAACCTTCGTCCCTTGGGAACCTCTGCTTCAAATGCTCACAAAAATTCCTTAATGCTACCAGAACCATCAAAGTAGGGTAGGTCTCTTACCTCTGATGAAATGTAGCAGAATTCCCTTATGACTCGAAGACACCGCAGCACCAAGACAATGTCCAACTAGTTTTGCCAATTCTCCATCTCCCCATCAGAGTTAGAGAAGCATTCACTATCCTTTTCCAAGCAGAGTACTTCTCCTTCCATGGAGTTGATCCAATCTTCATCCACCGTAAACTTGTAAATTTGATCCACCTCCTCTTCATCACGCACTGGCTCTGTGTATCATTCACCTTCTGCAGGATCTAATGGTACTATCACCCTTGTACCATTATTCTCAAACACCATGCTTCTCTTTTTGAGGTTGATGATACCACCCATATCTATGGCCCAGTCCAGTCCTAAGAGCGCAGGGTAGGGGCCCTCATCTTCTACAATTTCAATTACCTCAAAGTCGGCTCGGGCCTTTACTCCTGCGATATCCACCGTAATTTTAGACAAACTTCCTAGTGGGATGATTTTTTGCTGATTTTACATGTGTAGCTGAATAGTGGACCATTCCAACTTAGGCTCTCCCATTTGTTTCCAAGTCTATTTAAGTAACATGTTCACATCTAACCCTAGGTCCAAAATAACTTGATTCATTTCATAGTCACCAATCTGCATAGTCAACTGCATTTCTCTCCTAGTGTTTTTCTTATACCTGTATAGCTTGTGCACATACTTGACCTCTAGGGATAGATTGGGTCATGCTACGCAACTATCTATTAATGCCTAAAGATTCTCCATAGCCTTTGGGTTGTGCAGGAACTTCATACATGCCTGCAAAAAGGGCTCGACCTCCTCATCTACCTTGAGGTTCGAAGGTGCCTGAGAAGTAGCTGCCTCTGCCTCAGAAAAGTCCTTGCGAGCTGCAGCAAATATTTATTTTCCCTTTTTTAGGTCCAAACCTTCTTTTTTGATAACTTCTTGTCGGATCAGAGGTTCCATTGCAGCCTTCTCCTCAAGTCCCCTCGTGGCCATCCCACTACGTGTCACAACATTCACACTTGGATCTTTGTCTCCTAGCTCAGCCTTAACTCTTTGCACATTCTCTGTAGGTATCGGTTGCTCTTCCTACATTTTTTCTATCAAGATTGGAAAATCTTCAATCGCATGGTCCAACTATCTGCAATATTGACAAGATTTCCTTGTAGGGTTCGGACAGTCTCTTGCAAAGTGTCCTACTTCTCCACATTTATATCATATTAGTTGACCTCATCCCCAACCTGCACTTCCAACTCAGCCCCCTCCCCTGGCCCTTGATGGGGAGCCACCTATGCATGTGGGGGTTTTTGGAGATGCAGGGTTTGATTGTACTCTATATAAGTTTCCTCGATCAATCATCAAATCATATGTTTGGAAGTTTTGTTCATCATGTCCCACCAATCTACAGAACCTGCACCATTACTTATTTACCTCTGGAACATATGCAACAAGGCAGGGACAGCGGTTGGTATTGTGGAGCCTTGCAACACGACAATCATCGCACCATAGCACTGGCCCACTGGGTCCCGTAGCTTCCTTGGGCCACAATGGGCTAGGTCCCCCAGCCTGCGTATAGTCTGCTAATAGAGGGTAGTTATCCTTGGTATGACCATTCACCCAGCATCATATGCACCATCTCTCGAGGCTAGCCTCTGTCCCCCGTTCCTTCCACAGATTCTGGATCTCTATGTGCATTGCTTCCAACTGTCCCTGGATTTGTTTGACGCCCAGTTGAGTCTCGTCTCGAGGCACAACTTCTAACTTCATGACACCCTCCAAGAATTTCTCCTGCGATTCAAAGTTTGTTGCCCCATAAGTACGCGCAGGAGAGGTAGCAACATAACAATGAACCATTCTATTTTTTGTCTGTCATCATATTGGAATCCCCCTTCTCCGATCACCTTCTTCAATCGTTGGTCGAACTCCCACATAGATTTAGAAGGCCCTTGCTTGAAATCATTTAGATCAACCATGATTTGAGAGTAGGACTTAGGCTTCTTGAACTACTATTTCAGGGCGTTCTTAATATCTTCAATGGTTTCATTTGCATTTTGGTCGATGCATCCCATGTACCAGTCCAAATCTCTTCCTTCAAAGGCAAGGGAAATTTGTGCCCTTTTCACTGCATCACTAGCTACGTTCTGCACAGTCTATACTGATCCCGAGACAAATCAGAGTTGATCCATGTCTTCATCCCCCACACCTTTAAAGGTCGGAAACTTCATGTGCGTAGCCATGTCATCTTCTGGTGGCAGAGGTGTAGGTGAATCCTTACCCCTAGGCTGGTTTGAAAGCGATATGGTTGGAGGACTCTGCAAATCTGCTTCTCTCATTGGATTGTAAACCGATCTGTCTCCTTCTAGGTTGGTTTTGTAGTATTTGCCACTTCGCATCGTGCTCCCGTCCGGATCAGAGGTCATTCAATCGGTATGGGTACATAGAATACTCTTTTCGCACAATAATATCTTGATCAGCAATAGTAAGGTCTTCAGAAACTTACCTCGGAACCCCTTGAAGAATCTTCACTCTGCTTCAGAGTAGGAGACAAATTGATCGATGGAAAATTTTGTCACAAATCCTCTTAACACACTATCTACCCAATGGTCCACCGTGCGAGTGATGGTGTTATCAGCCTTTTCTAATTGTTGGATTAGTTCTGGGGTCCACTCTATGGCTCTCTTGTCCTTCCAACACTTCTGAAATTCGACCAACCTTGCGACCCGCTCCTGGATCTCGATCACAATTGTTACAAAGAGGATCTCGTAGGTCTCTATGAAAATGTACTTATTCTTCCACCCTTCGGTGGTCAACCTCTTACTGTAGTTTTCTTTTACGACAAATTCCTGAACTTGCTGTTCAAACCATTCATCAATTTCCTTTCTCTCAAGCTTCCAGTACAACCTTGGCATTACCTGATCCCTCTTTCAAAATGCTCTTGGTCCTAGCAACGAAACCATTTGTTGGCTCGAGGGGTCCTGACCAGGTTCGGATGTTCAAGGTTTGCAAACAAATTGCTATATTATTGGCCATTTCGGCAGTGACCTACTTGCGTAGGCTAAAGTCTCACTCGAAGTAGCATGGGTGGGTGCTAGAACTAGGTTTCCGCACCCTGGGAGAGGGTAGACAAGTCAAGCAGAGCTGCATTCAACTTTATAGTGACCAAATCTTGTATCACAGAGCCTATATATACAGATTCCCTTCGCATCGATGTGTGTAATAGAAATGATACTCATAGTAATCAACAGATCATGAAGTCACATAATGATAACGCATCTATTCCAGATATTCTTGCATGAAGTGAAACAGAACAAATCTGGATCGCAAAATAAATAAGTAACACAATTATGTTCACAGCTTAAATCACTAATACAACATCATATATTAAGTAAGAAAACATCACAGATTCATATCACTGTAATTCCAGTGGATTCAAATATTCAACAATACTTCTGCATTCATTAACCCTTTAGATCTACTTACAATACTCCAAAACCCAACAGCCACACACAATAGGACAGAGGCCCTCTACGCACACAGCAGTAGGATTCCTTACCCAAAAACCCTAACCAGATCTATCGATTTGCACTTAGCATCAATCTCTTGTCTTTCTTAGTTTGTCTTACACTAAAAAAGGTTCAACTACTTATACTATTTTAGCCTACGCATCCAATGGTTTGTAAACTGTGTTTTGCGAACTCTTGGGCTACCCTTGACCCCTTTACAATGCATTAGGGGCTTTGACCCACCCCAAAACCCTTGCGTTATAATAAATATAATAAAAAACATACAAAATGGACCAGTTTCGTAGCTTGTAGGAGACCCTATTCAACACCTACATCCAAATTTTTTTGTAGTTCTTCTTTAAAAACGTTTCTGAGAGCACGATTCATTCTCCATTGAGGTTGTCTTATAGGGTGGAAATATTCCTTAATATAAATATGATTATTTCATAGGCTGGCAGGGATACCCTTCATGTCAGTATAATCCTAGGAAAAAGCTTCCTGATGGCCTTGAAGGATTTTCAAAAGCTATTTGGTCTGAGATTCAGATAGGTTTGGGTTGACATTAAGTGTTTTCCCTAGTTCAATCTCCATTGGAGTACTTTTGTGAGATGAGGTTACAGGAATGTCTTCAATGTCATCCTCCGGTTCAATGTCTTCCTGTGTCTCACATCTCATGACAGATTCTAGAATATGTTGAGTTGAATCAGAGAGAGAACTAGAATCACTGATGAAAGCGTTAATAGTGTCATCTTCAGTTTTTGTTTTAAATTGAAGGGCCCGTTCAATAGTAAGAATTGGTCTAACGTCTTTGTTTTTAGATTTAGGCTCTTATATAGGTAGAGGTTTCTGATAGGGTAATGATTTTTCAGATGGGCTAGGTTTTGTAGGAGGATAAATCTTTAGATTCTTCGTAACTGTCCCATTTGATATGATCATATGCCCAGATCGACATCCTATGTAGGCATCTACAGTTTCCAGCCACAGTCTTCCTAGGATCAATGGGTGGCCACCTACTAAAGATAAAGTCTGCAATATAAGGAGGTCCACAGGGTAGTGCCATGATTCTACTAAAATGATCACATATTCTAATTTCCCTATTGGTTTAATTGTGGATCTGTCTGCAGGTTCCAGGATAGTAGGGGTTGGTTTAATGTTTGCAAGTCCTAATGTGTTCATTTTTTCAGTAGTAATAATGTTATTGGCTTCTCCCAAATCCACCAGCACGTTTGGGATTTCCACCCCATTAATCTATACTGCCAGAATCGGGTTCCCCGGGTCTTCATATTTTATAGGCTTGATTTTTGCTAACATGTTATCGGATAGTCTACCCACCAAATGAATGGTCAATGGATCCTTAGGTTTCCTCCCTGGTTTCTTTGAGCAATATTCTTTCAAAGTTTTTGTGTATATAGGTACATCCTTCATATCTTGTAACAGGGGTATCTTAACAAAGAGATTCTACAATTCCCCTAGGAAGTCAAATTATGCTTGAGGGTTTGGTTTTCTTAAGGCCAATCTTTCAGGATATGGAGGGGAGGTTAAATGAACTTGATTAGAGATAGCTTGGGAAGGTGTTTGATTGATTATATTTTCTTCTAAATTATCCTTAACTATTTCTTGTTTTGGTTCTGTATCTCCAACATCAAATTGCTCTGTGATAATGGGCGAAGTAGGTGAATTTACTATCCGGCCAGACCGTAAATTTATTTCATTGAGCCCCATGGTAGAAATGCTATAATATGGCAGGTTTAGGGTGTTTGTTTGTTGGAACCCTTTGTTATTCGGGTTTGGGTTAGGCTGGATATGAGGCTGAGGTTTAATGGATAGGTTTCCTGGGGGTATATTAGAAGGCAACTGAAGTTTCTTTTGAGGAATAGGCTGAGGAAGATTCCCAGTGGAAGGGGGTCCACGCCAGGTCTGATTCCATGAAGGATTCAGACTGGCTTGAGGAACCCATTTTTGCCAAGGGGGATACTGATATTGAGGCCACATGGCTAGAAACTGTGTAGATTGGGGGCCCATACTAAAATTATTAAAGTACTAGGATGGGTCTTGAAACATACCTGGATTCACCACTGGTGGTCAAGGTTGCCATGGCTTCCTCTGTCCCATAAAGTACAGCCGGTCCATCGTGCTTTCTTCATTTTCTCCTTGAAAAAATAATTTTATCTCGGGCAAGGAAGTACATGCACTAGTCATGTGAGTCTTTTCGCAGACCGCACAGGCTTCCACCATGTTCAACATGCACTCCTTCAAAGGGTGTTTCTTTTTGCACTGAGGGCATAATATGGCCATGGTTTTTTACAACTTCATCTGCTTCTGTTTTTCCTGTAAAGTGTCCATTTGGGCTCATAGCGTGCTCATAATATCAGTCCTCAGATTGTCCAGTAGATTTCCCATCTCTACCTTTGTGACCCCTCTACCAGAAACCTTTGATGACTGAATTCCATGTCCACTTCTTGCAGCCCTCCATGAACACTTGATACTGTAATCATAGATAGTTTCAAATTTTTCCTTCTAAGTATCCCATTTTCCCACTATATTCAGAAGTTGCAGAGAGTCTTCCCCAAGTGCTCTGAGAAGAATTATCTTTAAAATGTCCTTGTCCAGGTGATTGTGTCCAGACCTCAGCATTATGTATTTAAATCGCTCTACATAGCCCTCCATGTTTTCATCCTCTTTCTATGCAAATCTAAAAATTTCTTCCTTAATGTCATGGGACTTACAATAATATTAGTACTTTTCCAAGAAAGCTTCTTTCATTCCTTCCCATGAGGTAATCGTACTCCCTCCTAGACCCATAAACCACCTCAAGGCTGTTCCCTTTAGGGTAGCAAGAAATATCTTTAATTTTTGGGTGACGGTGATATAGTCATATCCATGGAAAACAATATCAAACTCAAAAAGGAATGTATCAGGGTGTTCCGAAGAGAGCCCATGAAAACTAGGCAAGGTTGTCAAAGGTATGGGTCTCATTGTTGCATCACCTGTAATGTTTCCTATAGGAAAGTCAATGGAGGAAGTTACAGGTGCCATAAATACTTTCCAATACTTGGAATTTTGATTGGTTTTGCGGTTGGTACCTAGAGTGATTCAACTGAAGAAGGTCTCATTGCACTCCCCTGGTCCCTTGGTGACTCAAAGCCCTTCAAAATTTCCTTTACCAGATCAAAATCACTTAATTCTGTAACGATAATTTTTACAGTGTTCCCTTGCTATCTTGGGGACAAAAACCCTTTTTGAGGTTCTCCTTCCCAGTTAGAGTTGCTCAATTCTTCTGATCCCTTGCTTTCCACTTCTTCCCCTTCTGCTACTGATAAGGATATCTCCTCCACTGATACCCTGCTTAATAAATCTTTTGCTTTAGAAAGAAAACCTTCTGGTATTGTGGGTTGCACTTTTCACTCCACAAACTACCCTTCAAACTTCGTCTGAACCCTAACCCTAACAGCAGCATGGGATGATGCCTCAGATCTAGATTTTTCAATAATTTCTTGAATGTATGTCTTCCTTCCCAGATCCTTTCCTTTATTTGGGGGTCTTCCTCTGCCCCTCTTATTCGGATATTTTTTCATACAAATTGTGAAGGGGGTTCATCAAAGTAAATCAATCAATCACTCAGGACCCAAAGTAGGACAGATAACTTCCTCCCCGGGACGGTAGAAAAGATTCACAAGAAACAAGACAAAGAGAAAAATAAAAATCGAAGTTTAGGACCTGAAGTAGAGTAATAGCACACTCTCCCCAAGACGAGAAGTTGGCCCCTAGAAGAAAACAAAAGAAAATAAAAAAAGAAATACTGGACTATGCCCAGGACTTAGGGCAAGGTTTTACAAAACACCTTCCCCTAAGATATATTGCAGATCCTATTCTTTCACCTATTAGCCTTCCCCGGCAATGGCACAAAAATTTTGGTGTTTGGATATGAACAAAATTGAACCCTTTCTTCCACATAAATTGTCAACCCAGGACGTTAGTTATTTCAAGACTAACGGAAAGGTATATGCAGATACAAGCACATGGTCTGTTGTAAATCACAGGTTTAATCTATAGCACAGAAGTCATTGTAACAACGATGAAATAAACTGCAAAAATAAAAGGCATCTACAACTATTAAACGTGATTTTAATCACACTAAAACACAACACTGCAAGGAAGGAAAAAAGAACGCAGCACCTGATCAGAAGAGTGGGCCCAACTCTCTGATTAGGGCTGCGGTGAGCTCACAAATTATAGGAGAAACATCAAGTTGCTGTGCATTCAATTACTGATAAATAAATTCATTACAAAGTTTTATGTCCAAGGGCTTAACCCTGATTCACAGCCCGCAGGCTTCTTTATACAATTATCCTGAAAACACTGATCCCTCTCAACAACTTCATTGTTACAAAAATACATTTTGTTACAACGCCAGCCAAATTGCCCAACAAGAAACCGTAAAAAGGCCTAAGATAGCACTGATACATCCATGGTTGTCATGTTGTAACAACAAATAGGGAAGACGCTGGAGATGATGGGTTGTGCCTTGACTCGCGGCCACAACACTCCTGTTTTAGCCATATCTGAAGAAATATCAGATTTAATATGTAAAAAGGTAAAACCTCCATTAAAAATACATAATTAATTAAATATCACATGAGATATAGGAAGAAGGGTTTTACCTCTTGCGTTTTAAGAACAATAATGGTAGAAAGAGATAGAAAAACGGGGTAAAATTGGAGAGGAAAGTATACAAATCCGATACCCAACGAGTAGAAAATTTTAATCTTTGTTACAACACCGTGGGATTCATCAGGTATTTGGGGAAAATCATCCCCTATCCTCAATAGGTTAGTTATGAAATATATGTGCTCCTCAATGGGCCCATACCACATGTTAGTACCGACATGAAAAGCTTGTTGGTGGGAATCCCATCAACGGATCAACTAAACCAACAACCTAAAGTGCCCTTTCAAATATTTAGCCTCCTGATAGTACTTAAGGAGGACTACATTCCTCAAGAGTACGTAGGTTTTTGTGGTAATAAGGCGAGCGTCTAAATACCGCTCCCTCTCTCATGCCTCCCATGGTCATACCAAACTATATTTGTTTTCCATTTTCTCATATTTGTGTTGCTCCTCCCTCTCTTGACAACTCTATTGCATGATTGACACATAAAATACATCAACCTCATACATAAAGCATACTTCGTTTTTATTAAATAAAAAAATTGTTTATAAAAATGGAAATATAAATTTCAATAAATTAAAAAATCATCCTTGGTGTGCTCAAAAAAACAATAAATCACTCAGAACGGTGCGCTAAAATACCCACTAAAGCATCCAAAATAGTGCATATGACTACTTAATGATCCACCACTTAAACATTTTTTTTTTCTCAACATGGTGAATTGACATACAATACACATCGATGCATCTTAATAATATTTCTCACCGAAACAAAATGTTCATGTTAACAAACTCACCAAGCTATATTTTCTTAAAATTTATGCATGCAGTGGTTTGGGTAAAAATAAATGACCCAGGAAGTAACTTTTCCCAGATGCACCATGGTAAAATTATAACTTTCTCAATGCATATGGATAACCTTTTAAAACTGAAATAGAATGTTCCGGTTAACAAATGCACCAGGCTATATTTTTTAAATATTTATGCATGTTGTGCATTTGGTAAAACAAATACACCAAGAAGTAAATTTTACCAGACACACCATGGAAGAAAATATAACTTTCTCGCTATGTATGAATTTACCAGAAACACCAAGCTATATATTTTAAATATTTATGCATGTGGTGTGTTTTGTAAAAACAAATGCATCGGAAAGGAACTTTTACCAAACGCACTGTGACAGAAATTATGACTTTTACCAAAATTTTTGCAGTGCATTAATAAAATGCACTGATTTTCAATGCACCTTTTAATTTTTTAGGGTGCACCGTCATTTTTGCGAGTTGAACCAGTCGAACAGACCACACATGAAAAATAAAATAAAATAAAATGGAGTTCTTAACCTAGTTTTCAATTCTACTCTACTAAAAAGTTAAATTAAAGAGAAACATGGAAATTACCTGGAAATTTTCTCGTCGGGGTGGCATGGCTACCATGTAAATGAAAAAAAAAAATTGAGCATCTTTTGAGAAAATTTGAAAGAAAATTATTAAGAAACGGAGATAAGGATGATAAGAAAGGGAAGCACCGATGATAGGGTGCTTCACAAAGGAAAGAGTAGCACTAGTTATTGAGATCTCCACAACACTGCAAATGGAAAAAATGAATTTTTATAGCTGGTATATTTTTTTAATGTAACCCTCTTTGGGTGCACTAGGTTAAACACACCAGTGGGTGTATGTTTATGAGCGCACTGCTATATTTTAAATTAAAACCCCTATCACGGTGCACCTTGCTATTTATGAACTGGTGTGTTTAAATAAATTAAGAGCTCCAGTGCATCGTTTGAGTATAACAACGAAATGGTGAAAATGAATTTTACGACTAATTTTTTTTTAAATTTAATCTTTTTTTTCAATTCTACCAAGTAGTATACACAATAGTATGCTTTATGGCGGCTTCTTGTTATATATATATATATATATATATATATATATATGTGTATATATTATATATATATATATATATATATATATATATATATATATATATATATATATATATCTATATATATATATATATATATATATAATATTAACTTTTACAATGACCACCACTCTGAATTACGTGTCAGGGCATTAGTACTTGTTACCACTAGGGGGATAGAAGTGTAGCAGATGGGAAAGCTAGATTTTACAACAGTTACTTTTTTAAATTCAACCTTTTGTATCTCTCGATATATATAAACAGCATTTACATGTGTACTTAGTGTACATTTTATTTGTATATACTTCTTTATTTCCTACAGATCTTAGGAACCTGTGAATAATATGTCTAGTGCATTTGTAAGTATAGACACACCGATAAAAGCATTTGATAAAACATTTGCCCACCCATATTTTCTAATGACCTCCACTACAAACGAATTTTTGGGCTATTTTTACAATGAATTTTTTAAAACCTCTAATAGAGGGTATTTTCCTTGTATTGTGATGATTGCAAGTCTTATAGTTCTCAGGTCCTCTCAATTTCCTTGATTCTACAAATAAATGTACCACTTTTGACATGATGGAATATTTATCAAATTCCTATGATCAATACATTGAATAATATAACATAGAAGGGACACTGCACACACTACAAATAACTTCTATAGGTGCCTGGCCTTGACCATATTATATCCTCATTAAAAAATTTATTAATAGATTATTCCACCAATTCATATCAATTCTTTAATTTGAGATTAAAATTATTGAATATTCACCAAATTCTCAAAATTTTATGAAATGAAAATATTTGCTACATGGACATACTGAAATTCTAAGAGAACAACTCATTCAAAACTTCAATTACTATGTAAAATGAACAAGTTCTCAACTCATAGTAAGGCTCCCTTAAGCTATAAAAGCCTTATAATTTCAAAAAAATATTACATCACTCATATAATTCCTCATTTTTTAATTGACATAGAAGCTATATATCCTCAACAAATGGTATTAGTCTTTTCAAAAACAAAAAAAAATTGATCTAAATTTAAAAAATAAGGGGGTAGTCTTTACCTTTATCCCCACTTTCTCTTTAATGGCACAGAATGTACAAGATTCCAACCAATTTTTTTATTTTTTTTAATCCACGATACCATTTTATTTGATACCATAGTGTTCCATTTAAAATAATAAAACTGGTATCCTCCCCTTTAAAACACTAACAAGATATCTCCCTCCAACTTGCAATATAATTTTGGAAAGGCCATGTTTATACAACTTTAATGGGTGCTCACTTTGTATCTTGACACATCCATCTTCTTGGTCTCCATAAAAAAACCAAATTTTTGATACTCAATAGCTCCTTAATTAGTTCAGTCACATGGAAATACAAGGGGGTGCACCCCTTGAAACCTTTTCTCGATTAGGAAAAACATTAGGGGACATTAGTTTGTTCCAGTTAGTAGAGATCTACAGTAATACAAAAATATTGATGATGAGGCTACAAGTATATTAAATTTTTTTTTTAGGTGATTCTTGGTTCATTCTAGATGTGAGAGGCAAAGTTTTAAGTTATTCTATAATAAGAAAGTTATTCTGAAAGTGTTGTATTCCTTATCAGATAGATATTATTTTCCACTTCCTTTCAATAGTGATCATCCTTAAGTTATTGATCAAGGACACATGGCATGTTAAGATGAGGCTAGAGTGGTTATTAATACATACATACATGTGTTGTGCCTCTCACCTATTATGCAATTTTTCTGTATGAGCAATAAAATTACACATTTGAGGACACTTCTACTAAGTCAATCAAAGGTGAAGGAGATATGGTGGAATATAAATTTCACATTAAAATTAACACTTTTGTATTTAAAAATTCACATTTTTTAAATATAAAAACACATTATTAAAATCGAAAATCATACTTTTGGAATGAAAAATACACTTTTTCATTAGCAATTATTTCAAATCCACATTCCTAGAATTAAAATTTACCCTTTTCAAAGTGAATATTGGAACTTTTAGAACACAATTTTACATTTTGGAAAGGTTTTCATAATTGACATTCATAGTTTTTTTAATCTATATTATACCTAATTAATCTAAATTTAAATAACATTGTTCATTCCATAGCTTACTATCTTTATAAATAATTTCTCTCTGGGGAAAAACTATTGTTTGTGTTCCTACTCTAATTAATACCAACCACTTGTTTTCCTTATTTAAGAAGAAGTACCCTTTTACATTGAGAAATTACCATATAAGTTCTTGATGATCCTTATTGTGAGAAGATCACCTCATATAGTAATTACTAACTCCTAGTCAACCCTAGAGTAGGAAGTTTAGGGTATGGTGCTATTATAAAATCAATATCCCTGAGAAAAATTGTAACTGCGCAATTTGAGAGGACCACACTTTCCTAAAATAACTAATCCACTAAAACTTTAGGTATAAAGAATATTACCATGTATCCAATAATGGACAAGGTCACCTTTTTCTATATGATAATATGTGAGTGGGAGACTTGGGACAAGACATTAGTCCTTTGAAAGGTCCTTTGTAGTATAAAAGGAAGGTTGTGGGTTAATTCGTTTACTTTTTAACAAAACAAAGATATGGTATTCATGATATTCGGAGCCTTTTCATAATAATGAAGCCTCTAAGGATGGGAAACAATCTACAACGGTGAGTTTGGTGATGGGATATGATGATATTATTAATGACTATGGATTTATATAGTAACTAGAAATGCCATCATTATTACCAAATCAAATGAAAACCTTAATAAATTCTCATTTTTCGGGTTATTTTTTTATTTTATAAAAACTTGCCAATATCATCATTTTATTGAAGGAATGCCTTTTTTTCTTCTTCTTTTTAACTAGTAGTGATCTAATAACACAATTTTTTTAATGATTACTTTTTTTTCATTTCTTAATATGATAAATTTGTAACACCTTTTTCCATGCATTTATCTCTTTCCTAGCAATACACTAACACCAATTCTTTTCCATGTAAAACTTTGTTATTAATATATTTTTCTATAAAATGCTGGTAGGATTAAGGGGGTTATATATGACATTGAGGAGAATAAGGAGCTTATTTTTCTCCTTAGGATTAAGTTGCATGCTCAATAATGAGATAGAGGTTTTAGGTATTCTCTAAGAACTATCGATCCTTTGGGAGAAGGGGGTTTCAGAGGAATTAGTGTTAGGAGACACAAAGAATACTATTAGGCTATTGCATTTTCAAATTCCATTGCATAATTCGAAGCTTTCATAACCTAGTAAGTGTGTGATAGCATTGTTTTATCTATTTAAGTCAATCTCCTTATATCAAATCTAAGGAGGAGAAATGGTGAGGTTAATTTTTAGACCTATGCTAAATATTTCATGGAAAATGGATTTATGAATGTAAATGTGAGGTATCCCAACCCCATACCATCAACATGATATTAATGAAACTTCATGAGGGATGTACAATGTTATCCAAGTGCACTCCCAAGCATCCATAAGGAGATAAAATTTATTACCATCATGGATATTTCACATCTAATGGCCATCTAGGTGGAACACTCATTCATGAGTTCAAAAAATGAATGGGAGGTTGATAACATATGAAATTTATAATGCTTATTTTTTTATTTCATTCCTAATTTTCTTACTTATTCTATGTCCACCCGATCATTTTCCATGATAATTTGGTTATTGAGATAGGTGAGGGTAGTGAAGTGGGCATGGCCAAGGTTTTCTGGTTTCTATACACTTTTTCCTAGTATATTCCATTCTATAACTCACACTCACTCATTAACACCATGAGATACTACCACTATCGGGACAAATTTTGTTTGCTATAGGACTTCAAAGGATGTTTGAAATTAAAAAATTCAAGTAGGAGATCGTAGAGGTTCACTATATAGATGTTATTTCTTTCACCACTTGATGGGATATGTTAGGGTCCTATAATAATTGGATTCATAATTTTTGAATTGACTATGATAGTCTTGTAAATATGTACATACCTTGCTTTCTGCAAGTTGTTTTCCCATATTTTTGAAAAATGAAAAAATAATAAAAAATAAAAGAGGGTAAAAGTCCTAAAAGAATGATCAAAGACTTAGAAAAATGTAGACCCCAAAATAAAAAGAGAAAATAAGACCCGAAAGTGAGCAAGTCAAAATGGCACTACTATTTACTTTTACTGCAAGAATAATGATTATGTGCAGATTGTCAATAATTGCCATAATCCATGACCAGTTAAACAATTTAATACTAACTTTTCATGCTTTGAATTGCATGTTTTAGATAGAGAATAAAGATATGTCAAATAGTATAAACTTGACAAATTAGTAGCTAAGATAGAGAATAAATGAGGAGCTCAATAGTTTAATCTGAGCCCTCAGATGAAATAAGGTTAGACTTAGATAGTTTTGAAGCTTTGAAAGAAAATCGATTTAGGGTTGCAAGCCTAAATGCACCCATGAAAATGAAGTAAAAAATGTTAGAAATAAAGATGGGTAGGTAGAAAGCAGTTGTGAAAGCATGTAATAAAGCATCATCAGGAAAAAATCACTATTTTCCCCTCCCCTACAATTATTCAGTATTCTAAACTATCAGTTAAAAAGGCTCAGAGCATTTCTCTGACTTCTGTTGGGACCAGACCCAAGGCTCGATGATTGATTGGTTAAACATATTGAATTCCTACATAAAGCTCACATTCATCAACATTTATCCTTCACTCATAATCATAATCACTTTTTCCTAAGTAAAAACCCATTTTTACTTAGTAAAAGTGAAACCCTAAATAATTAATTTTATTCCCTTTCAAAAATCATTCATAAACCTTCAAAATGAATTTATCCTAAGTTAAATTGTGAAGTAATACAACAAAGACAAGCTATGTTTTTTACACTTTAAACTAGAGTTAAACATGTATTTTTATTCATACATTATCCAATTTTTCATATTAATTTCTAATTTATTTATTAAATCCCTAATTACACCCTCTTGTATAGTATTAAATCCTTTTATTCTAAATAACCCTCAAAACCCTTTATTTTATGTTTTAACAAATGTTTAAATATCCCATGTGTTAAATATAAACCTCGCCCCTATCCCATTGGTTTAAACCTATGTATAAGATCTAATCCCTACCCCTTATAGTTTTAAAACAAATGTCAAAAAATGTTTGAAAAAATATATAATAAAGGCCCATGCATATATATGATTGAAACATTGCATAAATGTTTTAATTTAACATTTAAACCTTATACCTACTACATCATATAAAACCTAAGGTTTTAAACTTCAAATAAACACTTATTTCTAAAGGTTTAAAACCCATCCTCGCATATAATAAACCCAGGTCCCACTTTCCAACCCAATGCACCTTTCGCAATCGATCTGGGCCGTTCGCAATCAAACCCCAAGATCCGACGGCGGAAATCCTATATTGCAAATAAACTTGCGTGAAATTCCCCATCTCATTTCCATGTGAAATGGGTGGTATTGCGATTTCCTCTCTCCTCCACATGTTTCCCTTTTACTGGATCACATCTGATCTGTCCAAAACAACTTACCACCGAAATGGCATGCGATAACCTCTTGTGGTTTTAACGCTTTGAGAACGAAATCCACCATTTATATGACTTGACTTCCATTTATTGCAGGCATCAATTAACCTAATATGCCTAAAAGACATTGGAAATGCATTCATTTCCTCTCTTTCTGCGCATAAACCCTGTACAAGCCACCCTGACTGTAAAACAAGCAAGTTGCATCATTTGTATGCCAAAATCTTGCAAATTTCAACCTGTTACCATCAAATATTGCAGAGGAGCTTCGCATTGCTCCAGAAATTGAACAAATACTATACAAATTGTTCGAAAACTTCAGAAACCGTCTTCAAAGCCCAGTACCTACGTATAACAGGTATTCTTCCAAAAATAAATCCTATTTCAATTTGAAAAGGCCCTTTTAAAGAAAATTTCCACTTAGAGCTTAAAATCATCCATAGAACCCAATCAAAAAGTCCAAAAAATAGGCCAAACCCTGTCAAAAATTCTGAAAAATCCATAGAAACCTTTTGAAGTTATCCTAAACCTCTTTCCATAAATTCAAAAGACTTTTTATCCAATTATTCACTGAAAAACTCAGGAAACCCTTGTTCCTTGTTTTAAACAAGTAGATGTCTAGAAAAGCCTATTGAAGATTGAAAATGAAGAAAAAATCCAAGAAAGAGACCATAATTTGCCTATTTTTATCCAAGAGATCTCTGCTAAAGTAGAAATACTTATGCAAATTGTCTAATCTTGGAGAAGTAGCCCAAATGTCTAAAAATAAGAGTTCTAGCAATTCTAAAGGACCCAAAGTGCCAAAATCAACTCCAGCCATGAATTCCAAGACTGCTATTATTGTAAATCCTTTAAAACCCCCTGTCATAGACATTGAGCACATTCCATTAGCTGATGTTGACTACAAGATAGAAGACCCAATTATTGAATTTTATCTGCTAGACATTCATAACTGGAGCTATGAAAAATCCTTAGATAATGAAGAATAAGTCCACATTTGGGAATCAAACTTACCCAAATATGTTGTTCCAGTAACTCATCCATGTCAGGGGGTCATTAGGTTATGTCAACAGTATTATGTGCATGAGCAAAGAGCCATAGTAAATGCCAGTAAAGAAGTGATTTTCATCTTTACTTCTGAATCCATCAACCAAATGTTACAACTCCAACCCAATCCTCAAGCAGTCCCTTTTTCCATAGATGCCCTTACCAAGCTATATATTGGCCTCGATTTTCCCAAAAGATTCGCGATCTTCCAAACATTTATGCCTTTACATGTAGAAATTACTCAAATTAATCCTCCATATTCCACCTCAAAATCTCCAAAGGGTTCAAGGGATGTAATTTCCATGCCTTCATTCATTCTAGGGTATTTGACTAATGAATATACAGATGAATCCATTTTAGGTTTCTTATCTACATTTACCCCAGGACAACCTACATCTCTTATTTTTTATTATGTTGGATATATTGCAGACAATATTCATGACCAATTGACTAAATTTCCAATTGAAGGAGTGTTCAGATAAAATTCCTTCCTCCTCCATATGTTCTTATATTTTCAAGCAGATAAATTTCCATTTTCTCTTCAAAAGATTGATGTAGAGTGAAATCCTCTTTCAGTTATTTTCTGGACCTCTTTGATCAGGAAAGAGTCCACAAAGTTCACATATGCAGAGTTTTCATATTCATTCATCCATCCATTGATCAAAATATTAACAAATACAAAGCAGCCAAGGATAAGTGATGAGATGAAGAAGATTTTACTGTTTTCAAATCAAACTAAGACTGGTGATTGGTACCTATATTAAAAACATACTCAGATTAGAGTGTTTGAATCCAATTTGTTGCCTTATAAGCTGCCTAAACATGTATCAATGAGATTTTTTGACTTAGAGTATATCAGGCAAATATTAAACTCTGATTCTATCAATTTATTAGTAGCAAAGAAGAAAACACAATTCAAATTAAAGAATCAAGCAGGACCATTCATTTGTAATCATAAGGATGCAGATGCAGAAGCAACTAAACAGCTATTGGAGTGCATATTTGACGAATTCTTTCCTTGGAATTATGATCCACAAGGGATTCTAAGTAAAATGAGGGTTAAATGTAAGTTAACACCCTTAATTCATGAGAAAAAACCAGAGATAGAAAAATATGCCAATCAGAATGAGTGGATAAAGAATACTTTAATAGATGTAGTGAAGAAAAGTGATATCGGTCACACTTTAGAGACTGCTGATCAAACAGAGAAAGCCAGTAAGAGAGTAAGAGAAGAAGGTACCTATGTTGTTGAAACTACCACTGAAACTAAATTCAAGTTAAGATACAACAAAAGGCCTAAGTTAAATTCAGTGGGTAAAGAGAAAGTAACCATTGATGTTGAAGAAACAGATCTCTGAGGTATCAACATAGATGTTTCCACTATCATCATCAATGAGCCAGTTGCTGAAAATTAGAATGAAGAACAAGTTGACAATGAAAGTGCACAGTTGATAGAAAAACAACAGATCATGGAAGCTTCATCCTCACAGACAGCTGAGGAGAAAGGTCTAGATATCAAAGAAAATTATAAAGAGATCAAGTTAAAGAATGAAGAAATCAAAAACAATGTCTACTCTCAATATCTGAAACAAACACCAAGTGTTGAAAATAGACTTCTGTCTGCCTTTGATTATTCAAACAAAAAGCTAATCATGTTAGTGTTGTAGCCTACAGTGAAATTTCCAAAGATAGTGGGAGATTATAATAAGGTTGATTTAGAATTCCAAACATAAAAAATCCATACTCTTGATCAGATTGAATTCCATAAATAGACTTCAAAAATGTTGTGCTCCATTGTTACAAATAAATCCATGAGTGCTCAGAATCTCTAGAACACCGTCTCAAATATGAAAGATTATATGAAATTGGACAAATCATCTTTGTATGCTAAGGATATAAGAATCAAATATTTAGAAGACTTGGTCTTATAGATTGGATTTGACCCAGCAAATGTCAAGGCAACAGAACAAAAAATAAAGAAAAAGAATGAGGATATTGCAACTTTGAGGAAACGACTTAAACTTCCTCCAAGTGAACATCCTCAAACCAAGGAAATAATAAAAGGACAACATGAGAAATATGATATGATGAACATAATATTTCAGCTTACAACACAGAAGCAGATGAAAACTTCAGTAAGCTGAAGAAAATACAAATTCCAAGTGAAGAAGATTGGTATTCATTAATAGATTTACTGTGAAAGGTAAGAAGGCAAAAATATAATAGTGAAAACAATTTGATGATTTGCAGTCAAAACAGATTTTTATTACAACAGTAAACATATTTTACAAATGGTTAAAGAGTATCATAAATTAAAGAGAATCAGTGAAAGAGTATCAAATAAAGCAGATCAGATTTCAAAACAAACTTGAAATATCTAAAGCCAGCAAGGAAGACACAAAGGAAGCCAGCTGCATCTTATCCACAATCAGTTTCTATTTTATTTGAATTGATAGTACAACTTGCTGATTTATTGAGCAGGTGTCTCTATTATTGTTGTAAAGATATTTTATTTCCCTTAGATAATTCCTAGAAGCATTCTAGGATATTTTGTAAACAATTATGTATAAATACTTCATATTTAGAATTATTATTGTGGAATAAATTGCTGAAGATTTCTATAGTAATTTTTGTGGACTTGAAGGCTTTCTCTGTTTCAAATTTCGAGTAGTAGGCTGGATCAGATCAACTAGCATCATATTTCAGGATTCATGTGATGAGCTATTTGGAGTGAAGTATTTCCTACTTGTCATTGTTTATCTTTCTTTGTTACATGCAATCCATTATGTGTTATAAATTTGAATGAATGAATAGGAGTATTACTTCAAGATTTGTTAAAAGCACCCTGTCTTTACTATTTTTCATTTATATGTTTTCTTCTTATTTCCGGAATAAGGAACCCTTAATTTCTCCCTCTTTTGTTTTACCTCTACCTACTACTTCCATTTTTTGCATCAAAGAACCCTTCATTTCTCTTTATCCCGGTCATACCACCTCACAAAAAAACTTTCCAAGATCTCCAAGGGTTATCTATCTTGCCCTGTAAACATTTGAATTTTTGGCCCTGATCCTAGTTCTGTCTGCTTGAATTTTGACTCCTCAGTATAATGGACAAATATATTTCCCACTATCCATCTCTTCAAGTGATTTTTCCCACCAAACCAATCAAAACAAAAACCAATAGCACAATAATAAT
The DNA here is from genome assembly GCA_034641835.2 of Pinus albicaulis. Lineage (NCBI taxonomy): Eukaryota > Viridiplantae > Streptophyta > Pinopsida > Pinales > Pinaceae > Pinus > Pinus albicaulis. The sequence continues at coordinate 891,923,418 of CM076574.1, forward strand.
GAGCCTAATATTTCATAAAACAAACAAAGTTAAATCTTATAGAGAGAGCCCTCTCTAAACCCTAGGAAGGCTAGACCCTAGTGTTTAAAAGTTGGTTTGTGGTTACCTCTTTTTTTCTCAACTAAAAACCAAAAATCTCACAACTATAGAATTACTGGAGTGATAACATATTGGTGACCATACTGGGGACCTAACCAATCCTTAGTTGTTAAATAAACCTTAAAAGAAATCATTTTTATCATACTTTTGCCTTTAAGATTGTTTAACTAGTTGTGAGTATAAAAATGTGTAATTATGGCTTCTAGGAAAGTTTATTATACTAGGTCTAATGTGGACCCGAAACCTGCTGTTACGGTGGAAAACCCAGACAGAATTGGGAAAATGAAAAAACAGAGAGAAGATTTAGATGCTAAAGTTTCATTACTAAGAGTCAATTCATTACCCCAAAAAGTATTAAGTTTGCAGGATATAGAGTTTGATTTAGAGTTTGAACATTCTTTATTCAGGACCAAATCTGAAAGCAATTTAAGTACTACTATTTTAGACCCTATTTTTATTTCTTTTTTGAAAGAAAAACAGATAAATATTACCACATACTCTGAATTAAAGAAAGTTAAAAATCAAGACAGACTTGAAGAAATTAATGCTACTATTCTTAAAGAAATTGATGAAGCCATAGAATTAGCTCAACCGTTAGCTGATACATCAAAACCTTCTATTCCTGATTTAGAAACCACTACATCATCTATAGTTTCTACTACCATTCAATCCACAGATCCATTTAGTCCTAGATTACCCTTACAGCCTAGAAATTTATTTCCTTCATCCACTTCATCCACTAGCTTCACCACTGCTTTTTCAAGCACATCATTTTCATTTCCTAGTAGTTCCATATATATTCCAGTTTCACTTCCCAGTACCTCAACTTCAATCTTTAGTTCTTCAACTGCTAGTTCTAGTTCAACACCTTATAATCTAGTTTCATCAGCAACTACTTCCAGTTCAACACCAAGTACCTCTAATTTACCTCTTAGCCAAGCTAGAATTCAAGCTATGGCTGCTAGGTATGCTCCTCTTATTCTTCCAGGACAACTTCAAGACATGCCCCAAGATTACCAAACTAAAATACCACAGTTTGATGCTACTACACATCATACTACACAGCAGCACATAAGAAAAATGACAGATTACTTTGAACTCCATGAGATAGATGAATCAGATGTACAAATGAGGTTGTTTGCACAAACATTAACGGGAGAAGAAAAGAAATGGTTTCAAGGTCTTACTGTAGGTAGTATAGCTAATTTAGTTTTTTTCCATAGATTACTTTTAAATAAATGGGAAAAGAAGAAAAAACCCCTACAAATATTGTTTGAATTTGATGTAATGAAGAGAGCTCCACTTGAATCTGTACAAGAATACTACACTAGATATAACATTGTTTACAATTCAATTCCTATAAATATAAATCCCACTCCTGACTTTGTCTTACTCAAATTCCCAGATGCATTTGACACTAACATGGCATATCAGTTAAGAGAAATAAACGCAGAAACTTTGGAAAGAATGCAAACATATGCTATAGGTGTAGAAGTAAAAATATTATCTAAAAAAGAAAGATTAATAAATGAAAGGAGAGTGACTATGAAAGAAGAAGCCTCTAGTTCAGATACAAAAATAGATGTGCTAGCTAAAACATTAGAGAGGATGATGAATAGGTTAGATAACATAGAAATAAGACCTCAATGGGATAATCAACAACAAATCAGAAATCCCAATTTTAGAAAAAACACAAATTCAGGAAAATCAAAAGACTCAGCCTCAAACCAAACAATAAGACCTCCCTTTCAGGAGAATTATGTTGAGAGTTCTCGAAAGAATGATGATGATGAGGATACCATAAATTTAATGGGAATAGATGATAATAACACTATCTTTCCCACACAAGAAGATCAAGAGTTATTTGAACTCCAACAACTCCAATTACATTCAGGGGAATCCTTTGATTATAAACAAGGTTATGACTTTACCATTAATGAAGTACAGAGTTAGTATAACCTAAGAAGTAAGAAAAACAATGAGTCTTCTACTAAGAAAATATCTCAAACACCAAATAATAAAATAGTAGAAGCTCCCAAAACAAAAGTTATGCAAATCCTCCCTAGGGAAAATAAGCAAAGTTCCATTTCTTCCTAAAAGGTTTCCAGCCCAAAGATTTCACGAAGCCCTTAGATTGTGGATATAACTGATGAAGTTTCTCAAGCTGCAAAAGATTCACAAAAATCTATTGCTCTTAAAGAATATAATTCCAATAAAACAATAACCTTAGATACTGAAAAGCTCAATGCTGATCCTAAATCAACAGATCCAAAAGTTGCCACTGTAAAGACAAATTTTGACAACTCCATATCTGAACAAACATCTACCGCTTCAAAAACCACTCCTAGAAATAAAACAAAAAGAAATAAAACTTAAGACACTCAAACTAAAACTGAAAATATAACTATAGAAAGATAAGATAAACCAACACAAATTACAATTACCAAAGAAGAATTGATTCAAATAAGTAGATCACAACCTTCATTTAGCATACAATTTGAAATTTCTAAGCTAAAAATACCAATTCCTCTGACAGAATTGGTAAAACATGACTTGTATAAATCAACCATAACTGAAACATTGAACATAAATGATGGAGAATATTTTATAAATCTAAATGATGATCAGCTAGAGTTGATTTTTGTCCTAGATGTGAATGGAAAGCATTTAGATGGAGCAGTTCCTCCATTTTATCTTAGTTTAACTATTCATGATCAAATCCTTCATAATGCAATGCTAGATTCAGGAGCTTCACATAATTTAATGCCCAAAGCTATAATGGAAACCCTAAACTTAGACATCACAAGGCCCTATAAAGATTATATTCATTTGACTCAAGCAAAGTAAAATGCCTAGGTTTAATCAGAGAGCTGTGTGTAACTTTAGTTCAATATCCTGGTAAGATTATATTAATGTACATTGTAGTAGCTGATATCCCACCTAAATATGGAATTTTATTTCCTTGCCCATGGGAGAAAAGTTACAGGGATATCTACAATTGGAGATGTCTTATGCTACTATATCAGTTTTTGGTCAACCTAAGAAGTTATATAGAGAAAAATTAATGAAATAAATGGTAAGTAGCACCGAAATGTCAATAAATTGCCCAATTTATATGACACCTATTGATCTAGGTTCTTTAATTCTATGTAATGTTGAAACTGATAATGAAATTAAGACTGAACTAAGAGAAGAAAAGAAAACACCAGACAATGATAATATCTCTCATGAATCGTTATGGAATTTAGACTTTAATGTTTCAGTAAATAAATTAGGAGCAGGAGTAGGAGTAGGGATAACTAATATAAAGAAAAATCATGCAGAAGGTCATGCTTTTAGACTGAATTTCAAATGCACAAACAATATGGCTGAGTATGAAGCCCTCATTTTAGGACTCCAAATAATCATAAATTTAGGAGGAAAAATAATAGCAATAATGGGAGATTCAGATTTGATTGTTAAACAAATTAAAGGTGATTATTCTGTTTACAATCCTAGACTTGGTCGATATAGAGAGACTGTATTAGATTTTATTAATGATTTACTGGAATGTAATTTCTCTGTAATACCAAGAAGGAAAAACTTACAAGAACATTCTTTAGCAACTTTTTCTAGTACTTATAATTTACCTTTTCAACCTAATCATACATATACTGCAGAAGTAAAACACAGGCCAATAATTACAGACAACCTCAAATATTGACAAAGTTTCTCACAAGACCAACAAATTTATCATTTTTTGAATAATGAAGGTGAATTTTAGAACTGTAAAATAGACACTGATTGTACCATGGATCAAGATTTAGATGCTGAAATTGATTTAAATAATGTAGATGTAAATAAAGTAATTTTTTCTAAACCCACTAGATTTAGTCAATCAGATATAGATAAATTAGAGAGAGTAGAAATTTATGAGATAATTGATGAATAATCTAAAATATTAAATCTCAAAGACAATTTCTTACCAAAAGGTTTAACTCCTTTGGAAGATCTATTTGACTCAAATGGTGTTGCTAGGAAACCCAAAATGGAGCCAGTTAGATTTGATATTAAGGAATGCAATATTGGTATAGAATCAAAACCCAAAATTATCAAACTTTCCAAAGCCTTACCTCAACAAGAAAAGGAAAAATATATTGCTCGTTTTAAGGAATTCCAAGATGTTTTTGCTTGGAGTTATGAGTATCTTTAATCGTATGACACCAACATAATTCAACACTAGATCCCTATAAAATAATATCAAAATCCCTTTAGAAAAAAGTTAAGAAGGATCAATCCTATGTTGATGCCTTTGATAGAAAAGGAAGTGAAAAGAATGTATGATGCACAAGTCATTGCACCAATTAGGTATTTTGACTGGCTTTCTAACCTAGTTCGAACAAGAAAGAAAATAAGAGAGATTAGATTATGTGATTAATTTAGGAATCTAAACATAGTATCCTTAAAATATAATTACCCTTTACCAAAAATGGATCACATCTTACAAAGGGTAGTTGGTTCTTCTAGGTTTTCACTGTTAGATGGTTTTTTAGGATACAACTAGATCCTAGTCCAACCAGAGGATCAACCCAAAAAAAAATTTACTACTCCTTGGAGTACTTTTATGTATGTAAAAATGCCCTTTCGTTTAATGAATGCAGAGGTAACCTTTCAAAGAGCTATGGATATAGCCTATGCAAAGGAAATTCATGAATTCTTAGTAATTTATTTAGATGACATAACTATATTTTCTAAAACCGATTATAAACACTTGGATAATCTCAAACAAGTTTTTATAAAATGTAGAAAGTTTGACATCTCATTAAATCCTAAGAAAACCTTATTTGGATTAGAATAAGGCAAGTTACTAGGACATATAATATAAAAATAAGGAATCAGAATAGATCGTGCTAGGATAGAGGAAATTCCTAACATCATTCCACCAAGAAACATAAAAGAGTTACAAGCCTTTTTAGGTAAGATCAACTTTTTAAGAAGATTTATATCCAACTTAGCTGAGATAATTAGAGAACTAAATAACATTCTCAAAAAATATTCAGTTCTTAAATTGACTATTGAGGCCAAATAATCATTTGAATCCATGAGACAAGCCTTAACCAAAACTACACTCCTTATAAGTCCTGACTTTAAAAAGGATTTCATCATTTTTTCATTTGCTTCAGAACACACCATTGCTGCAGTTTTGTTGCATAAAAATGACCAGGGTTATGAACAACCCATAGCTTTCTTTAGCAGAACACTTAGATATGCATCTTTTAAGTATAATATCATGGAGAAACAAGCCTTAGCTTTGGTAAAGGCTATCAAATACTTTAGAGTTTACATTCTCTATTCTCACATCATTGCCTATGCCCCAAATGTTGTAGTAAAAGACATTTTTACTCAGGATGGTCCTGATGGAAGAAGAGGTAAGTGGATTGCCACTATCTTAGAATATGACATAGAGATAAAACCCACAAGTTAATAAAAGGTCAAGTTTTAGCGAGACTCATGGCTGAATCAAACTGTAATGCCCTAGACATAAATTTTATTGCCCAAGTAGATGATCAAGAAGAGATGGTGACTCTAGAGATCAATGCAACGTTTTTAGACTCACCATGGTATGCAGATATCATATTTGTATTACTAAACTTACAAGCTCCTCCTGAACTATCAAGAACCAAAGCTAGATTTTTAAAGCTTAAGGCAGTAAGATTTTGTATTCTAGACAATGTACTTTTTTGGAGAGATGATAGTGGGATTTTATTAAATTTATTGCTAAATTAAGAAACTAACAAAATATTAAAATAATTTCATGCAAGTTATTGTGGAGGACATCTTTACTGGAAGACTACTGCAAACAAGATCTTGAGAGCTAGTTTTTACTGGCCTACTTTGTTTGATGATGTAAAAGGATATGCGACATCTTGTCACAAGTGCCAAATCTTTTAGGGTAAGAAAAATTTGTCACCCCTGCCCTTAAAACCCATCTCTACTAAAAATCCATTTCAAAAATGGGGTCTTGACTTCATTAGAGAAATTCACCCCCTATCATCAGCCCAACATAAGTGGATTCTGACACCCACTGACTATTTTACTAAGTGGATTGAAGCCATACCCTCTAGGCAAGCCACATATACTATCATTATCTCTTTCCTAGAAAGTAAAATTCTTTCAAGATTTGGATGTCCCCAAGAGATAATTACTGACAATGCAGCAGCATTCAAATCCAAAAATATGATTGAAATTTTCCATAAATACCATATTACCCTAGGCCACTCTACTGCATATTACCCTCAAGGTAATGGTCTAACTGAATCTTCAAATAAGACCCTTGCAAACATCATCAAAAAGTTACTTGAAGATAATAAAAAGACTTGGACTAAGAATTTAGTCATTGCCTTATGGGCAGATAGACTTACAACTAAAAAATCCATTGGTACCTCCCCTTACCAACTTTTCTATGGAATGGACGATGTTTTTCCATCTTCTTTAGGAGTATCAGTGATTAATATTATCCAAGAGTTACAAGTTGAAACAAATGACATTCAAAGACGGATTAATCAAACTATTCACTTGCAACAAACAAGGGAAGAAGTTTATATCAAGTCTCAAGTCATCTAGGATAAGATCAAAAAAAAAATTGATAAAAAGAGTAAAGAAGATGATTTCTACATTGGAGATAATGTGTTAAAATGGGATTTGAGAAGGGAAGACAAAGGTAAACATGGAAAATTCGAATTTATATGGAAAGGACCTTATGTCATTTATGGTTATAGAGGTAACAATGCTTTCTTTCTAAAATAAATAGATGGGTTAGAGAAGTCAGAAGGAGCAGTAAATGGAAGAATGTTGAAGCACTACTACTCTCCTGAGTGAACAAATAGTTAGTTTCATTTACTTTGATCATTGTACATATACATTGAAAGGTTTAGATTGGATTGGATGTTTTCCTAACAAATTTGAAGCCCGGAGAGAAGGCCCTAAGCTTTGAAACGTAAATATCATAAGTATGAATAACTGCAGAGATCAGAAGATACTTACAAGATCATCACAGTCAAATTTCAGAGGCTACTAGTCTTAAAGTTCTTGAAATTTCACCAGGAAATGCCATCCCCAAGTGGAGCCACTCTAAGGGTCCTATAATAATAGGATTCATAATTTTTGAATTGACTATGTTAGCCTTGTAAATATGTACATACCTTTCTTTCTGCAAGTTGTTTTCCCATATTTTTGAAAAATGAAAAAATAATAAAAAATAAAAGAGGGTAAAAGTCGTAAAAGAATGATAAAAGGAATTAGAAAAAGATAGACCCCAAAAGAAAAAGAGAAAAAATAAGACCTGAAAGTGAGTAAGTCAAAATGCCACTACTATTTACTTTTACTGCAGCAATAATGATTATGTGCATATTGTCAATAAATTCCATAATCCTTGATCAGTTAAACAATTTAATCTAAACTTTTCATGCTTTGAATTTCATGTTTTAGATAGAGAATAAAGATATTTCCAATAGTAGAAACTTGAAAAATCAGTAGTTAACATAGAGAATAAATGAGGAGCTTAAAATTTTAATCTGAGCCCTCCGATGAAATAAGGTTAGACTTAGATATTTTTTATGCTTTGAAAGAGAATGGATTTAGGGTTGCAAGCATAAATGCACCCATGAAAATGAAGTAAAAAAATTTTAGAATAAAGATGGGTAGGTAGAAAGCAGTTTTGCAAGCATGTAATAAAGCATCATCGGGAAAAAATTACTAATTTCCCCTCCCCTACAATTATTCAAAATTCTAAACTATTAGTTAAAAAGGCTCAGAGCATTTCTCTGACTTATGTTGGGACTAGATCCAAGGCTCGATCACTGATTGGTTAAAAATATTGAATTCCTACATAAAGCCCACATTCATCAACATTTATCCTTCACTCATAATCATAATCCATTTTTCCTAAGTAAAAACCCAATTTTACTTAGTAAAAGTGAAACCCTAAATAACTAATTTCAATCCCTTTCAAAAATCATTCATAAACCCTCAAAATGCATAATTTATCCTAAGTTAAAGTGTGAAGTAATACAACAAAGACAAGATATTTTTTACACTTTAAATTAGAGTTAAACATGCATTTTTATTCATACATTATCCCTTTTTTCATATTAATTTCTAACTTATTTATTAAATCCCTAATTACACTCTCCCGTATAGTATTAAATCCTTTTATTCTAAATAATCCTCAAAACCCTCTATTTTATGTTTTAACCAATGTTTAAATACCCCATGTGCTAAATGTAAACCTCAACCCTATCCCATTGGTTTAAACCTATCTATAAGAGCTAATCCTTGCCCCCTATAGTTTTAAAACAAATGTCAAAAAACGTTTGAAAAACTATATAATAAAGGCACATGCATATATATGATTGAAACATTGCGTAAATGTTTTAATTTAACATTTAAACCTTATACCTACCGCATCATATAAAACCTAAGGTTTTAAACTTCAATTAAACGCTTATTTCTAAAGGTCTAAAACTCATCCCCGCATATAATATACCCCGGTCCCACTTTCCAACCCGATGCACCTTTTGAAATTGATTTGTGTTGTTTGCAATCGAACCCTAAGATCCGATGGTGAAAATCCTATATCTCAAATAAACTTGCTTGAAATTCCCCATCTCGTTTCCACGCGAAATGGGTGGTATTTCGATTTCCTCTCTCCTCCATGTGTTTCCCTTTTATTGGATCACATCTAATCCATCCAAAACAACTTACGACCAAAATGGCATGTGATAACCACTTGTGGTTTTGACCCTTTGAGCCTGAAAACCACCATTTTTATGACTTTACCGCTATTTATTGCAGGTGCCAATTAACCTAATATGCCTAAAAAACATTGGAAATGCATTAATTTCCTCTCTTTATGCACGTAAACTCTGTACAAGCCACCCCGAATGTAAAAAAGCAAGTTCTGCCTTTTTTATGCCAAAAGCTTGCAAATTTCAACCTGTTACCATCAAATATTGCAGAGGAGCTTCGCATTACTCTAGAAATTGAATAGATACCATACAAACTGTTCAAAACCGTCTTCAAAGCCCAGTACCTGCGTATAACAGGTATTATTCCAAAAATCAAGCCTTTTTCAATTTGAAAAGACCTTTTTAAAGAAAATTTCCACTCATAACTTAAAATCATCCATAGAAACCTATCAAAAAGTCCAAAAAACAGGCCAAACCCTATCAAATTTTTTGAAAATTCCCTATTTATGCTGCACCCTATTTTCAACACCAAATTGAACCCAGAAACCTTTTGAAGTTATCCTAAACCTCTTTTCTTAAATTCAAAATACTTTTTATCCAATTATTCACTGAAAAACTCAGGAAACCCTTGTTCCTTATTTTAAACCAGTAGAAGTCTTTAAAAGCCTATTGAAGATTGAAATTGAAGAAAAAATCCAAGCAACAGAGCCTACTTTGCCTATTTTTATCCAAGAGACCTCTAATAAAGTAAAAATACTTCTACAAACTGTCTAATCTTGCAAAAGTAGCCCAAATGCCTAAAAATCAGAGTTCTAGCAATCATGAAGGACCCAAAGTGCCAAAATCAACTCCATCCATGACTTCTAAGACTGCTATTATTGTAAATCCTTTACAACCCCCTATCATAGACATTGAGCACATTCATTTAGATAATGTTGACTACAAAATAACAGACCCAATTATTGAATTTAATCTGCTAGACATTCATAACTGGAGCTATGAAAAATCCTTAGATAATGAAGAAGAAGTCCATATTTGGGAATCGCACTTACCCAAATATGTTGTTCCAGTAACTCATCCATGTCAGGAGGTCATTAGGTTACGTCAACAGTATTATCTGCCTGAACAGAGAGTCATATTAAATTCCAACAAAGAAGTGCTTTTCACCATTACTGCTGAATCCATAAACCAAATGTTACAACTCTAGCCTGATCCTCAAGCAGTCGCTTTCTCCATAGAGGCCCTTACCAAGCTGTATATTGGCTTAGATTTTCCCAAAAGATTTCAGATCTTCCAAACATTTATGCCTTTACATGTAGAAATTCCTCAAATTAATCCTACATATTCCACTTCAAAATTTCCAGAGGGTTCAAGGCATGTAAGTTCCATGTTTTCATTCATTCTAGTGTATTTCACTGATGAATATATAGATGAATCCATTTTAGGTTTCTTATCTACATTTACCCCAGGACAACCTCCATCTGTTATTTTTTATTATGCTAGATATATTGCAGACAATATCCATGACCTATTGACTAAATTTCCAATTGAAGGAGGGTTCATATACACTTCCTTCCTCTTTCACATGCTCTTATATTTTCAAGCAGATAAATTTCCATTTGCTCTTAAAAATATTGATGTAGAGGGAAATCCTCTTTCAGTTATTTTCTAGACCTCTTTGATCAGGAAAGAGTCCACAGAGTTCACATATGCAGATTTTTCAGATTCATTCGTCCATCCATCAATCAAAATTTTAAAAAATACAGAGCAGCCAAGGATAAGTGATGAGATGAAGAAGATTTTACAGTTTTCAGAGCAAACCAAGACTGGTGATTGGTACCTTTATGAAAAAATACTGAGATTAGAGTTTTTGGATCCAATTTGTTGCCCTATAAGCTACCTAAACATGTATCAATGAGAGTTTCTGCCTTGGAGTATATCAGGAAAATATTAAACTCTGGTTTTATCAATTTCTTAGCAGCAAAGAAGAAAACATAGTTCAAATTTAAGAATCATGTAGGACCATTCATTTACAATCATAGGGATGGAGAGGTAGAAGTAGTTGAACAGCTATTCGAGTGTAGATTTGAAGAAATCTTTCCTTGGAATTATGTTCCACAAGGGATTCTAAGTAAAATGAGGGTTAAATGTAATTTAACACCCTTCATTCATGAGACAAAACTAGAGATAGAAAAATATGCCAATCAGAATGAGTGGACAAAGAATACTTTAATAGATGCAGTGAAGAAAAGTGATACTAGTCACACTTTAGAGACTGTTGATCAAACAGAGAAAGCCACTAAGAGAGTAAGAGAAGAAGGTACCTATGTTGTTGAAACTAACACTGAAACTAAATTCAAGTTAAGATACAACAAAAGGCCTAAGTTAAATTCAGTGGGTAAAGAGAAAGTAACCATTGATGTTGAAGAAACAGATCTCCCAGATATCAACACATATGTTTTCACTATCATCATCAATGAGATAGTTACTGAAAATCAGAATAAAGAACAAGTCAACAATGAAAGTGCATAGTTGATAGAAAAAAAACAGAGCATGGAAGCTTCATCCTCACAGACAGCTGAGGAGAAAGATCTAGATATCAAAGAAAAGTATAAACAGATCAAGGTAAAGAATGAAGAAATAAAAAAAAATCTCTACTCCCAATATCTAAAACAATCACCAAGTGTTCAAAATAGACTTATGTCTGCCTTTGATTATTCAAACAAAAAGCTAACCATGTTAGTGTTGCAACCTACAGTGAAATCTCCAAAGATAGTGGCATATTATAAGAAGGTTGATTTAGAAGTCCAAACAGAAAAAATCCATGATCAGATTGAATTCCATAGGCAGACTTCAGAACTGTTGTACTCCATTGTTACAACTAAAGCCATGAGTGCTCAGAAACTCTAGAACACCATCTCAAATATGAAATATCAGATGAAATTGTACAAAGAATCCTTGTATGCTAAGGATCTAAGAATCAAATCTTTAGAAGAATTGGTCTTACATATTGGATTTGACCCAGAAAATGTCAAGGCAGTAGAACAATTAATAAAGAAAAAGAATGTGGATATTGCAACTTTGAGGAAATAGCTTAAACTTCCTCCAACTGAACATCCTTAAACCAAGGAAATAATAGAATGACAAAATGAGAAAGATGATATGGTGAACACAATATTTCGGCTTACAACACAGAAGCAGATGAAAAATTTAGGAGGCTGAATAAAATACAAATTCCAAGTGAAGAAGATTGGTAGTCATTAAAAGATTTACTGTGAAAGGTAAGAAGGCAGAAAGATAACAGTGAAAACAGTTTGATGATTTGCAGTCAAAAAATATTTTTACTACAGCAGTAAACATATTTTACAAATGGTTAAAATTAAAGAGAATCAGTGAAAGAGTATCAGATAAAGCATATCAGATTTCAAAACAAACTTGAAATATCTAAAACCAGCAAGGAAGACACCAAGGAAGCCAGCTGCATCTTATCCATAATGAGTTTCTATTTTATTTGAATTGATAGGACAACTTGCTGATTTGTTTAGAAACTGTCTCTATTATTCTTGTAACGTTATTTTATTTCCCTTAGATAATTCCTAGAAGCATTCTATAATATTTTGTAAACAATTATGTATGAATACTTCATCTTTAGAAGTATTATTGTTGGATAAATTGCTGAAGATTTCTATAGTAATTTTTTTGGACTTGAAGGCCTTTTGTGTTTCAAATTTCGAGTAGCAGACTGGATCAGATCAACTAGCATCATATTTTAGGATCCATGTGATGAGTTATTTGGATTGAAATATTTCCTACTTGTCATTTTTTATCTTTCTTTGTTATATGCAATCCATTATGTGTTCTAAATTTGAATGCATGAACAGGAGTATTACTTCAGGATTTCTTAAAAGCACCTTGTCTTTACTGTTTGTCATTTATATGTTTTGTTTTGATCTCCAGAGTAGGGAACCCTTAATTTCTCCCTCTTTCGTTTGACCTTTGCCTACTACTTCCATTTTACGGATCAAATAACCCTTCATTTCTCTTTATCCCGATCAAACAACCTCACAAAAAAACTTTCCAAGATTTCCAAGGGTTACCTATCTTGCCCTAAAAACATTTTACCTTTTGGCCCTGATCCTAGTTCTGTCTACTTGACTTTTGACTCCTCAGCCCAATGGACAAATATATTTCCCACTATCCATCTCTTCAAGTGATTTTTCCCACCAAACCATCAAAACCAAAACCAATTTCACAATCATAACTAGTCTAATATTTCATAAAATAAACAAAGTTAAATCTTATAGAGAGAGCCCTCTCTAAACCCTAGGAAGGCTAGATCCTAGAGTTTAAAAGTTGGTCTGTGGTTACCTCTAGTTTTCTCAACTAAAAACCAAAAATATCACAACTAGAGAATTACTGGAGTGATAACAGGATAGATGAAATAAGGAGTTGGATTTTTTTTTTTTTTGAGAGTAGGACACATGTTGACTATGTACTTTAAACTACCTCACAATTATTGGCATTGGAGCATTCAAAAGAAGAATACAAGGCTTTTATGTAAATATCTCAAAAGGGAGTGAGCTAGGGGAAGCTCAAATTGTAATCATCGTGTTATGTAGAGTTATGTGAATTGTGATATTCAAAGTTCAAATCCCCCCGTGAGCGTTTACCCCACAAGAAATAAAAATATCTCAAAAGGGGAAAAAATGGAATCAGACTTTTAGTTAGTTTTTGAAATCTCTAGTTCATAGAGTGATGACTTATCTCAATCTACTTAAAAAATTCTTATGTTTCCTTTCCCATTAGCCTTTATGTTTGTAAAGGATTCAAAAATGGGTAACTTTTCTTACAATAGTTGAGAATAATTTTGAAATGATTGCTCCTAAGGACCAAAACAATAAATATATCTGAATATTGGAAAAAGATACAAAAGCCCAAGTAAATCAAAACATTATTATCCCTCCAAGACAAATATTAATTAATTTTTAAAAATTTATCCATGGTCATGTACTATTATTAACATTATAGTTTAGAAGACAATATACTTTCCAAAACTATTTAATATAGAGTAGACAATATACTTTCCAAAACAATTTAATATAGAGTAATATAAGCTAAGTGAAAACACTACTATCTCTCTAAGACAAATATTAATTTCTCTTTAAATATTTATGCATTATCATGGATTGTTATTAATATTATAGTTTATTAGGCTCAATTTTCCAAAATTATTTAATATAGAGTAATACATACTAGGTTAAAACTTTTTGTTTAAATCTATTTTTAGATAAAACTTGTAAATATTTTTTGAAAGTTTTCTATCAAATAATTGACCTATTTATCAACAATACTCTTTAATAAAAAAATTGATAAATATAATAATATTTTGGTTTTTAAGCTCCTATGATTGTCATTTATTGAACAACTTCCCGGTTTATCCACAGTATCTAGGAACATTTGTCGACCTTTCGAATCCCAACTGGGATCCATTTTTAGGGCATTTGAATGAAGGATTGAGAGAAGGGTTTTAGGCCATTAATAGTGAAGAAGAATATATATAAAAAGAAAACTTGACCAAAGTTATTTATTTTTATTTATATATATTTTATTTATTGTTTAATATTTTTATTTAATTCAAAAAATATAACAGGAAAATTTTTTATTTATAATTTAATAATTTTATTTTAATTTTACAATGATTATTTTTAATAAACTAATTTCAATTAAATTAAATATTATGTTTTAATAATAATAATTTTATTTGATAATATTCATTTATTAGAACCAATAATAAAAATAATTATAATATGTAATCTAACTCACTTAAAATCCTAAAAATATTTTAATATGAGATTTGGGATAGTAATTAATATAACTAGTAATCAATATTGTTATATATTATTGTTATAATTAATTAATAATAAATAAAATAAACTAAATATTTAATAATTAATATTAACATTTATTTAATAAATAAATATTAGACAAATACAAATAATTAATGAGGATAATTATTAAAATAAATTACTTTAATTATTAAAACGAACTTTAGAATTCAGAAGAAGAGAAACAAACCTGAGATCTTCTACCTGAAAAAAATTATAACTGGGAGGATGGTGCTTTTGAGAAACAAATTTGTCGAAGAAGAGGAAGCCAACTGTCACTGATTTCACATCCCCCATCCCTATTAAGGTTATCTAGATTTTTTATAATCTCAAGGGCCTCTCTCTCTTTCCTCCTTTGCTAGTGCTCCTCCCTCGCAATGATCTTTGCACCTTCAAGACGCACTTGATGCTTAGTTTTCAAGGAGTGTTCTGCAAGGGATGAGGTGTGAGATCTCTCATACTTAATATTAGTTTTGTGTTCTTTGAGTCGTTTCTGAAGAAAACGCCCAGTTTCACCAATATAACTTTTTCCACATGAACAATCAATTTTGTACACTCCTTTAAGTTGTTTAGGGCTTATACTATCTTTAATTGATCGCATTCTTTGTCTAATAGTTCCTGCTGCTGAAAATTGTGTGAAAATATCGTTCCTTCTCAAAACCTTGGTGATTTTATCAGTAACACCCTTAATGTATGGTATAAAAACCTACCACTGTTTTCTTGAGGTTCATGGCGCTTCTGGGGCAAGATCAAACCCTTCACTTTTTTAGGGATTTTTTTATATCTCTTTCTTTATAACCTATATCCTTGAATACAGACGACAAGTGATTGATTTCCTCACTAATGCGTTCAGCATCAGATATCCTCATGGCTCTAACGACAAGGGTATTAAGGACACCAAAATTTTGAGCTGGATGATGATAGGACTCAGCATGAGGATAGCTGTCAGTATGGGTCTTCTTTCTAAACAAACCATGCCCTAAAGTTCCATCTTCCTTTATCATGACAAGAATGTCCAAAAAAGGAAACCTCCTATTTTATTCAACCTCCATAGTAAAATTAATTTATGAGGAAATGGAGTTAAGGTGATTAAAAAATCTCTCAAGATTCTCCTTTCCATGAGTTCACTTTATGTTGGTGTCATCTACAAATATTTTCCACCAAGCTCGTTTTAAGGGGTATGAGGCTAGGGCCTTCTTATAAAAGTTTTATATTTATAAGTTTGCGACAATAGGAGATAGAGGAGATCCCATTTTGACCCCGGATACCTACTCATAGTATTCCCCTTGGAAGCTGAAGAAAATGGAACGTAAAAAAATATATGCAAGATTCGTTGTTCCTGGATCAATGACTTATTTAATGACCTGAATGGCCTCATCTAAAGGAATATTAGTAAATAATGATACCACATCAAAACTTACCAAAATGTCTCTCTCCTCCACCCTCTCATCCTTAATGAGCTTGAAAAAATCGTTAGTCCTTTATGA
This sequence comes from Pinus albicaulis, assembly GCA_034641835.2. Lineage (NCBI taxonomy): Eukaryota > Viridiplantae > Streptophyta > Pinopsida > Pinales > Pinaceae > Pinus > Pinus albicaulis. The sequence goes on from CM076574.1 coordinate 891,939,615, forward strand.
AAGAGTCAGTATTTCCAACAAGGGGTTTAAGGATCTTGGCAACATATTTCGCCAGCTCATAGGTGGGGGATCCTATGGTATTAAAAATCGGTCTAAGGGGTATTCCCTCTTTATGAATCTTGGGAAATCCATGAATTATTGCCATAACATCACATGAATGGGTCAATTTGTTGTTTAACTTGTCATCTAGCCCTGAATTCTTGATTGCTTTCTTGAATTCTCTTAATACATTGGGCATGGGGTTGCAATTAAGTTTCCTGTAGCTACTGCAATCTAGATGCTCGTTCATTTTTCTTATATAATCAACCTTATCTAAAACGACAACAGCACCTGCCTTGTCGGCTTTCAACACCACAATTTTGTCATTATTCAGTAGAGCCTTAGAGCATTAAGCTCATCCTTACTTAGGTTGCTCATCGAAGCTCTAGCTTTCTTCAAAATAAGGGAGAATTCTTATCTCAATGCTTCTTTATCATCGAGAGATTAAATCTAAATCCCTTTCTCAATGCTACAAACAATGCTTTCATTTGGAATGCCTTTAGGTGCAACTGTAAATCCTAAACCCTTGCTAAGAATATTGATGGAATCTTGACTTAATTCTATAGAGGATAAGTTGAAAACATTCTTATTCTTGGTGAAGGGTCTATGGCCTAGCTCCTCAATGGAACCACCATTTAATCTATTAACTGAGAGTTCAATATCCCGAAAAACTCTAGGGCTCTCTTTCTTACTGTAAACCACGTTAGTTGAAGCAAATTTCTCAGAACTGATCTTAAATTTATTATTATTATTATAATGAGGGTCACTATGGCTAACGTCACATTCATTTCCAACCTTTAAATGCACAAACTTTTGTCCTTTATTAACACCAAGGTTGCGAGGTTGGCTTCGTAGTATATTGGTAACATCACCCTTGACTGAGATATCATCGATAGAGACCTTAGCATTTTTTTTAAGCAACAAACCATGATTGAAACCACCATCATTGTAGAACCCAAGCTCACCATGATTGAAACCAACTTCATCGTAGAGCCCGAGCTCACCATCATGATCAGGGACGGATCCAATGCTTATCTGTGAAGGGTTGACTAGAGAAGCAACAACTATCTTTATGCAATCAACACCACTGCTCACTAACTTATTTGGAAATTTTGTACACCTGTCCACCAGCGATTTTGAAGCAAATGGAGCAGCTATAGCAGCTGCAACTTCAAATTTTTTACCGTTGAACGATACAAAGGAATCAGAATTTTTGTTGTAAGTATGGAAAATATTATACGGAGACAACAACTCGAAAGAGGAGGCCCAATTCCTGAGGGAGAGAAAATACTTAACGTTGTACCAAACCCATTTCCTTGATGCTGGATCAAAAAATGAATTAAATTCATGATCCTTTCTAATGTGGAAATCAGCAAAGTCAGATTCTGATATGCTAAAACGAACATCATTGCAATTCATCATTTAACCACTGACAAAAACATATCGATTTTCACCGAGTGGAGATGAATAGCTAGCGTTGTCAAGTGAACTGTCATGCGAAGTGCTAACAGGGATAAAGCCATAATTCATTCTGCCCAAACCACCTGTGTTTCAATCCATCGTCGAAACAGAATTGCAAACTCTGTCAATGATGTCATGGGTACCATTAATGCTCTTGTAGATAGGGAGATTATCTAAATAGTGCAATCTACCCGTGAAGCAATCCTTCATCAAATTGCTATCAGAGACTGCATTGAAAACCTCCTTCATCGAATTACTGTCAGAGACCGAATTCAAAACCTCATTCATCGATTTGTTGTCAAATACTGAATTCAAAACCTCCTTCATCAGTAAATATGGCAATGTATCATTGGAATCATTCACCGCTTTAGAAAGAAATGCAGCATCGACTTCTGGAGTGCTACGATAGTGTTGGAATGAACAACACGCGTCATCTTCTGCCATCGATATTTTGGATAACCATACGTTTGACTGCGCACACCCATATGAAACTGAGCCAGACTGAAACTTTATGGGATAAAGGTTATCACCAACGCTGAATACCTTGATATCACTCCAGGACGATCTCTTGATTTTATATAACTTTCTCACATGCCTGTCTCTCATCAACTAACCTTCCTTTTCAGCTTTTAGAGCAGCCCTCGCATAAATTGTTTTCCATAATTCAAAATTAATTAAATTGGCCAATTTTAAATGCAGATAAGGAGAAAAGAGACCAAGCATATCCAACACAGCATGCGTCCTCCTAATCTCTCCCTGAATTAGGTTAAAACTTAGTTTTAAAAAGTATCTGCTATATCTGTGAAGGTGTAGAATGGGTTTAATACGAGAAAAAGGAGGAATAAGTTTGTTGTCCCAACACTCTTTAAGAAATTGCAGGTCTGCTACCCTTCTTTCAATATTCATTCTGGTTCTTTCAAGATAACAAATCTTGTTTTTGGTTTTTAATCTCTTTTGGTTGTCTTGGTAAGATATTTGTTATCTTGAAAGAACTAGAATGAAGATTGAAAGAAGGGAAGCAGGCGTACATTTTCTTAAAGAGTGTGGGGATAGTAATGCTATTCCTCCTTTTGCTTGTGTTAAACCCATTCCTCACCTTCGCAGATATAACAGATACTTTTTAAAACTAAGTTTTAACTTAATTTGTGGAGAGATTAGGAGGACGTGTGTTGTGTTCGGTAAGCTTGGCCGTTTTTCTCTTTCTCTATATTTAAATTTGAACAATTTAATTAGTTCTGAATTATGGAAAACAATTGATGCGAGGGATTCCTTAAAAGCTAAAAAATAAGGTCAAATGGCGACAGATAGGCATGGGAGAAAGTTAGACAAAATGAAGAGATCGGCCCAGAGTGATATCAAGGTATCTGGCACTGGTGATAGCCTTTATCCGATAAATTTTCATTCTGGCTTAGTTTCACATGGGTGTGAACATTTAAACATAAGGTTATCTGAAAAATTGATGCCAGAAGATGATGTGTGTTTTTCGTTGCAACGCTGTGATAGCACTCCAGAAGTCGATGCCGCATCACTTTCCAAAGCGGTGAATTATTCCGGTGACACATTACCTAATTGCCTAATGAAGGAGGTTTTGAATTCGGTATTTGATAGCAATTCGATGAAGGAGGCTTTGAATTTGGTCTCTAACAGCAATTCGATGAAGGAGGTTTTGAATTCAGTCTCTGACAGCAATTTGATGAAGGATTGCTTCACAAGTAGATCGAACTGCTCGGATAATATCCCTATCTGCAAGAGCGTTAATGGTACCCGTGACACCGTTGACAAAGTTTCCAGTTCTGTTTCAACGATGGATTTCAACACAGGTGGTTTGGGTAGAATGAATTCTGGCTTTGTCCTTGTTAGCACTTTGCATGACAATTCACTTGACAATGTTGATAGTGTTAGTTGTTCAGCTCCACTCAGTGAAAATTGATGTGTTTCTATTAGTGGTTCGATGATGAATTGCAACGATGTTGGTTTTAGCATATCGGAATTTGGCTTTGCTGATTTTCGTGTTAGCAAGGAAAATGACATTAATTTAGCTATTGATCCAGCGTCGAGGAAATGGGTTCGTTACAACGCTAGGGATTTTCTCTCCCTCGTGAATTATGCCCCCTCTTTTGATTTGTTGTCTCTGTCTAAGATTTTTCATAATTACAATGAAAATTATGATTCCTATGTATCGTTTTTCATAAGTTAGAACTGCTACAACTACTCCATTTTCCTTAGAATCGTTGGTGGATATGCGTACTAGATTTCTGAATAAGTCAGCGAGCAATGGTGTTGATTGCAGAAAGATGGCTGCTTCTGGTTCTCTATTCAAACCTTCGCATATAAGCATTAGGTCTATCCCTAATCGTAATGCTGAGCTCAGGTTCTATAATGAAGGTGGTTTCAATCATGGTGAGCTTGAGTTCTATGATGATGGTGGTTTGAATCATGATTCATTTCTTAAAAACAATGCTAAGGTCTCTATTGATGGTATCTCGATGAAGGGTGATGTTGCTAATCTAGTATGAAGACAACCTCGCAACCTTGGTGTTAATAAAGGACAATAGTTTGCGCATTTAAATGTTGGAAAGGAACTTACCTTAGCCATAGTGACCCTCATTATAATAATAATAATAATAATAATTAGCTCAGTTCTGAGAATTCTGCTTCAACTAACGTGGTTTACAGTAAGAAAGAGAGCCCTAGGTTTTTTTGGGATATTGACCTCTGACACAATAACTTAAATGATGGTGCCATTGAGGAGCTGCGGCATAGCCCCTTCACCAAGAATAAGAAGGTTGTCAACTTATCCTATGTAGATTTAAGTCATATTCCATCACTATTCTTAGCAAGGGTTTAGTATTTGCAGTTGCACCTAAAGGCATTCCAAATGAAAGCATTGTTTACAGCATTGAGGAAGGGATTAATATTTTAGCTCTCGATGATAAAGAAGCATTGAAACAATAATTCTCCCTTATTTTGAAGAAATATAGAGCTCCCAGGAGCAACGTAAGTAAGGATGAGGATAATGCTCTTAAAGCTCTACGCAATATTTCCAACATCGTGGTGCTGAAAGCCAACAAGGGAGGTGTTATTGTTGTTTAAGATGAGGTTGATTATATAAGAAAAATGAATGAGCATCTAAATTTTATTAGCTATTGGAAACGTAATTGTAACCCCATGCCCACTATATTAAGAGAAGTCAAGAAATCGATCAAGATTTTAGGGTTGGATGACAAGTTCAAGAAGAAATTGACCCTTTCATGTGATGTTATGCCACGAATTTATGGATTACCCAAGATTCATAAAGAGGGAATCCCCCTTAGACCGATTGTTAATACCATAGGACCCCCCACCTATGAGCTGGAAAAATATGTTTCCAAGATCCTTAAACCCCTTGTTGGAAACATTGACTCTTTCATAAAGGATTCAAATGATTTTTTCAATCTCATTAAGGATGAGAGGATGGAGGAGAGTGAAATTTTGGTAATTTTTGATGTGGTATCGTTATTTACTAAGATTCCTTTAGATGAGGCAGTTCATGTCATTAAAGAAGTCACTGATCCAGGAACAACCACGATGCAGAGATTTGTTTACGTTCCACTTTCTTCAGCTTCCAAGGGGAATACTACGAGCATGTATAAAGGGTCACAATGGGATCCCCACTATCTCTTATTGTCGCCAACTTATACATGGAACACTTTGAGAAGAAAGAACTGGCCTCATACCCCTTAAAACTATCTTGTTGGAAAATATTTGTAGATGACACTAACATAAAGTGGACTCATGGAAAGAAGAATCTTGAGAGATTTTTTAATCACCTTAAATACATTTCCTCAGAAATTAAGTTTACTATGGAGGTTGAAGAAAACATGATAATTCCTTTTTTGGACGTTCTTATCATCAGGAAGGAAGATGGAACATTAGGGCATCGTGTGTTTAGAAAGAAAACTCATACTGAAAACTATATTAATGTGGAGTCCTACCATCATCAAGCTCAAAATTTTGGTGTCCTTAATACCCTTGCCATTAGAGCCATGATGATATCTGATGCTAAACACCTTAGCAAGGAAATTAGTCACTTGTCATCTATATTTAGGGATATAAGTTATAAAGAAAGTGATATAAAAAAATCCCTGAAAAGAGAGGAGGGTTCGATCTTTCCTCTGAAGTGCCATGAACCTCAAGAAAATGGTGGTAGGGTTTTTCTACCATTCATTAAGGGTGTTCCTGATAAAATCGCTAAGGTTTTGAGAAGGAACAATATTTTCGTGCAATTTTCAGCAGCAGGAACTATTATAAAGAGAATGTGATTAGTTAAACATAGTATAAGCCCTAAACAACTTAAAGGAGTGTACAAAATTGACTTTTAGTGCAGGAAACATTATATTGGTGAAACTGGGCATTCACTTCAGCAACGAATCAAAGAACATCGAGCTGATATTAAGTATGAGAGATCTCACACCTCAGCCCTTGCAGAACACTCCTCAAAAAGTAAACATCAAGTGCATCTTGAAGGTGCAAGGTGTTAGGGTCCTATAATAATAGGGATCATAATTTTGAGTTGGATATTTTTAATCTTGTAATATTGTACATACCTTTGCTTTCTGCAAATGTTTTCTCATATTAAAAAATGAAAAGAGGGTATGTCCTAAAAGAATAATCAAAGGACCAAAAGAAAGAAGATTAAAAAAGGATATAAAAGTATGAACCCCACAAAAAGAAACAAAAATATATCCTAAAAGTGTTGCACATTAAAATGCCACTACTTTAGTTTACTTTAATTTTACAAATAATATTGTGTGCAGCTTGTTCAAAATGCCACAATTTATGATGATCATACAGTTTAATCATGATTCATTCATGATTTTAAACTTCTTGTCATGATAATTAGTGAATAAAGATCTGGCCAAACCATTTAATCTTGGCTGATCAGTAGTTAGGTAGAGAATAAAAATGAGCTCATCAGTTTAATCTAAGCCATTGGAAGTTATAAGGTTAGAAGTAGGTTAGTTTTCTTATTAAAAGAAAATAAAAGGGTCAGCAAGCTCAAATGCACCCAAAAAAAGGAGTAAAAAAATGTTAGAGTAAATAAAGGGTAGGCAGGTTACTTTCAAAAGTTGTGAAAAACATCATTTGGTTTATCACTAATGTCTTAATAACTTCCCCTTCCTACTTCTAAAAACCCCCTCCCCTTAATTTTCCCTTATTCTAATTCTTTTCCCTAGTCAAAAACCCATTTCCCTTTGAAAAATCACTTCCCCTTTACTAATTCCACATTATTCAATTAAAACATGAAAAAACACACTTTGCATAATTTTAAATTTCTAAAATAATATCAGGCCCCACTTCCCCTTCTGATTTAAAATTCCCTGGTCAATACAATACCCTCCTTATAATATTTTATATTATCATATATATATATAGATATATATATTCCCCCCTAATATACATCATATTAACTCCCTATCCCACTTTAGATTAAATCCCTAATCCCTTTTATATCTATCCCATCGCATAACTTTAAATTAAATTTCCTGACCCCACACATATATCATCCTATACCCGCTTCATTAATTTATCAACCCCCTTAGCATATTAACTCCATCACAAATATTAAGGCCCCCCAATTTCATTTAGACCCTCCATATAATATATATTATATTAACCCCACATATTACATTAATCCCTGTTTCAATATATTAACCCCACTTTATATTAAACCATTTCGATATACTTTTTCCTGACCCCACTTCCTTTGAAAACCACGTCATTTTTTCGATTATCTGATCTCCAATATCAAATCAGACAACTTCGACATCCTTTCGCATCCTCTGACAATACAAATATTAATGCCATGGGGGATTGTGAAATGGGTGGTTTTTCACCCCCACTCCACTTCCATGCGACACTCCCATGTGTTATCACAACCCCCCGATCCCAAACCACCAGACCATTCTTCGCGGTGTGATAGACCATTAATAAAACCACCTGTCTACTCCTACACTGTGCGGTAAACCAACAATTTGATAATTCCACCTGGTGCTATGAAAAGCCACCATTGTTTCAAAACCACACCTGCACCATGTAAAAATCCACAGAGTTTTCAAATAAAATCCCCTATTTTGTCCGTGACCTACCTCTGTTGATTTTTCGAAAGAAACAAAAAAGCACCATTTCAAACAAACTTAGATGATCATTGCCTACTCAGAATTGAAACTAGTTGTTGCTAAGACTCCTTCCACGGACCTCCCTAGTTTGTGAAGCCATTCTCGCTTCCCTATAAGCTTGTGTTTTTATTAACTATTTTTTTATTTTGCAGGTATTTAGGAAGGCCAAAATATTGGATAAACAGTTTGATACTAGTTAAAACCTTTTTACTCCAAACTCAAAGAAGATGTATTCAAAAGATTTATTCAGCAGAACATTATGTGTAGCAATATAGCAGATAAAGACCATTGAAAATAGAAACGGTAATGGTTGCCAAGGATAAAAAATCTACACCAGCAATAGTGCTCTCTAGGACCGTCCTTTATTATGCATAAAGTTAAACATGTATTTTTGGTAAAATCCACTTTTACTAAAAACATAGAAACATGAAAGATTTAGTGAGATTTACTATAAAAAGTAAATAGATGAAAGGTAGAAGGAAAATAAAGCGTGAAAGACAAGCTATCATGAAAGAAATAAATAGATAACATCAATCGAATAAAACAAGGACACCTTCCAGTTAGTTAGAAAGGTGTCACTACCTTTTTGTATCCAGATATTTTATTTCCTAGAATAAATCCTAATCAGTTGACAGGATATTTTGTATTAAGTTTTGTATAAATACTTCATCAATTCGAAGTATTCAGTCTAGATTTATGAACATTTATATAGTTGAATTGATCTACTACCAATGGGTTTATTGTAACTATTCCAAGTTGAAAAACAGGACAATAATAAGGGAATTTCTTTATAGGATTCATGTGTTGAGCTACTTCAATGAAGTATATTTCAATTGTTCTTGTTATTTTCTTAAGTATTCCATAAAATTGCATGTTTTCCCAATTTGAATGTTGTAACAGGAATATTATTGCAGAATTTGTTTAAGAACACTCTGTTATGAACTATTATTCATTTTTTATGTTTTCTTCTAATATTTGGCTTTGAGAATCCTTAATTTCTCTCTTATCCCGATTTACCTCTTTAACCTTCCTTCATCATCTGGTTTAAGGAATCCTTATCTGCTCCTTGATCCCGCGTGAAAATCACTTGACCATTCAACCTTAAAGATCTGATTTTGCTCAGCTACCTTGCCCTGTAACACTGCTTTTATCATTTGTTTATGTTCTGTTTTCTTGATACATTGACTCCATAGGCCAATGGAAAAAAATAGTCATCTATCCATCTAAATTAGTAATTCCACCAAAAAATCAAAATCAAACCAAATCAATATTACATAACTAGCCTAAAATAAATTAAAACAACAAATTTAAATCATTAAGAGAGAGCCATCTCTGAGTATTATGAAGGCTAGATCCTAATCTCCAAAGTGGTTGATAATTACCTCAGTGATTTCTTTCTTTAGCCTTGAGTAATTACGGAGTGATAATGATGCCCGGGCTACCTCGAAATTCTATACTTATGCATATGGAATAATGCACACCAAGGGGATAACCAATTAATTTTAAATCTGGATAACTCAACAATTCAATGCGGGAGATTTTATATCTATTTACAACTTCTATGGGTTTTAACATGCCCATCAACACTCCCAAAACCTTACAAATCCTATGTGGAAGCCCTTACTTTTTAATCTTTGAATAGATTAACTTCAACTTTCATAAATACCAACTTCACCTCACGGAATTTCTACTCCAGCCTTTGGTTCCCACCCATTGGTTTTATTTCTAAACCTCAGACTTTATAATTAAGCCATAACACTGAGCCATGCTAATATTCGAATTAAAATATCCGAACATGATTAATTAAATACCAAGGCATATAGACATGATGTGTTTCATTACATCAACATTCACGACATTAATCAAATGCCAAACCATATAAAAGAATATTCGACCACAACCCATTATTGATCGACCACCGGGCCCACACAATATAAAACCATCACATCGAATGAGTAATAAATTAAGATACCTTCATTAACTACCTCGCAGCTTCGGGCATGATCACCCTTGGATCTCCTACAATCCAGATCAAAGGAACGCAACTAATATCTCATTTTTCTAAATTCTCGAGACTTACTCATCCAAAATCACGCAAAATTCGCGGTTTTGGGAAACCACCCAAGCCTTACGTGCCAGGTGCAGAGATGTATCGCGTAGATTTTCCAATTACCATTTACCACTTTTCAATCACGTAAAACCCACATTCACTGTTCCAAAACAGCTTACCCTTTTCAACGCCTTCAATGCTACCAATTAAACATTCAAGTGGGTTTAAAATCTCTCACACCAATTCAAGACTCGATCGTCCTTCTCCATGGGAAATCTGATGTCTGATGGACAAGTCGATTCCCATTAATCGAAACCAAATTCCATTGGGAGCTTCACCCTCTCTATCTTAATACGATGGTTCAACTTCACCGGTTACTGATGCAATTAACAGGAATTCGATGCTGAGCGTGATATGTTCGAATCAGAGATGATATCAATGCCTGCGCCCTTTACAGGCCGACCGAGACTCACTGGTTACATGTCTGGTGACTTAACATAAAAATTGATGATTAATATAATTGAATGCCTCTCTATTTTTTGGTTCGTCAATTCCTTACACAGAGATACGAATGTCAGTTGGAATTCTAGAAGAATTCAACCATCTTCACACAAGTTGAATTTTATTCAATGCTCAATGATCAACAAATTGTGCAGGGTGGCTTTTTATGTGAATCAACATCGATTTGTCCAATCTATATTCCTCAAAACTATGTTATACAGATTCACGAACCTACCCCTATGTACAGAGGTTTACAATTACTACAGAGCCTCAATATTCTTCATATAGATTTGACCAAGCATGCAATAGACTTCACAAAGAGCTTACAAACAATTTGCTCATCAATATACACAATGCATCAATTCAAGTGTATTCACATACAACTTCATATTAGGCCAAATCTTCAATTACAACGGCCTTCTACAACCTACTCTGCCTCCGAGCAATTCTTCCTTCTTACTCTACATATGCTTACAGTTATACAAATTCTCAGGAATCGATCCAGTTTCCTTGATGACTCAACGGACTTTTGGAATTCTCGAAAATCCTAATTTTAGCCTAATAATTGAACTACCTATCGCTTCACATTCTTAACTAATCATTTCCTCTCATGTTCTCTGCAGTTAGAGAACATTTACAACTCCTCACTTTTTATTCAAAAGACTAATAATTATATGAGAAATTAAAATCATGAGACCCCCTATGTCTCATCAAAATACAAAGTCCTTCATTGTACCTAATGCCCCTGCATCAGATAACATAGTGGCGACCATACTGGGGAGGAACATCTTCTTCAGAAATATTATATAAGGATAATATCTGATCTATAATGGTGGACAGTGATCAGACACATAAAGGTTAAAACCATCCACCTGGTGACTCCAAATAAATTTCAAAATAAAATCCAAGACTCCACTAGAGGAATGAACTTGAAAGAACATCATAGGAAGATCAGGTTTCCAACTTGGATTATAATCCAATATATCATGTTATTTCTCATCAAGAAGGTTTTTCAATGTATATTGTATTTCAGAAAAGATCTTAGACTAGTATTTAATTACTTTCCTTTGAAGATTATAAATGTAAATTCTCCTTATCCCTTTGAGCAACTTTCTTCTAAACTTATGATGATCATCTTCTAATTGATAAGCCTCAGGTAATAAAGACTAATCTTACAATTCTTGTACATATTTATCTGCGTTGTAAATTTTCAGATAGATATAAGCCACTCATTTTACCTCCTATACTCCATGATTTCCCTGACAAATATTACAAGTATCTCCCCATGTTTGATGGAGAAAATGGTAAAATCATTGCCCAAAAACATATTCAAGGTTTTGAGAATTATCTAGACCTATTTGAGATTTATTAAGATGATGTTAGTGTCAGGATTTTTTCTCTTTCTTTACAGAGTAGAGTAAAAATTTGGTTCAAGAACCTTCCTATGGAAAGCATCTCAAATTTCCAACAATTTGTCAAAATTTTCCTTGATAGATGGATAATCAAAGTCAACCTTTTTATGATCATTGAAGAATATAATCAATTGAAAATAATTCCAAATGAGACAATACAATGATTTTATGCTAGATTTAATCAAGTTTATTATTCAATGCCAGTAAATATCAGACCTCCTCCTGATTCAACTCTCTTGCATTATCCAAAGGCCTTTGATCTGGAAATAGAGTTTCAACTAAGAGAAATAAATTCAGTAACACTTGAACATATACAAAACATTGAAGTACATGTAGAATTTAATCTGCAATTATAAGGGAAATTTTGAAAGCATAAGAGAATAACAACATTGCAGCGCACTCCCTATCTTCAGAGGTAAAACTCGACATTTTGGTAAAAAAAAATAGAGGAAATGATACAAAAAATCACCATGAAGGATGGGATTTTCATTCAATATCACCATGACCCACTTATTTGATGAAATTCCTTCTTTTAATGATTTTCCTAAGTATGATCAATATGATGATAATTATGTTCTCCAAATTATAGCTAACTTTATAGTGAAATCAGTAGTTAGTTTTTGGGATGAGGAAATTCAGTTTCAGTAGCTCGAATATAGTGATCAGCCAATACATATTAGCTATGGGAGTGAAGAAGAAAATGTAGAAAATTTGGAAATAAGTGATGGATGTTTACCTCTTTGTTTTGCTTCATTTTAGTTCATCAGAAATAACTTTAAAGAAATTAAAAATCAGCAATCTTTAGGTATTGTTATTGATAACAAAGAAGAAAATGAAACTCTTGATCATGATTATTCAGTTTCACAATTACAGTTATCAAATTCCATTGAAATACCTGATCAAAAGACACAAAGAAGTTCTATACCATTATGTTTTGAAGAATTTCAGTTTTTAAAGGAAAATTTTCATAATATCTCTAAGGATGAGTAGCCTGTAGAAATCTACGAAGTCCCATTAAAACCCTTATGCAATAGGTTGCAACAATCCTTCTAGGTTTTTCTTGATCTAATAGCTGATGTGTTGGATGATGAATGCAATCAAAATCTTTCTCCATTTACTAACTATGAGCTTCATGATTAAGATGATAAAAGTCTCATCAGATAGACATTTCCATCAGTAGAAATATCATGACAAAAATTATCTAAAAATATGAAATTATCTCAGGACCATCATAGGTTAATTTTGCAGGGAAATAAAGGTAAAAATGACAGTTTAGTTTCATGGCATGGACACCATCCAAAACAGATGTATAGTTTCTTAGATTAGTTGAACATTAGTGCATATACCTTGGAAGATTCTTTTGAACGGTTTCTAGAGTCAACAAAAGAAATTAAATATTTCCTTATGAAAGCCATATTTGTTGACAAGTTTCTATTGGGTTGTAGAACTTCAGTTTTGATCACAAAAAATCAAAGGCAGCAAAATCCATCAATGTATATAATGCTTGAATGGTTGCATTGGTTGTTTCATTTTACCTAATTAGCAGTTGTACAATTGATTAGAGTAAGTAGGCAGAATTTCAGTTTGATTGGATTTTGTTTACAACAACAAATTTATTTTAGATCAAATTTCAGTTCAGCTTGATTAAGATTTTAGTTTGAAGAAAAGGCTGTGATTTCAGTTTGATATTTTTAGTCACAGAGATTATATAACAAAATGTGTGCAGGCTCGAGATTGGCCCAATGGATGAGGTCACTAGTTGATGGTGTTCATGACATCTCACAAGGAGATGCCATCCCCAAGTGAAGCTGTTGTTAGGGTCCTATAATAATAGCGATCATAATTTTGAATTGGCTATTTTTTATCTTGTAATGTTGTACATACCTTTGTTTTCTGCAAATGTTTTCTCATATTAAAAATGAAAAGAGGGTATGTCCTAAAAGAATAATAAAGGACCAAACGAAAGAAGATTAAAAAAGGATATAAAAGTATGAACCCCACAAAAATAAACAAAATATATCCTGAAAGTTTTGCACATTCAAATGCCACTACTTTAGTTTACTTTACATTTACAAATAATATTGTGTGCAGCTTGTTCAAAATGCCACAATTTATGATGATCATACACTTTAATCACGATTCATTCATGCCTTTAAACTTCATGTCATGATAGTTAGTGAATAAATATTTGGCCAAACCATTTAATCTTGGCATATCGGTAGTTAGGTAGAGAATAAAAATGATCTCATCAGTTTAATCTGAGCCATTGGAAGTTATAAGGTTAGAAGTAGGTTTTTTTTTCTTATTAAAAGAAAATAAAAGGGTCAGCAAGCTCAAATGCACAAAATAAAGTAGTAAACAATGTTAGGGTAAATAATGGGTAGGCAGGTTACTTTCAAAAGTTGTGGAAAACATCATTTGGTTTATCACTAATTTCTTACTAATTTCCCCTTCCTAATTCTAAAAACCCCTTCCCCTTCAGTTTCCCCTTATTCTAATTCTTTTCCCTAGTCAAAAACCCATTTCCCTTTGAAAAATCAATTCCCCTTTACTAATTCCACATTATTCCATTAAAACGTGCAAAAACCCACTTTACATAGTTTTAAATGGTTAAAATAATATCAAGCCTCGCTTTCCCTTCTGATTTAAAATTCCCTGCTTAATAAAATACCCCTTTATAATATTTTAGATTATAGTTTATATATATTCCCCCCTGATATACATCATATTAACTCCCTAACCCACTTTATATTAAATCCCCAAACCCTTCTATATTTATCCCATCACATAAATTTTCATTAAATTTCCCAACCCCACATATATATCATCCTAAACCCACTTCATATATTTATCAACCCCCTTAGCATATTAACTCCATCACATATATTAAACCCCCCCACCTTCATTTAGCCCCTCCATATAATATATATTATATTAACCCCTCATATTACATTAATCCACATTTCAATATATTAACCCCACTTTATATTAAACCATTTTCATATACCTTTATTTGACCAGAATTCCTTGAAAAACCCCATCATTTTGTCGACCGTCTGATCTCCACTATCAAATAGGACAACTCGCACATCCTTTCGCATCTTCTGATAGTCCAAATATTAACGCCACATGGGGTTGTGAAATGGCTGGTTTTGCACGCCTACTCCCCTACCACGCGACACTCCCATGTGTTGTCTTAACCCCCCAGTCCAAAACCACCAAACCATTCTTCGTTGTGTGATAAACCATTCATAAAACCACCTGTCCGATCCTACTCTGTGCGGTAAACCATCAATGCAATAACTCCACCCAGTAATGTGATAGGCCAACACTATTTGAAAACCACACTTGCACCATGTAAAAATCCGTAGAGTTTTCAAAAGAAAATCTGATATTTTGTCTGTAACCTACCCCTATTGATTTTGCGAAAGAAACCAAAAAAGAACCATTTCAAACAGACTTAAAAGACCATTACCTACTCATAATTGAAACCAGTTGTTGCTCAGACTCCTTCCACGGACCTGCTTGGTCCCTGAAGCCGTTCTCACTTCGCTATAGACATGTGTTTTCATTAACTATTATTTTATTTTGCAGGTATTTAGCAAGGCCAGAAGATTGGATAAACAGTTTGATACTAGTTAAAACCTATTTACTCCAAACTCACAGAAGATGTATTCAAAATCTTTATTCAGCAAAAGGTTATGTGCAACAATACAGCAGAGAAATACCATTGAAAACAGAAACGGTAATGGTTGCCAAGGATAAAAAATCTACACCAGCAACTGTGCTCTCCACGACCATTCTTTATTATGCATAAATTTAAACAAGTATTTTTGGTAAAATCCACTTTTACTATAAACACAAAAACATGAGAGTGTTAGTGAGATTTACTGTAAAAAGTAAACAGATGAAAGATAGAAGAAAAAGAAACTGTGAAAGACAACTTAGCATGAAAGAAACAAATAGATAACATCAATAAAATAAAACAGGGACACCTTTCAGTTAGTTAGAAAGGTGTCACTACCTTTTTGCATCCAGATATTTTATTTCCTAGAATAAATCATAATCAGTTGATATGATATTTTGTATTAATTTTTGTATAAATACTTCATCAATTTGAAGTATTGAGTGTGGATTCATGAACATTTCTATAGTTGAATTGATCTACTACCAGAGGGTTAATTGTAACTATTCCAAGTTGACAGACATAACAATAATAAAGGAATTTCTTTACAGGATTAATGTTTTTAGCTACTTCAGTGAAGTATATTTCAATTGTTCTTGTTATTTTCTTAAGTATTCCATAAACTTGCATGTTTTCCAAATTTAAATGTTGTAACAAGAACATTATTGCAGAATTTATTTAAGTACACTATGTTCTAAACTATTATTCATTTTTATGTTTTCTTCTGATATCTGGCTTTGACAATCCTTAATTTCTCCCTTATCCTGATAGACCTCTTTCACCTTCCTTCATCATCCGGTTTAAGGAATCCTTAACTGCTCCTTGATCCCGCTTGAAAATCACTTCACCATTCAGCCTTAAAGATATGATTTTTCTCAACTACCTTGCCCTGTAACACTGCTTTTATCATTTGTTTATGTTATGTTTTCTTAATACATTGAATGCATAGCCCATTAGAAAATAGATAGTCATCTATCCATCTAAATCAGTAATTCCACCAACAAATAAAAATAAAACCAAATCAATATTACATAACTATCCTAAAAAAAAGTAAAACAACAAATTTAACTCAATAAGAGAGAGCCCTCTTTGAGTATTAGGAAGGCTAGATCCTAATCTCAAAAGTGGTTGATAGTTACCTCAGTGATTTCTTTCTTTAGCTTTGAGAAATTACGGAGTGGTAACACAAGCATCATTGCGAGAGAGGAGAACTATCAAAGAAGGAAAGTGAGAGAGGCCCTTGAGATTATAAAACATCCAGATAACCTTAATAGTGATGGGGGATGTGAAATCAGTGATAGTTTGTGTCGTCTTCTTTGACAATTTTTTTCCTCAAAAGCGCTATCCTACGAGGTATAATTTTTTCAGGTATAAGATCTTAGGTTTGTTTCTCTTCTTCTGAATTATAAAGGTCATTTTAATAATTAAAGTATGTTTGCTTTTAATAATTATCCTCATTAATTGATTTTTATCTGTCTAAAAAATAAAAAATAAAAAATAATTAGTTAGTAATAATTATTATTAGTATCTATTGTTTTAAATATCTAATATATAAAAAAACCTAACTTAAATCTTAATATAGATTAAATTAAATTTAATATAAAATTATTAAATTAAATAAACATAATTAATTAAATTATTATTATAAAAAATTAATTAAATAAAAATAAATAATTATTTACATTATTAATATTTATTTATGTCTTTAAATAAATTTTAATATTAATTAGTAAACAATAAATATTTTAATTCTGTCATAATTCAAATTAGAATTAAATTTGGGTTTAAAAAGTAAAATAAATAACTTATTAATTAATTAATTAATTTTTAAAATTAAGAATTAGTTGACTCTTTCATCTCTTTCTTTCCTCTATTTATTTTCTCTAATATATTCATTTCTTATAATGTTTGTCCTGAAGATGAGTATTTAACTAAAAATGAAGACTGTGAATATTCTGAAATTTTCATGTCAAAATCTACACCACAGAAACCTCCAATCTATCAATATAAATAATTATTTATTTGTATAAATTTTATTATTTTAATTAATCAAGGTTTTTCTTTTCTTATCTTATTAATTATAACAATTATAGATAATAATTCCTAACCCTGTCTAAAAAGTTTAGGATTTTTAGTTAGTTAAATTATTTATATTATTACTTCTAAGTTATTATTAAATGAATATATTATCCTTATTTAAATCCTAACAAAATTAAATAATAATTAAATTAGTAATTATATAATATAATAAAATAAATAATTATTTGCTTGATTAATATTTATTTATTAAATAAATGCTAATATTAATTAGTAAATATTTAGCTTGTTTTATTAATTATTAATTAATTATAACAATTATCTATAATAAGATTGATTACTAATTATATTAATTATTATCCCAAATCTCATTTACAATATTTTAAGGATTTTAAGTGAGTTAGATTATATATAATAATTATTTTTATTATTAATTCTAAATATTATGAGATAAAATTATTATTATTAAAACATAATAATTGATTTAATTAAAATTAGTTTATTAAAAATAATCATTATAAAATTAAAATAAAATTATTTCTTATTATATTTTTGTAATTATTTTAGAGTGCAAGCTTCTGTGATCCATAACATTTTAAATTCTAAATCTTCCGAGAAATCACATGAGAATTTTTGGAACCGACGCGTTTCGAACTATCAATTGTAGTTCATCATCAGGATAATGAAGATTGGCTGATCAGACTATCCATTTATATTAAACAATAAATTAAATGTATTTAAAATTAAATTAAATAACATTGGTTTGTTTTTTTTAATATTCTTCACTATTAATAGCCTAAAACTTTTCTTTCAATCCTTCATTGAAATGTCTTGGTTGAAATTCGAAACATCGATAAATGTTCCTAAATACGATAAATAATCCAAAAAACTCTTCAATAAATATAATAATTATTATTAAAAAATATTATTATAATATAAAAATATTTTAAAATTTTATTTTCTTACATACATTAGTGTTTGCATTTATAACTGAAACTTATAATTGAATATTATATAGATAAACCTTAAAATGTGTTGAATCACTCGTAATGGGTTGGAATAAAGAGTGGACAAGAGCTAGCAACAAAGTGGGGGGGGGGGGGCTTTGAATCCTTTGGAATTATTTATCTGCAGCCATAAAATAATTGCTCCATCCTCTTTTCGAATTATTGTTCCATAATCTCTTTCCGAACTTTGGCGTATCTAGAAATGAAAAAATCGAACGTACATTTGCTTCTTGTTTTGAGTAATGATTTTATCATTTATATGATATTGAATCCAATAATTATAATTGATTTTGATAGTTAGCAATAATTATAATTGATTTTGATAGTTAGCAATAATGAATGTAACATGGTGGATAAAATATTCTAAATTTAATGGTATGCTGTGTATCCAAAATTAGAGGTAACATCGGAGATGATAGTGGGCATAATAATTAGCTATGTTATGATGACAATGGGCATAATAAATTATATCCATTCATTTCTATTTTATGA
Source organism: Pinus albicaulis (assembly GCA_034641835.2). Lineage (NCBI taxonomy): Eukaryota > Viridiplantae > Streptophyta > Pinopsida > Pinales > Pinaceae > Pinus > Pinus albicaulis. The sequence continues at coordinate 891,958,457 of CM076574.1, forward strand.
TATGTATATTTGATGTGCAGAATTGAAGTACATTTAAGGTGATAGTGGGCATAATTTAAATTTGATGTGCAGAATTGAAAGTACATGTGATGTGATAGTAGTTATAATTCTTTTGTGGGTATAATCATTATAGTTTCATCCCATTTCTTAGATTTCAGGGTTATTATTTTAGTAATGATTTTTTTACTGTTATTATTTTAATAATGTTTTTTTTTTTTTTTCAAAGTTATTATTTTAATAATGATTTTTTTACTGTTATCATTTTAATACTGATTTTTTTTTAAGTGCCATCGTAAAAGCAATGAAAGATGTTGGGAAATAATTATATTGTCACTTTATCCCACACTTTTGAGTGTCACGATATTTTTTTTATTTTATCCCACCCTTTTGAGTATCCCAATATTTTTTTATTTTATCATTTCACAACATTAGGAGGTATTTATATCTCAGATTTCTCAATCACGATATAGATTACCACATTAATAGCATTGTCACCATAACGATACTGAAAACGAACTAAGGGGACACATTGTATATCATATGCATTGTGTATCTTTTCTTCAGTGTGTATTTATTTTATAGAGGTTTTTCTTTCGAAGTGGAATGTAATTATTAATTTCTTATCATTTGTAAGGCACAAGGGTCATAACAGTTACCATGTTTGTTTTTTGGGTACTTCAGTTCTTGACTACAGCTCTATGTTTGAAGCTGGAACTATTGATGTCTATGGATAGGTTGTATGTACTTCAAAAATATTTCGAGTGATGTATAAAGGGGTAGTTTTATACTCAATGTTTTACCCCTTTTTGTTGTTTCTATTGTGTTGTTCACTAGGAACCATATGCCTCTATTTTTGTAGAACTCACCTACAAATTTGGCATTGGAAAATTTGACTATGACATGGTGCGAAAAAAAACTAAAATCTTTGTTGAATTGGGGAAGTTGGAGTATATGGCTACTACAATGTCAAATATTAAGGTCATCCAATTAATGTTTTATGAATATATAATACAAGTCACTATAGCTGATGGTCAAAGGTTTACCATTCATATATGATTTATTATGCTTTCACCACTACTAAAGTCATTTAGCTAAGTATTATGATTTTTTACTCAAGGTAGACTCCTATACATCCTACCACTTTAGATTGCATTGATCATCTAATATTTGTGGTTGTTTTAGTGTTTTGGTCAAGTGTTCAAAAGCATTATTGGCTTCAACTTGTGAGTTTTTCCCTTCCCCAAACAATTTACTTTCTTCTTGGATCAATGCAACCTCTACTTCAGTTTATGCACCTATTGTGATTATAAGGATTATTTTTCTCTATATTAAGGGCCATATAATCCTTATTGATTATATATTTAATTAGAGTTAGTGTCACTTCAATTTCGGTACAATTTGAGGAAAAATAAGTAAGCTAGTTATTTGCAATAATCAACAACATAGTTTCCTAATTTATTTTTTCCTTCACAATCTTTCTTATATGCTTGAATTTATTGAAATATTATCAGAAAATTTTGTATGGTTGCTTATCTTGTTCATTATTACTTTGTTGTTGCACATATTGTATTCATTTCTTCATCTTTGCATCGATGTCAACCAATTGATGTACTAAAAACCATGGGGAGTCTAATCACTCTATTTCCATGCTCAAAGGTCTCAATTGCAAATTTTATTTTGCTAGGTCTATGAATTCCTACTAGACCTACTTTTCTGTGATTTTCTCATTTCTTCCATGTCAACCTTATTAATTGCATTCCTCCAATGGTGTGTTGATTTTTTATTAATTTCAAGATATAAATCATAAATTTGATTATTTGAGATTGGTTTTTAGTTGAATGTGACCTTGGTAGCTTATTTTATTTCTTCTATAAGTCATAATGTTATGTATATTCTTATTGGTACATATTATTTCTTCTTATTATTATTCTTTGATGTAACCATTGTTTCTTGTGTTTCTTTCATTGATTGTTTGAGGGTTTTATTTGTTGGTACAATTGGTATTTTTGTCAAAACAATAGGATTTAGTTGTTGGGTTGACTTCTAAATAGGTTTAATTGGTGTTTCAATATGGAATTCTTCTACATATTATTCCATTGTCTGTTCTTGATATTAATCTATCTACATCTTCTTTATTATTATTTCAACACTTACTGTCATCTCTATTTATACTTTTTCTATAACCTCCTAGACTTAATTGATATTCCTAACCTCAATAATTTTTCTTCAATTTTTTTTTTTTGTTCTCTACTATAGTACTACCTCTTATTTTATGATACCACTATTAATTGGTATGTCAACATCATACTCCTTTATTAGTTACTACATTATGACTGAGATGAATCCTCCTCACTTAGTTACTTTTGTTACCTTTATCTTTATTCTTTGGAAATGGTGGTGTTTCTTATAAATTTGTTCGTTTACATTACTAAGTGGATTTTTTATGAGGCACTTTATTGTTCAACTAGTTTTTTCTCAACTACTTTTGAATCTTGCATCATGTCTATGGGTGTTAGAATTGTAGCAAGAAAATTCTTCATTTAACTAGTCCCTTAGTCAAATGGATAAAAATCGATTTTCCACATCAACATGATGACTTGGATTGCAGTTATCTAGAGTGAAATGCCCTTGTCTACTAGTTAAATCAAAAAATTCAAGTTTGTAGGATAGAAGTACAGTTGTGCATGAGTTGAATGCTAATATCTAACAATCTAGTTGGTTTATTTATAGTTGAACTCGGTTAACTAAGCTCTAGCCATTAGTTGAGTCACTAGAGGGAATTTGAGCAATTATGACTGCTATTAACTCCTCGATCTCTCAATTAACTAGTCAATCAACTAAAAAATTACCCATTCATGCATGGAATTCGAATTTTCTAGTTGAGTAGATGGAAAAGGAAATTTTTTTTTTATAATTGTATATTATTGACTGTATAGTGCTTTTGCACTAAGCAGGTGATTAATTCGCCTTGGATTTGTGTAATGAAATAGGGAATTTCCCTATTTTTTAGGAGATCAATTTTTCGAGGATTGCACAAGGAATAAAGAGGTTGATTGCCGCTTGAATTGGCTAGTATTTTCTAAAGAATATCCAAAAGTAGGATAATATTTTTACAGTGCAGGGTGTGCTTCAAAGTTGAAGCAAAACATTGTAATTGTTTGTGTTTCTCATTTGAATTAATGCAATGAATGAAGGGGTTTTTCCTAGTTGGATTCCCTTGTAAAATCATTGTGTTCCTTGTGTTATGATGGTTGCATGTTATTGCATGTATTTCTATTTTTTGTTTTCCTTTTTGCTTAATAGTAGAAGAAATTTTTGTCTCTCGATTTCAGTTCGATTTCATTAGCAGTAGAAAATTTCTTGGAATTTTTAAATGGTATCATAGCATGAAAATAATACATAGAAACCTTGTTCCAGATCTTCTCCCATAAAAAATTATATTTGTAGAGTTTTTGGTGAGGATTCTCTTCAGTGCATGAAAAATGTATTTCAATGGATTGAGGCTTGAATATGCATTGGAGGGCACCTCAAATTTTTGTTCTTTGAAAGATAGGATGGAAGTTGTCCTGATTGATAATGGAGTATGGGAATATACAAAAAATGATATTCCAAAACTAGCAACATCATATACATAATCAATTTTCTAGTCGAAGAAATACACATCAAGAGCCATGAGGATTATTTTGGAGGGTGTTAAATATAATGTGGTTTCAAACTTGCATGTAAAGGAGAATCCTTTTTCAATGTGGAAAACTCTCACAAATCTCTTCTAGAGCAGAAGTGATGCTAGGAAATTTTCATTAAGAGATAAAAGTAGACCATTTGAATGCTAAAAAATTAAACCATTCCTCAGTATATATCTAGATTAACTCAAGTTCAAGATGAACTTGGAGGAGTAGGATAAAATGTACCATCATCTGAACTTGTGAGTTTAACATTCCTTTGCCTTCTAAAATCATGGCACAATTATCAAGTTCCAGTTAATGGAAGATACAGGCTACCAGATTGGGAGGGAATTTGGTATGATTCAGAATAGGAGCAGATAAGGAGAGACACTAGAGATGGTGTCACATACATTCCAAATGAGGAAGAATATTGTGTTCTAGTTCACAAATGAAACAAGGCCAAAGACAAGGCAGAATCCTACCAAAAAAATGGAAAGAAGAAGGACCTCAATAAAACAAAATGTTTTCAATGGCATGAATATGGAAACTATTCAACCAAGTGTCCACACAAGAAATAGAGCAAGGAGCTTGCAGCAGGAGCAGGAGGATATGCTCTAGAATCTCATTTTGAGTTAGATTACACCCTCTTTGCTTGCATGAAAAGAACAATAAGAGGGATTGAGCAGTACCTAGATTATGGTGCCTCATATCATATGAGAGGAAACAAGGAATTATTTAGTATCCTTGAGGAGAAGGATCTCAAATTTCTCATAGGATTTGGAGATTGTGGGAGGTATAGTACCAAAGGAGTTGGTATTGTCACCTCTAAGATGGAGTCAGGATCCCATATTCACCTGAAAAATAAAATGTATGTGCCTGGGCTGAAGAAAATTTTGATTTGTTTGGCTGTATTGGAAGAAAAAGGTTATGATGTGGTGTTCATTAAGGGAAAATATTTTTTGAACCATGTTGTTACTGGACAAGTGAAACAGATTGGAGTTAGAGTGAAAAATATTTACAAGCTAGAGGTAGATTTTTACATGCATGCATCTATGCCTCCAGGAGTGAGGTGGGGCGATGTAGAGCCTTATTCCCAAAGTTGAAAATATTTTGGCAAAGTCCATATGAGAGAAAGATCAGATGCAGTTTAATCTTCTCATGGATAATTATGCTTGCTACATGGGACCATAATATTTAGTAACAAGAGGATCATTTCCAGTTGGAGTAGTCAGATACTGAGGAGCATAGAATAGTGTTGAAAATAGAATAGGAGGCACAACAATAGAGTCAGTATCAGCATAGATTTCCAGGTAGATAGTTTAGAGACTAGTAGCATCTAGATGCTTAGGGGAGAGTTGCGGCTCAAAGACATAGTTGATTCAATATTTTGGATGCTTATTACTTGTACTTTTTGTAGTAGAAAAATAAACTTTGAGAGGGTATGTTAATTATGTTACATTACACTACTATAGGAGAAGGATTGGGGTTGTGTAGAACCATTTTCTTGCTATGATGGAGTGTTATATTTTTATCAAGAAAAGGCTTCATTTGACTAGTGCCTTAGTAAAATGGAGAAAATTTGGTTTTCCCCATTACCATGATGACTTGATTGAAGTTAGCTAGATTGACATAGACTTATCTGCTAGTTAAATCAGTAAATTCAAGTTTGTAATCTAGAATTGTATTTTTTCATGAGTTGAATTTCAATATCTAACAATCTAGTTGAGTTATTGTTAGTTGAACTCAGTTACCTGAGCTCTAGTCATAATTGAGTTAGTCGAGGGTAATTTGATTAATTATGACTATTGTTAACTCACTGATATCTCAGTTAACTATTCAATCACCTAAAAATACAAGCAATCATGCATGTAATTCAAATTCCCTAGTTGTGATCTGCATATGTAAACTTGAAGGTCTTTAATGAAAATTGCAAGTGAAATGTTTAGGGTTTTTATTCAATTATGTAAGTTACATTAACACATAAAATATGATTTTTATCTCAGTTTTGAAAAAAATAATAGAGACAAAAATACCATAACAGTAAACACAAGACAATGAATGATGAAGGAGTTCACCCCTCCTAGGCTACATCTCATGGTCCAACTTCCAATGTTGGGCCTCTTTAATTATGGTCAAGAATATGTGTTTACATCAATTTTCAATGCTCAAAATGCAAAAATAATGTCTCGAATGGCTCCAGAATAGTAAAAACCCCCTATTTGGGCTCTTATTCCACTCAAGAAGGTCAAAAAATGATAATTTATGTTCAAAAGAAGTTTTCCTACTAATTGTCGCTAATTCGCATCCACTTGTAATCCATCCCACAACTTACAAATTTTTCGGCCACATGGGGCAAAAAATTCCATCGTGTTCGCGAGATTCGTGTCGGTTTAGTTGCAAATTGTCGAACCATTTAATTGCCTATAACCCCCACAAACTGGTCATAAGCGACCGCTTGGCTAGTTTTGGGCCATTGATCCTAGCGTCATTTGAACCACTCCCAACATTCGATTGGCCCACTTGTGACTGGGGTTCGATGGACAAAATTTGGTTTTGTTTCATGTGCATGCAATATCGAAACTTCAACCCAAACTTCTTTTAAACAATAGTCGTGAACTGCGGTTGGACTAGAGTATGGTTCATGCCTGAACATTGAAACTTCGCACCACAGTGACTCAACTCCGACTCGACTATGGTAATGGTTGGTAGTTCAAGTTATACCGCTGAGAGTTTTAACTTGTTATTTGAGTGTGGGTTGTATATTAATACATGGTGTTGCAGCTAGGGTTAAACCAATGCCCCTGGATTCCCACGATGTAGTCTCGTGTCGTTGGGTGGACCAAGGGCTAGGGTTTAATCCAAATCGAGACACCCGACATGTCATTACCTAAACTTTGAATACACATTACATACTATGCTTTATAAGCATTACAAGAAGGCACAGTGGTGGAGCATTGCGCTTCCACCCCGGAATTCCAACATTTCAACCCTCCCAAGGCCCGATCCGCCCATACCAAATTTTACTGTGCAATCTAGAGGCCATGTGGCTACCAGCCATTGGCCCATGTGGCCCCCCTTCATTGGACCACATCAACGAACCTTAAAACAATCAAATTGCACAAACCATGACCAATCATAAAGATACAATTTTCATCACCATATTAGCTAATAAAAACACATAGTCACGCCCAGTCACTTTCCTAGTTAGTGTACGTACTATCGACTAGGCTACATGCAAATCAAAATTTTAAAATTTTAGTTGTTTGAAAAATCGGTCAGAATGTGATATTAGGAGTGTACAATATCTATTTTGAGTGAAACAAGTTGCGTTGGATTTAGGGTGATGACATTTCTTCTTTGGAGCTGGTTTCGACACATTTCAATCACTTTGAATTTTGAACATTTTATTGATCCCCTAGATCATCCCTCCCCATTGGAAGCTTTTGGACCTCCAAAAGGTAATTTTCAGTCAACAAACATATGAGGGTACAACTCCCCCTCATTCAAAATCCATATAGCTTTTCTTGTATTTGTCGCTTTCAGATTTTCAATTACCTTTTGGAGGTCCAAAAGGGTACAACTCCCCCTTGTGGAATTTTACCTTGGTCTTTGACCAAATCTGTGTATCTTGTTGATGTGATTAATTGTCTCCTATTGACATTTCATTATTGTTCTATCTTCAATTAGTATTGATTGATGAAAATAATTAATTTCTAATTGAAAATTGAATTTGACTAAATTAATTGAAACAAAATAAAGTAGTGTAGAATTAACAAAAAAATGGTTAAACTTCGAATTGTCTACGTCTACAAAAAGATATTCATCTTTATAGAAATATTCAATGTTTGTGAAATGATACAAAAAATGTATTAAAAAATTGTGTTAGGGGATGTACACACACACACACACACGCACGCACACACACACACACACACACACACACACACACACACAACAGTTTTCAATAAAGTATTATGGTAGTTGAAAGTAGATACAAGCCTGCATTCAGTAGGGATTTAAAGGGTCTCATGAAATCAACTGAAAAATTGTTTGTTTTACATTGATGATGCATACTGCAATCAAGTGAACTATGTTGCTGCATTTGCAAAACAATTTTATTAGAAATTGTTTCTTCAATTGGGTAATGAATTCTCTTTCCCCTCTCGATATAAATTTCCATAATTAAGAATTTTGTTTCATATTTTTTAAAATGTTAATATGTTTGTGTATTAATTAATTTTATAATAAATAATAATATTAACTTAAAATAAGTTTTAATTTAATTATTTCTATGGTTGTTTAATTATTTTTTAATGAATAATATTATTAACCTAAATTAAGTTATAATTTAATTAGTTTTATGGTTTTTTTATTTAGTAGCATAATATGTATAATGAATTAAGTGATAAATGTCTATGAATGATTTTCGACCATCTAATTTATATGGTTCCCCTAGTTATTATGTTACACCAAAATATTACATATCACATCTCTTATAAGTGACTCCACCTTCAATTTCTTATATGATATTTGAATTAGTTAAAACCTACATAAACTAACTAGTTTACATCTCATGAGTGAGTGAATTATTTGATTATTTATATAAATCCACTGTGAACCATTCCCTAAAACTCCTCACCCAGTAACCCTACATCAAAGAAAGTGGCCCCTCCCACCTATGCGATGCCCACTTCTATGACTATGATATGTGTGGAAATGCACATCTCTTAAGGCATTACAAATGTTATAATGTTGGATGTGGGTGATAATCATACTATCTAAATACTATATTATAGACATATCCTTTTCATATGCACCTTTTATAAGCTTCATTAATATTTGAATATCTCTTTCCCCTATAATAAACATAGGGTTTCCACTCATTTAACCTATCTCATAGCACCTTTATTCATGGGGTATTAAAGAATGCATCTAAGCTCACTAGATATTAGTAAAAACCCCCAAAATCCACTTGTTGAACACCCCCCAATACATATTTCCAACAAAAAGATAATTTTTTAATAGATATCTTTTATTTTTACATATGCCTCTTATTATACTATAAAATACCTATAAAACCCCTACCATACATCACCCCCATTATAACAAATACCATAATATATTAATTTTTCCTTTCACAATTTTAAAATCCCCTTTATGATTGAATGTGATAAGATATTAGTCCACAAGGTGAATTCCCTATGAAAAATGTAGACAGTGTGTTAAGACATCCCGTATTGTAATGAGTCCCTTAAAATATGGGTTTGAGTCTATGGAAAGTGTTGATAAATGCAAGTAAATACTTGTGGGGCAAAGCAATAATATAGTAGCATTGAAAAAATCCAAGTTCTCGATAAATATAGAGATCATTTAGATTAACAAAAATCTCTAGGTAAGTATATTAGAGCCAGAAGAAAATTTCATAGAACCCAAGAGCTATAACACCAATCCATCCCCATCCATAAAAAAATTTCATGTGTAGTAACAAGATTTAGGTTAATTGAAAGAAGTATAATTGGAAGAGGTGGATCCTTGGATTTCTCCCCCATTGCTACAAGAGTGAAATCACATATCTCAAATAACAAACATGATGTGGAGAAGAAATTTCTCTTTTGAAGATAATTAACTAATATAGGGTCCCTTAGTAAAATATCCCCCTCCTTGGGTTTAAAATAATTTTGATCCCATTCAATATTACATGGTTAGGAGCACCCCCTTCATGGCACTTGATAATGAGGGATTTTCTTAAACATAAGCCATACTTCATCATGTTACTAAAAAGTTTATTCTTAGGCCTAAATGAATAAACCATCTAATAATTTACATTCATGGATTGTTTTTTAGATGAAATATTCATGTGGAAACTCTAAGGAATTAGTACTACGCCATCCACAAATGAGAATAAGATATACCATAGAAAATGCAATATTAAAAAAATCTATCCAAAGTGTGCATAGTATGGCTTATTCTTTCCTTATCAATTATGACATGGAAATGAAGAGAAAGGTGAAATTAATGTGGAGCTGTGATGGAAATTATGGTTTGTATAACTACTAGAAGGTATTTTATTTCCTATTCTCTACTCTAATATTCTTGTTGGCCTCTGACCTCACATAACATGGAGAAGTGATCCCTATAAGGAAAATGCAGGTAGAGACCTGAACGAGGTTGGGTCGATTCGTGAATGCTAAAGGAGGTCAAGTCGTGAACATGGGGCAAGTTTTCCACGAACAAATAAGGAATGATCAGGCACACCCAAAGAGACAAGGTTGGAAAACCACAACAAGGGAGTGTGAGCATCTTTGGATCTAAGCAACGATCGATGATGGAGATTCAAATCGCAGATCGCAAGTTTTTCAGGATGGGTGCAAGGGTAAATGTTAAAATGAGTGAAATGTGATTGTGATGATGTAGGACCCGCTGACCTGTGGTGTGCATATAAGCCTTACATGTTGCCCACATTTTGCAGCCCGCATGTTTTTAACCTTAGCTCTTAAGACTTATGCCAAACCTTATTTTTCGCCGATGTGATGAAGCAGGACCCATAAAACCTTTATACATCACCCAAATCTACATGAAAACCCTTGTATTCCACATCTTCCTTAACTTTTTCCTTTTCACACTTTGCAGCGTCTATCACTTCACATGTCGCATTTCACATAGTTTATAACTTACCTCTTAAGTGCCCACAAACTGTTTGGTTTAACTTGCGATTCAGTTTGCCCCACCATAGCAGCTCCTCTCCCCACTTCACAGTCGTTTCAAATGCATATCACACACCGTAACCCCATTGAATACAGTGGGCTCCACTACTCCTTGACACATCATCCTCCATTCAGTGCATACCGTACTCTGCAGTTTTTTAAGTTTACTTTATTTCCCAAATGCTAAATTTTCCGATGTGCGATGGGGGCAGGTCCCTCTCCCACACTTTGCAAGTTTTAGATGTTAAAACCCCCACTACTTATAAATAAAGCTCAAAGTTTGCAATTTGCGATGTATTCTGGTCCCACCTTACCTGCCACGTCACTCTGCCCTCCCTATGCGTTGCACTTCGCATTTGTTAGAGTTTCCCCCCCACTCTTATACTTAAAACTTAAAGTCTGTGATTTGCGATGCGGTTTGGTCTGACCATGCCTTCCACCATTTACATCTGGTATTCTCACATCCCATCACCACTAAACCTTCTACATCCCTCCTTCACCTTAGCTTCACCCCAATGCCTACGATGGTCCTTAACACATTTCAGATCCCCCCCCATCCCACACTCCCCCCTGGCCTTCGAACTTTAGCAATGGGGGGTTCCGAAATAGGCAGTTTCCATTATCACCCACTCCTCCACGTGCCTTCTGTTAGATTCCTATACCAATAGGTGTCATTTTTCATGATTGTCTTGATTGAACTATGGAATATGTTCAAACCTTTTTCTTTAGCAAAGGTGTTCCATATTCTTGAAAAACCAAAAAATCAAAAAAATTTAAAAAATGTAAAGAGGGTATACCCTAAAAGAAAAATCAAAGGGTAAGAAAAATAAATTGGTCAAGAAAATGAAAGAAATGAACCCTAAGCAAAAAATAGACCAAGGAAAGTGTGCAAATCCAAATGCCACTACTATTTCATTTTTGTAATAAAGCAATTGTGTGCAGCTTGTCAAACTTTTGCCACAATTTATGAAGATTCAAACTGTTTAAACTTGACTCATTCATTTTTCAATTTCATGTTGTAGAATAGAGAATAAATATCTGACCAAACAGTTTAATCTTGGCATATAAGTAGATAGGTAGAGTTAATAAAAGGTGCTCAACAGTTTAATCTGAGCCCTTGGATGTAATAAGTGTAGAAATAGATAGATTTTCCATGTAAAAGAAAAGAAGATTGATAAGGGTTTGCCAGCCTAAGTGCACCCTAATAAAGAAGAGAAAATGGTAGAGTAAAGTAGATAGGGTAGGTAGATGGTGTTGCAAAGTTTCATGTGATGAATGATGGTGCTAAATGTGTTTAATCTTTTACTTTCATCACAAATTGCAAAGGAAGATGCTACATTGGAAAAATTCACAGAAAGCAAAGTCAAAATTATTAACTTCCCATCTCACTTTCTCCCTAAAAGTTTTACTAATTTCCCCAAAGTGCTAAGGTATTTGAAGATTAAAGGGGCTCAAGGCATTTCCTTGACTTTTGGAGGGACCGGACCCTCGGCCTGATGATCAAAAATACCTAAGTACTTGAAGTTATCCATCATTGCACTCATTCACTTTTAATCTTTTCCTAAGTAAAATCTCATTTTACTTAGGAAAATCATGCAAAATTCCATAAAACCCTCAAAATTACTTTTTATCCTAAGTTTAAGTGATGAAGTGATTATAGTGCAATTTGCTTCTAAAAACTTCACTTTCTTGGTTATGTTTAAGCATTTTGAGTTTACATTGTCCCTTATCATATTAACTCTAACTTATATAGTAAATCCCTATGAAAATCACCTCTTCCTATTATATTTAACTCCTTTGTAAATAATATCCCTAAAATATTTGTATTAAAACTATTTTAGCCAAAAGTATTTTATTCCCACTTATTCAAATCAAAACCCACAATATACCCCCTTTTGGCTAAAATATAACATTAATATTATTCCTGCCCCCCTACGGTAAATAAATCACATTGATTTAATTACTGTATAAATAAAAATATATGAAAAATCGTTTAAACATATTATATATGTGTTTAAAAATAAAAATAAATGATTCACGACATCCACCGTACAAAGAGGTTAATTAGTCATCAGGATTAATTAATAATCTTAATCCTCCAATAAAACACCTCCCAAAATGATTAATTAACGTTAATTGTGTTGGGCCCGCCTTTTAACTTCCCCATCAAGTTCACGTCCCGTCGATCGTCTGATCACTCTGTAATTTTTGCAGAAACTATTGTGATCCACGGCCCGCATCCATTCCGTTGCCCATCCTCCATCCGAACGTTAATTCGTGAAATCAAAGTGGTTTCCGAATAGTACCCTGGCCACGCGTCAATTACTTTGTGGAATCGTTGTCGATTCATATAATACTACCATCCCTCAAATGGCGGTGCGGAATAAATCGCTTACCACCTTCCCTCATGACTTGTCTATCGTACATGCTGACATCATTCATAATAAATCCCGCCACCTTTTGATTTTGTGAATAAAACAAGTCTCTTTGCGTCATTTTCATTATCTCGTACACAACTAGTCTCCCATGCACAGAAATTTGAAATTCAACTGTTGATGTCCGCCAACCTTTGTTTTGTCGAAAAGAATTACAGTTGAGCTTCTCAGAAAGCGTCTTCCTTAACCAGTACCTGTCCAAAATCACCGTCATCCTTAGAAAAATAGGTATTTACCCTAGAAACTCCCTCTGAACTCTGTAAAACTTGGTTTCCATTTTCCTTTCATTGAAACAGAGTCAAAATCGATTGTTAGTTCATCCCTTAAAACTGAGAACTATAACTACATTTCTAAACTAGAAATTATACCTGTTTCTCCCATAAAAACCCTTTGTAGCCCAGCTGCTCCACCTAAAGCCTCTGTTAACCTATTCGAGCATGGTTTACCTTCCAAAAATCATTCTAGATTCACTCCATAGACCTCTCAAAATCAAATGAAACCTTTTTGACCTCCTTTGCAAACCAATGCTTTCTTAATAATTTGTTTTGTTTTACAGGTGATCAAAAGACCACATCCTTGGATAAATAGTCTTAATACTAGTCATAAGACTTGTTTACTCCAAGAGTGTTATCAAATCTATTCAAACATTGATGGAAGATAAAACATACAGTTGAAAGACAAGAAAAGGAAACAAGATATTAAACGATTTAATTTGAAACATATAGTAAAAAGCTAAACTAAACATTGAAGGTAAATGGACACAGTAAAGAACAGTGAAAGAGTATCAGTGGTTAAAGTGTATCAGGTAAAAGTTAGAATGAAAGTTAAAAAGAAGTTACAGAGCAGTCAAAGGTAAACAGTAAAAGTAATTACAGAGGCAGTAAAATGGTAAAAAGAGGAGATGAAAATACTTTCACTAACATGGAATTTTATCTAAAGTGAAAGTAAAACAGTTAAAAGAACAAAAAAGTGAAAATATGAAAAACACAACAAGAAGGAACATTTTTGCAGAAATTTAATGTTTTAGTCATTGTTTTGCAGAACCTATTGTGATCAATCCAAGATGAATTTTGAAAAACTGAAGGAGGTTTATGTTCTTAAGAGGACCATCTACAACAACCTCTCTCAATTTTCTAACAGCTATTATGGTTTTGGAAATATTAAACAATATTGGAAAACACTTTTTGCAGAAAATTCCTGTTAAGTCATCATTTTGCAAAGAATATTTTGGCCAATTAGAAACACATTTTACAAAACTGAAGGAGTTTTTTTTTCCTAAGAGACCCATATAAAAAAACCTATCTCAGTTTTTCCACAGTGATTTCAGGCTGAGAGATACATGCACATCATTAGAGGCTATGTTTCAGACTCTGTAAAACTCTGTTTTACACATCTTTTTGCAGAGCCTATTGTGCACAACTGGAGAGGAATGTTAGGAAAGTGAAAGAGGTTTATCTCACCAACATATTTATCTACCATAACCTCTTTCAATTTTTACATATCTATTATGAGTTGAAAAATATAAAGGTATCATTGGACCCCAAATTTTCAGAATTGTTGGAGCAGAATTGCACAAAGAAAGGAAGCAGTTAGTGACTTGGATGCCTCATCATCAACTAAGAGTTGGATCAAATTCAAATTATCCTCTTTTTCATCACCTATCAATACAAAATAGTGCCAAATAGATGAATTAGTTTGAGTGTCCTTTACTTAAGTTCTATTTATGTAAAATAGTTGGAGAGATTTGTGAACTAATCTTGATATTTTTTCAAGATATTTTAGCTTAGAATTTGTATAAATACTTCACTCTTGGAAGTATTTTGGGGTGGATTCTATTATTTGGCTGTGACATTGAAGTTTTTGGAATAAAAAGTGTTTTGGAGAAATTTATTTGTGGCTTACTGGATGACAATTTGAAGCTCAGGATTTTTTGCAGGATTCATGTGTCGGACTGCAGTTCAATAAGTCTTTCTATCCTATGTTTTAAGTTTTATATTTGTTTATAATATTATTATGTCCATTTCTGAATAATTTACATAAAGGATTGAATCAGAATTTACTTAATTGTACTCTGATTTCATATGTGATTATTCTTAATGTTTTCCTCTAAATTGGTTATAAGCACGAATTCTTAAATGCTCTTGCTTTGCTAATTTAAACATTCTTGATTACTATAATAAAAAATTCTTCATTGCTCTTTGTTTGTAGTCATCTCATTTCTTTCTTTTGAACATGGTGAAAGATTCTTAGCTGCCTTTCATCCCTTCAAAATCATCCCATCCACTTTAAATTTTAAGGATTGTTCTCTGTCTAGCTATCTTTCCCTGCAAAGCCATCTTGTGTGTAGAATAGAAATCCAGTAAAGCCATCCTTTGACTCCATAGCCCAATGGACTGAAAATCTTCAACCTTGCCCCTAGTTTGCGGATTCCACCATTTTCAAACAAACTCTTGGATCTATAACTAGCCTAAAACCTTCTGAGAACAAAGATAAATCATAAAGAGAGAGCCCTCTCTGGATGCAGATTGGCTAGATTCTGCATCTGAAGGTTGGTTTGTGGTTACCTCGGGTATACTTTCCTTTTCCACAACTTCAAGGAAAACCTGAGTGATAACACCTTCCTCTCATCATTTCACTACCCCCCTATCCGATACCACTTACCACTTGAGACCCCCTTCGAAATTTGGTTTTCGATTCACAATTAAAATACAACACGAGCTTCTGTGTGGAACAAACAGTGGTGGTTTATTAAGTTTTCTCACGATTTTTGCGCTGAAGAACCATGTGCGCTCAGTATTATTGGCCTCTTCATAATGGATTAAGTGGAAATCATTGGACTGAGGGAGTGCAAGTCTGCAGGCAATAGACGAAATCGTAAAATGACAGTCAGCCTGTACACCTATGATCACTCCTCGCTATACCATCTTAAAGGCTCCCATTATTAGCCTCAATGGGTGATTGTGTCCTTTATGTTTTTTGTTTAATTTTGGTGATTTTGCTGGTGAAATCTTAAGTTTTCCCCATTCCCATTTTAATTCTCTCAGTACCAAAGTAATTTCTCAATGTATGCTCTACAAGTTAGGTAACATATTTTGATTTCATAGATATGCATCGATCATAAATGATCAAGTACCATAGAACCCTCGAGGGGAACTCTATATGTAGCTTATTCCAAGATTAAAAAAGGGTTCTGGTTCTGGTTCTGGAATTTTGGAAGAATGTTTCTGTAGTTTTGTATGATTGTGCTCCCTGTGCTCTGAGAAACATATTTGGGAGAGTTGTTTGAACATAATATAATACAACATTGTTATTTGGATTCTAGATGGAGCAATGAGTAGTAGGTATCTATTTTTCTTTTGTTATCATTAATCTCTCTTTATGTATAATAATCTTTCATTTTATGTTGCTTTGAAGGTATGTGTAATGTAGGTGCTAGTAGTCTACAATTTTATTCATGAATTCTTGTGTGCATAATGCTCAGGGGTTAACGCTCATGTATTAATCTTTTCGCACTCCCTAAATTTGCAATCTACAAACCTCTATTGTTGCCCATATCTCATTCATATCCGCTTCCTCTGAGGTCACTGGGGGACAGATTCTTAAATCTCTTAAGCCTATCTCTTGTGGGTTCATTATTCATTCTTCCTCACCGCATCTGCACATTTTAAAGCTTTTTCTCGTTGTTTTATACTTGTCCCAACTAAAACCCATCAGCCTCACTACCTCCTCAGCCCTCTCACTGTTTGGGAAATTCACATGAATCAGGCTCAAATGGTCTTCTTTATTCTTGAACCACCAAAACCATTATTCTCTTGACCCATATTATGTCAGAGGCTTTATACAAATTTCCCACACTTACCTCTGATTTTAGGATGTCCTAGGCACTGGTCTTTTTCAACTCAAGCCTACAACAGTTCCAATACCTTGCTTTAATCAACTATAAAACAATAATTAATATAATAAAAATGGAACCCCTTCCATTCCTAATGGTGTAATATTTAACAAATTCTTGATATCTATGTAGGGTTAGGGTAAGGACCCCATATGATATTCTTGAAATTGCGCATGAGACTAGCTTCACATATGTGAATAATGGATGCCAATGTGGCATCTACTTGCTACTATGGTGGTTAACATGACAATTCAGCTTGTGGGAGGCATAACTTCTGTATACGAATGTTCAATTAAACGATGTTTGCATTATTGGAAAGATCATGTTGTGTAGAAAAACATCAAGAGGATAAGAATGTTTTTTACAAACTTTCCACTAAAAATTTCACTCAATGCCTCAAATAAGATTGAAAAGTTTCTAGACTCCAAATAACTAAAATGGGTCTTCCAAACTAATAGTTATTTTTCCACCCATAATGTAGAAAAATAGACACAGATAATATAGTGATTCATTTTAGGGATTTTCTATATTATGAAATATTATATGTTATAGTATGTTATATGTGTATAACATATAACACATAACATGTTATGTCATATATAACAATGCACAAATAAAAACAACTTAAGGATATGATCTAAAATGGATTACTATATAATTTGTTACATCTTTTCGTACTTTCTAAGTAGTAAAAAAGGAGGTTCATGTGAAGAGCTTACTAGTTTTATTGGATATTATTGTTTGAATAAGGACTCTTTACAAATAACTTGTCTACACCAAGTATTATCATTTTTTGTCATCACTAGATTACCCACTCCAACTAAACTTTAAAGGGGAATAATATTGTAATTTCTTTAAAGGGGAATAACATTGTAATTTTCTTGGATATTAGTGTTTGAAGAAGGACTCTTTACAAATAACTTTCCTACACCAAGTATTATCATTTTTTGTCATAACTATATTACCCACTCCAACTAAAATTTAAATGGGAATAGTATTGTAATTTCTTTAAAGGGGAATAATATTTTAATTTTTATTTGGGCATTTTTAGGGCACATATTTCCTAGGTGAGTGTTAAGTAAGCTATTTGTAGTGTTCTTTATTAGAAAATAGAAATATTTTGAGCCATGTCCAAATTATCTTTGATAGCGTGAAAAAGGCTACCCTAAACTATTTGGGGTCTCTCAACCTCTAGTATCTTAGAGATTCCTAGAAAATATGAAAGCATTGATAGGGGAGTCAAACCATAAAAAAAACCTAGATTCATTCAAGTGGAATTATTATAATTTGTATTGTACCACCATTCTTAGGAGTATTCTAAAGTAAAATTCCAAATGATTATGGACAAATTCAATCCAACCATCAATATGGAGTTGATAGGAAGTGCTAAGATATGATTGAGTGGCCTAAAGTTGAAATCGTTATTCCTAGAATTTTTTAGTGAAAACGGGATCACATTATGATACAATAGGTTGTGGAATATCATGGAGTTTAAATATTGTTTGTGAAGACCTGAGAAATTGTGGAAACTCTGAAAAGTTGTCAGTCAGAACCAAAAAAACATATTTAGAAGGATGATTAACCACAACCATGATGGAAACTTTATTGCTATATTTGGGTAACTTTATAATGAAGTACATAGGAATGTCAATTTTTGTAGTAGGTGAAATATGTGAAGGTTGTATTTCACCAAGAGTTTTCACTTTTTCTCCCTTTTGTCATTGGCAAAGTTCACATTCTTCCACAAAAGTGAAAATATTTATCTTCATTCCATCCCAAAGAATAATTGTTTGATCCATCCATATGTTTTATAAAATCATGAATAGATTAATATGGGAGATGCATTGAGTTTATATAACACAATAGATCTAAATCTATATTATTTTCTCAAAACATAACTTCCCTTTATAGTAAAGCTCTTCATTGCCTCCAGTTTGTCCTTGAGATGCATGGGGTGCCATTTTAATTTGTTGGATGATTTGAATCTTACAAGAAATGAATTGAAAGGTTGGAAAGGAAATGGAAAACACAAAAAAAAGAACATATGAAAGAAAACAATAATACAATGAAAACCCAACTTCTTCAATGAATGAAATAATATAATATTATAGAACACAAATTCCCTAGAATGGTGGTAGTGTCTATGAAGAGAGGGATCATAGTTATGCTCATTTGCAAAAGCTATTACAAGAGGATAAAATAGTGGCCTTTTGACATAAATAAAAAATGGTAAATGTACACAACGCTAACCCTAAGCACCAACAAGTTTGTTGTCACTAATGTGATGATATGTCAATTTCTTGGGGGTATAACTTTTTCATATAACTTTCATTTGGGGTGTAGAGTAGAGCAATGGAAAGATGTAATTGAGAAGTACAATTCTTGGCTTAGCCTATGAATGACATGGCAACTTTAGACCCACAAATTGCCAAACATTACAGTTTGGGGCATCAAAAGGGCCATGGAATTTTAGGACTAAAAAATCATAGCAAAAATGACAAGATGGTGAACCATGTTGATTCAATGTAAGAAACTGATGACACTTCTTATCCACTTAGATGGTTCCTCCCCCCTTAGTGAAGCATGGTCCCCATTGCATCAAGTTTCCATATGAAATGAAGAAATTTTGGCTCCAACCCAATAGAGTGGTATGTTTTGTTGGCACGTGGCCTTCATTTTGGTGGGCATGATCCATTCAATTATAGCTTAGTCAATGAACTTGGAATTGATTCCTATAGAGCTCAAGAGCTCAACCACCTAGGAGGTGTCCAACACAGATGGGAAATGTGGTTAGAGAAGCTCCACATAAAATACTCTATCCAAGATAAGGAAAGGAGGAACATTCAATTCGAAATAATTCTCACTGATATTTTTTGTGATGGTGTAAGGTCCATATTAGCCGGGTTTGGGTTTCATAAGTGGGAACTTGTGAGGTTCTCTTTCTACAAATGCAACCTCATGCTATCACTAATCTGATATTTGTGTGGAATGTGATGCTAGTCATATTGTTGCCTCTACTAGGCATTGGTCTTCTATAAGACATCATACACCTATTGTTCGAAGTGTTAGATCCATTAAAAAAAAATGGATGCTCTAGCCTCTATGTGAGAAAAACTATTAAAGAAGATGCAAGAAATGGGGGATAATGGATGCAACTCCAATAAACCCCGAAAAAGGACATGTTAATAGAGTTTTAGATAGATTTTTATAATTATATTAACATATGGAAGCCTATACCGACATACATGGATGCATGGAGTCATACATGTGCAAGATATGCACAATCATTTTATTGACCACTTTTGTTTATCCATGAGCCTCTCCTTCATTGTTTATCCTCTATTATTTATTTTGTTTTGCTTCCCTTCTATCATTTGAATATGTTGTGATGATTGACCATACTTTGACCATACTTTGCACTCCACAAAAACGCTTGAAACTATGAATCTTACGAAGAATCCTAAGAAGTAGTCAATTAGTCACCTTCTCCACTAAAATATGAATCTTCAATGGTGAAAAGCAGTCAATTACTCACCTTATCCATCAAAATTGGAGAAAAACTTACTGAGAAATCTAATATCCATGTTTAAAATAATTGTCTATGATGGCCAAAAATGAACCCAAAGTTCCTCAAAGAAAAGCTATATGGTGCCAAAGTGGCCACCTTAAAGAACTAGACAACCAAAGAGACACACATTGTTGCTTTGTGGAAGACAACCCTAACACACTAACTCGGCGGGCTTGTCTAGGGTGGGTAGGTGGACTGATGGCACAAGCATTCTATGACTTTATATACAAGCCTACGTCGTGTATGTAAAGGCTTTGACCAGTCAAAATATATTAGCTTTGACCAGTAAAAATATATTTCTGAAGTACAATTCCCTGCCACTCCTCTGTCCATTGTAATGTGCCTCCCAAAAGAGAATGGAATTTTAACTTGAAACAGTGGAAGTCTAGAACATGTTTTGAATGTGCTAAAACATGTTTTCATACACTGAATGTGCAATGAGTAGTAAAAAATTCAAATTATTCTGGTATAACTGTAGCCACCCAAATGTCTCGTACAGGAAATAATATGCTACCCTTATTCTATTTAATATTCCAATGAAATTATTGAATGTTCAAATAAATTGTTGTTGAGCTTTCTGTAATTTAAATAGTGATTCAATTCCCCTTTCCTTATCATGTCGGCATCTTCTCATACGGGGCATGTTGATCATTATCTGTAAAGAGATTCTTGAAAATTCTCACAATTATATGGTATTCTGTTGACCCAGTACTTGTACGTGAACCTCTATGCTTACTTCGATTTGGATAGACAAAGATGGCACGTTGTTTCGGTTACAAGATTTTAAAAAAGATTCGATGAAGACGATGAAATGTCATTAGCGGTGAAAATCATTCCCATGCGGATGATCAGAATGATAGGAAGATGATAAGTGAGCTCATACCACAGTGCCACACAGGAACCTCCAACTAGGTTTGAACTTCGAAGTGAAGTTTCTAAGTCAACAAATGGGTATTCCTGTTTAGATGGCAATCTTTAATGTTGGTGAAATGCTTTTATATATATATATATATATATATATATATATATATATATAAAGTTGGGATGGCAGTTCAAAGTAGATGGAAGCCTGCATTGATGAAATCGGATGAAGGTTTGATTGATTCATGCTGACGATGATATCTCATTCATCATCGTTGTTGCATTTAGTCAATTGGATAATGGATTCGCTTTCCCCTCCGGCCATTACAATCGATGTGCTTCAATACTTCCTTGAACGAAAATTGTTTCTATGAGAAGCCCATGTAATCAAATATGACTCTTCCTCACGGGAAAAAAAATTGATTTACGCGTAAAAAATTGATTGACACTTCTCCTATGAGAAACGCATGTAATCAAATATGATATCATTGACTTACGCGTAAAAAGTGTCGGTGAATCAGAAACGTAATACGATCGGACCGTCATACAACTCTTCGTAAAGTCCGACTCATTCTATGACCAGATTATTCTTATCATTCATTTATAACCTAATTTATTATTCTGGAATGTTGGTCGATCTCCACGTATCAATATATGAACTATTATTTATTTATTTATAACGTTGTCTCGAACGGTCGATCAAAAGTTTACATACCGGGTTTTATGTCTCACTGGTTGGTGAACTGATTTCCATTGCCAATTACATAAATTACGTCATTATGTTGCATAATGGTCACATAAACCAGCTAATTTACAAATTATTTAAAATAGTTTTTGAGTTTTTTTCAATATTAAAAAATAAAAATAAAACGAGACTATATATATATATATATTAAATTTAAATTTAAAATAAAACAATTAATAAAATAAAATTATATATATATAAACCACAAATAAGATTTGTAATTTAATTTGTAATTTTTACTAATATATATTTCTAAGATGATAAAAGTGTATATTCATTAGAGTGCATGAATGTAAATTATTAAAAATTATGTGTATCATTTATATTTATAAATTAAAGAACTATGTTTAAACATTTAACCAAGATTTTTTAATTTTTTTTCTTTTAAAAAGATAATTTAGAATCTCGTAGAAATATCCCAACCATGTTAGTTAAAACCTGACCTTATTGATAAGTTTTTTTTTCATCCTTTTTCGATGACCATACTTTCATTTATGTTAAGACATTCAACCATCCTTTAACGTTACTTATGCAATTATTACTTGGACAAACTTTATCTTTGGATGCATTCCAAATATCCACCTCGGTGCTAGAACTTAGAAATAATGGAGAAAGGTTGTTTTGATTGTTTTCATCGTTTTCTAAGTTTAGTTTTAGATCTTATTTTTTAGAAGATTGTTGTGATCTCGCGAATAGAATGTAACCATTATATTTGTGTATGTGTGATTGCTCTAATTAATGAATGCAACATTGTGGCAGCCTCAAGTGCTCCTCACCTGAGAGTTGTGGGTTTCATTCTCAATTCAATTTCCCTTCCTATTATTTTAGTTGGTATCAGAGCATGAGGGTTGAGTTGAACCCTTGTGGTTGAGATTAACGCGGTGAGCCTTTGTGGTTGAGAGAGACTAGTGACCGTTGAGCCTCCTCTGCTAGCGAGTGCAGGTGTGAAGATTTGTTGGCAAAATCAAGATTTGCGATATTTATGCATGGAGTATTGTGATCACATTGGAAGGTTGCATTGTCTATTTGACGATCGAGTCATTGTTTGGAGCATAGTCAAATTTGGTGTGGTTTAGTGGAGATGAGTCAAATTTGGATTTTTCAGGCAAAGAAAGGTCAGAGCCAACTTGCACACCCTCAATTAATTATACAGTGCACAAATTTGGTGTATTGTGTAGTTTTTCTTAAGAAAAAGTGAGCATATTTGCGTAGGTTCTATTAAGGAAAAGTGTGCAAATGTGCAATTTTTATGAAGAAGAAGTACACAAAGTTTTGTAACTTTTATTAAGTAAATGTGTGCATATAATGAAAAACTTATAAAAAATTTCTTTTGTGCACTGCCTCTTTGGGAAAAGTGCAAAAATCTATTTTTTATGGAATTTATAAATTGGTTGAGCTTCAATTAGTTTTTTGTTTGAAGGTGTGGATACTAGCCATTGTTGGAACTGTGGATCTGTCGATCATGGATTCGTGGAACTACTGGTGGCGCTCCTAAAGTAAGAAGATGGGAATTGTTGGAAATTGGGATTTTTTGTCATGATGGCTAATCCCCTTACAAATACATACCCAAATGTGGCCAATAAATTAGACAGATCCAATTATGTTAATTAGAAATTCAAGTTGCATCCAATGCTAGAAGGCTATGGTGCTTGGACCATCCTAAAGGAAAATAAGAAAAACCTATTGCATGCATGACAGCTGCATCAATTCAAGACTGGGAGAAGGTATTACTAAGAATTTCTATTAAAGATTATATAATCCCTCATATTTGTGACTGTAAGACATCTAGTGAAATGTGGAATGCATTGAAGGGATTATATGAAACCAAAAATACAAATCGAGTCCACTTTTTGAAAGTAAACTCATGTATATTAAAATGGAATAAAATGAATTTTTTGATGCCTTTGTTTCAAGAATTAAATATTTGAAAGATAAGTTAGGAGATATTCGAGATCCAATACCTAGCTCTGAACAATTACGTTAAATGGAAAGTGAGAGGACTATCGGATGTTTATTAAAATTCTTCTAGCAAGGGAGAGAGAACCAAATTTTGATGAATTGATAGGTATACTGATTCAAGAATAAGAGAAGCGCAAGAATTTGAGGCCTTAGAATCCTGGCTTGGCACTTATGGCAAAGAAGAAGTTCTTCAAAGGGAAAGAAGGAGGCCATTTCCAAAACCAAATCAAGCTATGTCATCTGTCATAAATGATTCTGAAATATATCTTTTTACTCTGGTAGAAATGGGCATCTTGTCGGAGATTTTTATAAGAAGAAAAGTAATGAATCTAGGCATAAACATAGAAGATAATCAGGACATTATGGAGGAGAAGCCTTGAATTACAATCTCAAAAATCTTAAGTTGTTTGTGTCTAATGTTGCGTTGGTTGTTGAAACGGATGATGCTAATACATGGTTTGTGGACTCTGGAGCTTCGATTCATATGACATGCAATAAGGACTAGTACGAAATATTCAAGGAAAAAAGCAATGGTGGAAACATCTACCTTGGAGATTATCGTACATATAATATCATGGGATATGGCGATATAACTGTGAATTTACCAAATTCCAATATCAAGTGCATCCGTAATGTTATGTATGTTCGTGGGATCAAGAATATGAAGTTTTAATTCTTCAAAACACATTGCATAGTGAAAGATTTTTTGGATCACTGCAAACTTGCTACTTCAGGAGTCATAGTTAGAGGCATGTACAAGCTTGATGTTACTAGCAAAAGTAATCAAGCAGTGACTTCTACAACTATGTCAATAGAAAGTCTTTGGCATCAGAGGTATGGTCACATCAATTATCATGATTTATTGTTGCTGCAAAAATAAAGTATGGTTGAAGGACTCCCTATGTTAAAGAATGAATATGTTGCTTGTGAAGGTTCTGCATTAGGGAACATTCACAGAGATGAATTCCCTTCTAATTTTTATAAAAGAAGAATAGATGTATTAGAAATTTTTCATTCTCGTGTTTTTGGACCCACGAAGGTGAGATCCATAGCAGGTGCCTATTGTTTTTTGTTGTTTATTGATGATTGCACAAGGTACACGTCAATGTACTTCCTCAGGAAAAATAGTGATGTTTTTTAATATTTTAAAGAATTCAAAAACATGGCAGAGAAGCAAACAAAAAAGTTCATAAAGATCTTGCATTCAGATCAAGGGGGAGAATAGAAGTTGGAGAACTTCATCATGTATTGAAAGGATCATGGAATAGAGAAAATATTTATAGTACCCTACACTTCACAGAAAAACGATGTTGCAGAAAGGAGAAACAAAACATTGGTGGAGTGTGCACGAAGTATGACCAAAGGTAAGAACCTCTCAAATGATTTTTGGGCAGAATCCATTATTAATTTTTTTGTATTTAAAGAAAAAAATTTCAACAAGGTATCTTGATATTAAAACTCCATTCGAAGCCTTGTATGGTTTTAAACTAGCAGTTCATCATTTGAGGGTATTTGGGGGTAAGGCATTTGCACATATTCCGAAGGATATTAGAGAGAAACTTGATGTTAAATGTATCAAATGTATTTTTGTAGGATAGTGTTCATAATTTAAATCTCATAAATTGTTTCATCCCTTTACTCATAAATTTTTTGCATGTAGAGATGTAATTTTCCATGAGCAAGCAAATGAAGGAAGAAAGGATAACAATTATGAAAGATGGCGTATTCTTCCTGAAGTTGAAGACAATAAACTAGAAGCAAAAGTAGAAGATAGTGAGCAAAAAAATCTTGATGAAAAATCTAGTGATATGGACATCACCAGCTGTCAGAGAATAATCAAAAGTGGAGAAGTACTTTTAGAGAATAGAGGTGAAAATATTGAAGTGAGAAGGATATCTACTCGGAAGATTCGACTACCTAAAAGGTATAAGGACTATGCCCTGATGAGTACTAGTGTTTTGAATGTCATAGAACCCATGAGTTTTAATCAAGCTAATGAACATGAAGAGTGGATAAAATAAATGAAGGAATAATATAAATCTATAATTAAAAAAAAACTTGGGAATTGAACGAACTACTGAAAAGAAAAGAGCCTGTAGGATGTAAATGGTTGTACAAACCCAAATTTAAAGAAGATGGTAGTATAGATAAATATAAATCTATATTGGTGGAAAAATGGTACTCATAAAAGGAGGGCATTACATATGTAGAAAAATTTTCACCTATAGCTAAATTAAATACAATTATATTGTTAATCTCATTAGCTACAAAGTACCATTGGAATTTGCACCAATTAGATGTAAAAATTTCTTTTGGGAATTGTGATTTAAAGGAGGAAGTGTATTTGACACAACCTGAAGGGTTTGTCAAAAAGGGGCGGGAACATTTAGTTTGCAGGTTAAACATATATTTGTATGGGATAAATTAGGCACCTATCTCATGTATGAAAATATAGATTCTGTATTTCTTCAGCAGTGTTTTATGAGAAGTCAAAGAGATCCAAATATGTATACCAAGTTTGATGCCAAGGGTCATGTAGTACTAATTTATTCATATGTTCATGACCAAATAATTATAGTAAATTTAGTTAAACTGATTGATGAAAATAAGGTGCAAATGTCACAAGTATTTGAGATGAAAGATATTGATGAGTTACATTATTTTCTAGGTCTTAAGTGTCAAGAGATGTTGGTCAGAATTTTATTACTCAGGGTAAGTATGCCACAGAAGTACTTAAAAATTTTAATATGGATCAGAGCAAATATTCTCTTGTTCCAATGCAAGAGAATGTGAAACTTAATTTTTATGACGGCTCAAAGGAGGTAGATGGTACATTGTATAGACAACTGGTTGAAAGATTGAATTATCTTACAACAACTACACCCAAAATAGCATGCTTTGTAAGTGTGTTAAGTAAGTTCATGGCAAAACCTCTAAAAAAATTTTGGAGAGCAAAAAAAGGAGTACTCATGTATATTAAAGGAATAATTTATTTTGGTCTTAAATATACAGATTCATTTGATGTTACCCTAACAGGTTACTCAGATTCATATTGGATTGGTAATCCAAATAGTAGAATATCTACTACAGGTTATGCATAAAGTATTGGATCCAAGATTGTTTCATGGAGCAACAAGAAGTAGCCTATTGTATCTTTCTC
Source organism: Pinus albicaulis (assembly GCA_034641835.2). NCBI lineage: Eukaryota > Viridiplantae > Streptophyta > Pinopsida > Pinales > Pinaceae > Pinus > Pinus albicaulis. Next base: position 891,985,446 of record CM076574.1, read on the forward strand.
ATCCATAAAGGCAAAGTATAAAAAATTTTGTGCAACAACTTGTGAATTTGTTTGGTTGAGGCGATTTCTTCAAGATGTTGGAGAAGAACAAGAAAAGGCTACAGTGATCAAGTCTGAAAACTAGAGCTCGATCAAGTTGAAAAATAATCCAATATTTCATGCAAGGATAATGCATGTTGATGCTCAGTTTCACTTTATTAGAGAAAAGATACAGTTTCAGGAAATTTTTCTTGAATATTGTAATACTTGTGAAAATTTTGCTAATATTTTCACAAATCCCCTCAGGAAAATGAAATTTTAATTTTTTAGGAATGTCTTAAGTATGGAGGTTAATGATTTCTCCATCAAGGGGGGAACTTAGAAATAATGGAGAAAGGTTGTTTCGATCGTTTTGATTATTTTCTAAGTTTAGTTTTAGATCATTTTTTCTAGCAGATTGTTGTGATCTCCCAAGAAAAATGTAACCATTATATTTTTGTATGTGATATTTCTCTAATTAATGAATGCAATGTTGTGGCAGCCTCAGGTGCTCCTCACCTGAGATTTGCGGGTTTCATTCTTGATTTCATTTTTATTGCTATTGTTTTAGTCTAGAGGATATAATAATTTTACGCTTTACCTTATGGAATAATAAGATAGAATATATTTAGGTGGTGTGTGGTTCTTGGGCCATGTAGGATTTACTCGCTTTTGATGGCATATCCATTTCAATAAAAAAACAAAAAAAAACAAAAATCACAAAATCGTGTTATGAACACCTTAAAATTACTGACTTACCATTAAATTTTATGAACCTATTATATTTAAATCATAGGGCAGGACAAACTTTCCTATGTACAATTATAACAAATTTAAACCAAATAATAAAATTTGTGTTATGAAAATAGATTTTTTTTTTTAATACAATTTAAAAATCACACATAATACTAAAACTTATCACTCTCTTCCATTTTTGTTATGTTGCATTTTTGTATGTAGTAATTTATTTAAGATGGGAATGTAACACTAATATTGTCATAACAAAATTTACTCATTTACTAATAAAAAATACAAAACCATGTTCCACAATACTTAAAGTATACATATGTTTTTACTTCGTTATGATTTTAAAGTGCAAAAAAGGTAAAAAATTGAATTCACGTTCAAGATCAATATTCATGTTAGTTAATAAAGAATCTTCTTTTTTTGGAGGGGTCTTTGTGTTTAAGCATATAATATTTGTGATCAACATTGAAAATGAAATTCACTTTATTGTTTACTCCCTATAAGTTTATCAAAGTCGTCTACATGTGGCATATGCAGCCCAATATGAAGAGAATGTGTAAGTCTGTATGTCAGTTCCCCTTTAAAATAAGAATAAATGTGTGAGTGAGATTTTTAAATCTTATAATTTGGTTATTGATAAATTATTTTAATAAAAAATAATATTGGCATATACTTAAAAATATGTTAATAATAAAAAGCCATTTTAATTTTTGTCATAAAATTTCTTGACATACATGTTATGAAAATTATATTAATGTCAATTGAGTATATATTATATATCATTTTAAAACATTTATGTATATATCATGAAACAATTAAGTTTTTATGGTTAAAACATTTATTTGGTCCTATATATACTCTATTTAGCATTCAAAAATACAATTTAAACAATGAAAAATAACACATTGTTTTGTACACTCTAAAATTTTTGCACGTGAATAAATTTGATCCCTCTCGACTCATGTTAGATCCATAATTAATATGGATCTATGACTAAACTACCTAAACAACAAGAGCCCATAGGATGTAAATGGTTGTAGAAATCCAAATTTAAAGCAGATGGAAGTAAAGATAAATATAAAGCTAGATATGTGGCAAAAGGGTACTCATAAACGGAAGGAATTGATTATGTAGAAAAATTTGCACATGTAGCTAAATTAAATACCATTATATTGTTAATTGCATTAGATACAAAGTACCATTGAAATTTGCACCAATTAGATGGAAACTATTCTTTTCTAAATGATTATTTAAAGGAGGGAGTGTATTTGACACAACTTGAAGGGTTTGTGAAATAAGGGCAGGAACGTTTAGTTTGTAGATAAAACAAAGATTTGTATGGGCTAAAGCAGGCATCTAGGTCATGGTATGAAAACATAGATTCCCTCTTCCTTCAACAGGGACTGAAGAGGATTCAAAGTGATCCAAATCTGTATACCACGTTTGCTGCAAAGGGGCATGTAGTACTGATTTATTTGTATGTTGATGACCTAATTATTACAGGAAATCCAGTTAAACTAATTGATGATATTAAGGTGTAGATGTGACAAGTATTTGAGATGAAAGATGTTGATGAGTTACATTATTGCCTAGGTCTTGAAGTGTGGATAGATGTTGGCCAGACTTTTTTTACTCAGGGTAAGTATGTCAGAGAACTACTTAAAAGGTTTAATATGGATAAGTGCAATGCTAATTTTTTTCCAATGCAAAAGAATGTGAAACTTCATTTTGATGACAACTCAAAGGAGGTATATGGTACATTGTATAGACAACTGGTGGGAAGCTTGATATATCATACTACAACTAGACCCAACGTAACATACTTTGTTAGTGTCTTAAGTCAATTCATGGCGAGACATCTAGAAAGTACTTGGATAGAAGCAAAAGGAGTGCTCATTTATCTTAATGGAGCAATTTATTTTGATCTTAAATATACTGATTCATTTGATGTTGAGCTGATAGGTTCCTCAGATTCAAATTGAGTTGGTAATCTAGATGATATAATATCTACTACAGGTTATGCATTTAGTATTGGATCCAGGATTGTTTCATGGAGCAGCAAGAAGCAACCTACTATATCTTTGTCATCTACAGAGACAAAGTATAAATCTTTGTGTGAAGAAACTTGTGAAGTTGTTTGGTTAATGAAATTTCTTCAAGATGTTGGAGAAGAAAAAAAGAAGGCTACAATGATCAAGTATGAAAACCAGAGCTCGATCAAGTTGGAAAATAATCCAATATTTCATGCAAGGACAACACATGTTGATGCTCAATTTCACTTTATTAGAGAAATGATACAATATAAGGAATTTTTTCTTGAATGTTGTAATTCTTGTGAATATGTTGCTCATATTTTCAATAATGCCCTTGGGAAGATAAAATTTGAATTGTTTAGGTAGATCTTAGGTGTTGAGATTAATCCTTTCTCCATTAAGAAGGGAACTTAGAAATAATAGAGAAAGGTTGTTTCGATTGTTTTGATTATTTTCTAGGAGATTGTTGTGATATCCTGATCAGAATGTAACCATTATATTTATGTATGTGTGATTGATCTAATTAATGAATGCAATGTTGTGGCAGCCTCAGGTTCTCCTCACTTGAGAGTTGAACGTTTCATTCTCAATTCAATTTTTTTCCTATTTTTTTAGTTTAGAGGATATAATACTTCTGTGTTTAACCTTATGGAAGATTAAGATAGAATATCTTTAGGTGGTTTTTGGTTCTTGGGCCATGTAGGCTTCACTCACTTTTTATGGCATATCCATTTTAATAAATAAATAAAAAACACAAAATTTTGTTATGGACACCTTAATATGCCTTCCTTAACATTAATTTTTAGGAACCTATTGTTGGGTGTGGAGCCTGATTTTCCTCCTAATTCAGACATCCTTGTTTTAGCCAGATGTATACCCCAGGAAAACTGTGCACCCTTGCAGCGGGGGGGTGCGGTGGGGACTTGTCCCCCTCGTGGGGTCCGGGGGGCTGATCCCCTAATTGGGGGGTCTAGGGGCTAGCGGTCCCTCAGCGGGGGTTTGGGGGGCAGTGCCCCCGAAGCTAAAAACAAATGTAAAATCTCCTTCTAAAAGTATAGTAATTTCTAGTCAATCTGGGCCGTTCATTAGGTGGATGATCTAATGGTAGAAGTTATCTTTAGTTTAGGGTTTTTTTGCCTAGAAGGCAACCCTTTGCTTTGTATGAGGGAATTATATTGCGGCTGTGTATTGTATGTGTATTCTCAGAGCGAGAAATAGATAGGGAGACTGTGAGAGAGAAAAAAGGATATTACAGTGGATATTTTGTAGGTTGTGTCTCTTCATTTTGTTGGATAATAGAAAGGAAGGATTGGCTATTCAGGTTGGACGTAGCCCAAACTAGGTGAACCATGTATATATGTGTCTCTCTGGTTTTCTGTGTTTTGTGTGCTTGTGTTTTCCACATATTTTATGTGTTGCATTGATCTATAATATACAATTTTCTAACAACTGGTATCAGAGCCGAAGGTATATTTGGAGCAATGGTTCCTGGTTCGAGTGGGAGAAATGGCGAAAGATGGTAAGTTTAGGGTCGAGAAATTTAACAGCCAAAAATTCCTGCTATGGAAGATGCAGATAGAAGATAACCTGTATCAGAAATATCTTTACCTACCATTGAGCGGAAAAACAAAGAAGCCGATGCTGATGACAGATGCAGAATGGGAGATTCTCGATAGAAAGGCACTCGGAATAGTACATTTGTGCCTTGCGGCATCGGTAGTATTCAATATTTCGAAGGAAACAACAATAGATGATTTGATTAAGGCATTCGTGACATTATATGAAAAACCCTCAGCCTCAAGCAAGTTATTTCTTGTGAAACTTTTATTTAATATGAAGATGTTGGAAGGTGGATCTATTGCAGAACATTTAATGATTTTAATATAGTTACCTGTCAGTTAAGTTCTATAGGGGTAAAATTTTATGATGAAGTTAGAGCTCTTTTATTTCTGTGCTCATTTCCAGAAAGCTAGAATGGTTTAGTTATGGCCATTAGTAACTCTGTCTCTGGATCTAGTAGTTCAAAATTTGATTATGTTGTCGATGATATCCTTAGCCAAGGAAATGAGAAAGAAAAGCTCTGGTAAGACATAGGGTAATGCTTTGAGTGCAAAGTCTAGGGGAAGAAGAATGGAAAGAGGAAAGAGCTCAGGATATCCCAGTAAATCAAGGAAAGGCAGATCCAAGTCTAGATTGGGGATAGTGTGCTGGAAATGCAGAAAGAAAGGACACCTGAAGAAAGACTGTAGATCTCGAAAGGGAAAAGAAGGAGACGCACAACAAGAAAACAATCATGAAGCAAATTTGGCAGGTGATGTGTTACAAGATGATTTGATTCTTTCTTTTGAAAATGTTACCAATTCTTGGATTGTAGATTCAGGGGCCTCATTCCATGCCACACCTGATAATAAATATTTTCAAGACTATGTTCAAGGAGATTTTGGACAAGTTCATTTGGGTGATGATAAACCTTGTAAAATTGTTGGAATGGGTAAATTTCTTGTACAATAACAGAATGGAAACCAATGGATATTAAAGGAGGTAAGGCATGTTCCATATCTGAAGAAAAATTTGATTTCAACAGGGTAGTTAAGCGGTGAAGGTTGTGTGACAACTTTCACAGATAAAATTTGGAAGGTCACCAAAGGAGCCCTGGTAATCGCAAAAGCTGAAAAGGTTAGTACATCGTATTTATGCAATGATATTTCTAACTCTGTTAATGCATTAACTTCGAAAGGAGAAGATGTAGCATTATGGCATCATAGGCTCAGACACATGAGTGCAAAGGGGATGAATATTCTTCACTCAAGAAATTTGTTGTCGGGTTTGAAGAATGTCGATTTGGATTTCTATGAGAATTGCATTTATGGAAAACAAGAGAGTCACATTTCTGAGAGTTGGGAAAGAAAAGAAGAGAAAAAAATTAGAGCTTGTGCATACAGATGTATGGGGACCTTCTCAAGTATCATCTCTCGATGGCTCTCGTTATTATGTTACTTTTATTGATGATGCAACTAGAAATACTTGGATTTATTTTCTTCAGAATAAATATGATGTATTTTATTTTTTCAAGAAATGAAAAGCTTTGGTTGAGATTGAGACAGGAAAGAAGTTGAAGTGTCTCGGATCAGACAATAGAGGTGAATATTGCAGCAAAGAGTTTGATAGGTACTGTTCAGAGTGTGGAATTTGCAGAGAGAAGACAGTTCCAAGAACACCACAAGAAAATGGTGTGTCAAAAAGGATGAAAAGAACAATCATGGAGCATGCAAGGTGCATGAGATTTCATGCAGGATTTCCTTTACAATTTTGGGCAGATGTTGTAGATACTGTTGTTTATCTAATAAACAGAGGGCCTTCAAGTTCCTTGGATGGTGGTATTCTAGAGGAAGCATGGATAGGTAAAAAGGTAAACTACTCCTTTTTAAAACCTTTTACAGTTGTGAGGGCCTTTGTCATATTAATAAAATATAGAAAGCTTGAGGCAAAATGTGAAAATGTGCCTTTTATTGATTATGGTTTTCAGCAGTTTTTAGTTGTCATATATGATTATGAAAATCACAAAATCATTAGGAGCAGAGATGTAATATTCAATGAAAAGGTATTGTATAAGAATCAGTTGCAGGAAAAGAAACAGGAAAAAGAAAACAAAGAAAACACAGTTCTTGATGATATCACAGAAAAAGTAAACGGGCCTGGAAATAATAATAATCAATAGCCACAACAACAACAACCACCATAACAACAACAGGCACCTCAAACACCTAAAAGTGGTGTCAGAAGATCTACCAAGATAAGTAGACCCCCTAAACGATACTCTCCTTCATTATATTATTTATTGTTGACTGATTTTGGTGAACTTGAATGTTATGAAGAAGAAATGTAGGTTGAAACCAAGAAGAAGTGGGAGCTAGCCATGGAAGAAGAGATGGAATCCCTAATGCATAACCAGACTTGGGACTTAGTCAGGTTTCCTGCAAGTAAAACTACACTGCAGAATAAATGGGTTTACAGGCTGAAGGAAGAAGATGGAGGAAAACAGAGGTACGAAGCTAGACTTGTGGTGAAGGGGTTTGTACAAAAGAAAGGTATTGATTTTGATGAAATATTTTCTCCTGTTGTTAAGATGATTTCAATCAGAACTATTTTAAGTCTTGTAGCAACATAAGATTTACATATTCAACAGTTATATGTAAAGACAACATTTCTCCATGGATATTTGGAGGAAGAGATATATATGCAGCAAACAAAAGGATATGATGTCAAAGGAAAAGAAAATTTAGTGTGCAGGTTAAAGAAGAGCTTGTATGGCTTAAAACAAGCTCCAAGGCAATGGTATCTAAAATTTGATAAGTTTATGTCTGAACAAGGTTATACTAGATGTCACTCTGATCATTGTGTTTATCTAAAAAATCAAAATGATGGAAGCTATATTATATTTTTATTGTATGTAGATGACATGCTTGTTGCAGGGTCTAACATGCAGGAAATAAATGTGCTAAAAAAAATTGGAAAATTCATTTACAATGAAGGATTTGGGAGCTGCAAAACAAATCCTTGGTATGAGAATAATTAGAGACAGGAAAAATCGCAAATTAACACTATCTCATAAGGAGTACATACAAAAGGTGTTGAAAAGATTTAATATGAAAAATGCAAAACCAGTTAGTACACCTTTTGCTAGACATTTCAAACTTAGTAAGGAGATGTGCCCCAAGACCCAAGATGAAATCGACTATATGTCTAAAGTTCCATATGCATCAGTAGTTGGAAGGTTAATGTATGCAATGGTATCCACAAGGCCTGATATTGCACATGCAGTGGGAGTTGTAAGAAGGTACATGAACAATCCAGGAAAAGAGCATTGGATGCTAGTGAAATGGATTTTCATATATTTGAGAGGTACCACAAATCAAGCATTATGCTTTGGTGGTTCAAACATTGCTCTACAGGGATATGTTGATGCAGATATGGCAGGTGACAGAGATAACAAGAGGAGCACTATAGGATATGTATTTACTGTAGGTGGAACTTTTAGTTGGGTTTCAAAAATCCAAAGTGTTGTTGCACTTTCAACAACAGAAGCAGAGTATGTTGTTGCTACAGAGGCTAGTAAAGAAATGATTTGGTTACAAAGGTTTATGGATGAATTGGGTAAGAATCATGATATGGGCACGTTATACAGTGATAGCCAAAGTGCCATTCATCTTGCAAAAAACTCAACATTTCATTCTAGGACTAAACACATACATCTCAAGTACCATTTCATAAGGTCAGTATTGGAAGATGGACAGTTAAAGCTAGAAAAGATACACACTAGCCAGAATCCTGCAGATATGCTAACAAAAGTTGTAACCAGGGAGAAACTGAGATTATGCTCAGTTTCAATTGGTCTTCAAGGTTGATGATAAATATGAGAAACATCCAGGTCTAAAGAGGAGTCATTGTCCAAAAAATGAAGCAGTAGTGGAGTTGCTACAATCAGTCTCCAAGTGGGAGATTGTTGGGTGTGGAGCCTGATTTTCATCCTGATTCAGAGATCCTTGTTTTAGCTAGATATATAGCCCAGGAAAACTATACACCCCTGCAGTGGGGGGGTCTTGTCCCCCCCCGTGGGGTCCAGGGGGCTGACCCCTCGGCTAGGGGGTCCGGGGGCCAGCAATCCCCCGACGGGGGTTTCGAGGGCAATGCCCTCGAAGCTAAAAATAGATGTAAAATTTCCTTGTAAAAGTATAGTAATTTCTAATCAATCTAGGTTGTTCATTAGGCAGATGATCTGACGATAGAAGTTATGTTTATTTTAGGGTTTTTTTCCCTAGAAGGCAACCCCTCGCTTTGTATGAGTGCATTGTATTGCGGTTGTGTATTGTATGTGTATTCTCAGAGTGAGAAACAGATAGGGAGACTGTGAGAGAGAATAGAGGATATTACAGTGGATCTGTTGTAGGTTGTGTCTCTTCATTTTGCTAGATAATAGAAAGGAAGGACTGGTTGTTTGAGGTGGACGTAGCCCAAACTGGGTGAACCAAATATATCTATGTTTCTCTGGTTTTATGTGTTTTGTGTGCTTGTGTTTTCCGCATATTTTATCTGTTGCATTTATCTATAATATATAATTTTCTAACACCCATTATATTTAAATCATATGGAAAAAAAACTTTCCTATGTACGATTTTAAAAAATTTAAAACCAAATAATAAAATTTGTGTTATGAAAATAGATTTTTTTTTTAAAAACAATTTAAAAATCACACATAATACTAAAATTTATTAATCCATTCCATTTTTGTTATGTAGTATTTTCTTTAATATGAGACATGTAACACTAATATTGTCATAAAAAAAATTTCTCATTTACTAATAAAAATACAAAACCATGTTCCACAATACTTAAAAGTATACATATGAAGAAATGTGTGAAAATAATGTTTCCGTTTTTGGCTATTTATATAGTTGTGAAATTTGTTTTTTTGGAGGGGCTTTACCAATTTTTTTCGACCGAAGGAATTTGCAAGAAAAAGTTCAGCCAAACTTTTATCAAAATTTGGGCTAAAATTTTTTGTCGTTAAAGCTAATGGGACAGAGCAGCAAAAAAAGTTCAACCGAGTGCTACAAAATTTCGGTCGAAATAAAACATGTGCAACTACATTGCAGCTTGGCTCTAAACACATTTATTCAACTTTGGAATAGTTAAAATCCATCAAATTTTATGATTTAAATTTCGCAACCAAGACTACAATTTGCATAATTCAATCTACTTTCAGGAGATATAAATTTTATGGAATTCCATAGATATTTACTAATTTGAAATAATTTTGTTATAAAATGGGTGAAAAAAATTTCTAAAGGTCATTATGATTCAAAGAAATCAAAATTTTGTATCTCTCAAAATACACTGTAAAAAAATTGAAAAAATTATGTTACATTACATTGGTCTGTCGTTTGTAATGGGTATTTTTTATATTTTTAGTTTACAAATAATATGTTAAGAAACTTGACACAGATAGAAACATATTCAAAATATGCAGTTTTTTCATATTGGTTCAATTGAAAATTTTCTCGTAATTAAGATATGGATCAGTTGGTTTCATAATATAACGATACCGAAGTAGAATCTAGATTGTTGTAACACATATTTTTTCTCAAAAACACCAAGTTTTCAAAGAATACACCAACGCTTCTCAACATGACTTTTTATGAATCCCTTGATTGTTAAATAACACACACTCAAATGATTGTTAAGTTGACATAGCAAATGTGAATTAAAAAAATTCAAAAAATAAGTAATAGAAATCTAATAAAATTTCTGACCAGTTTTTATTTTTATCGTAAAATGAAATTCTAAGCATAAAATTTTTTTTGGCTTGCAAAAAGTTAAAGAACTTATAAAAGTAATATGTTTTCTAAAAAAAGGGAAAAAAGTGTAACCCAAATTCACATTTTTTAATGTTCAAAAAGGATAAAAATTTGGATTCACATTCAAGATCAATATTCATGTCAGTTAATAAAGTTTCTTTTTTTTAGGGGTCTTTGTCTTTAACCATATAATATTTGTGATCAACATTAAAAATGAAATTCACTTTATATTTTATAGTTCAATGGGAATAGTAAAATATTACCTAGTTTGCAATTACTTATGTATGATGTTAACATGTTTTCAAAAATATGTAAACCAACATAGATCCATCTTAAGTAAGGATCTAACATGAGCCAAGAGGGATAAAATTTCTTCACATGCAAACTTTTTTAGAGTGTAAAATACAATGTGTTATTTTTCATTTCTTAAATTATATTTTTGAATGCTAAATAGAGTATATATAGGACCAAATAAATGTTTTAAACATAATAACTTAATTTTTTCATGATATATACATAATTGTTTTAAATGATATATAGTATATATTCAATTTACATTAATATATTTTACATAACATGCACATTTAGAAATTTTATGATGCAAAATAAAATGGTTTTTTATTATTAACATATTTTTAAGTATATGTCAATATTAATCTATATTCAAGTATTTTATCAATAACCAAATTATAATATTTAAACATCTTACTCACACATTTTTTTACTTCTAATTACTCTACAACATATTCATTTTAACTTTAATTCTTATTTTAAAGGGGAATAGACATACGGACACACTTACACATCCCCCTCATACTGGATTGTAGAATACATCCCCTCATAGTGGGTTGTATAATGAGCATCTCAGTTCAACCATGTAGATATTTTTTCAATTATAAGCTCATAAATAAATATATTTATAATGCGCATTTACATTTCTTAAACGTCATATTTGAAAATATCTTAAGCTTTCAATATATACTACAAGAATACCTATAGTGCATAGTAGACAATGAAAAGAAAAAATGAGGTAATACATTACTTTTTCAAAAAGTTTATAGATAACGTTAATATATATTCCAAAATGATTGAGACTAAGCCCATTAAAAGAAAATAAAAATAGCATATCTCTCACAAATTTTCTAGAGAAAAATCTATATATTGTGTGTCGAATTTCAAGTGTGCCTAAAAAATATTTTGTTCCTTGCTCTGCACGCCATTCTCTTGCACTTCTCTACTTCACTTTTTAGACACTTTTCTTAGTTTTTACTCTTTCCCTTTATGAGTGAAAAGCTTGAATACATATACATATACAAAAATATAAATTTATTTTTTCAATAAAAATATTACTATTATTTAAAAAAAAAAAATCCAACTTAAATTTATCTCCCCTTCAATTTTAATAAATATAAAAACATTAAAATAAATAAAAATATAATAATTATCACACACACACATATATATACATTATTATTTTTTAATTTTTAATTTGGTTGATTTTAATATTTTTTTGGTTTTTATAACATGTACAAAGTTGCACATGTACAAAGGATATACTAGATAAATTCTCATACACATATAATTGATATTAAAATATTAAAAATATAATTATTTATGAAGAAACCATCTATATGGGTAAGAATGATATTAAGATTCGTAAGATGCATTATTCTCATGATTCTCAAGAAACCATTGGCACAATTCAAAATTCAAATACACAATTCATATTGTATACCAATAACTAGAATATATGTGTTATGAAAACAAAGCAAAAAACAAAATTAAAATGAAATTACAATTTAAAAATTACCCCTAATACTAAAATTTATTAGGGCATTCCATTCCATTTTTGTTATGTAGTAATTTCTATTAAGATAAGCCACTTGACCCTAATATTATAACAAAAAAATTATCTTATTTATTAATAAAAAACACAGCACCATATTACCTAATACTTAAAAGTATACATCATTTTTTATTTATATATGTTTTTAAAAGTGAAAAACAATATAAATTTGAATTCACATTCAAAATAAATCTTCATGTCACTTGGTAAAGATGATTGTTCTTCTTTTGGCATTCTATTTAAGAATTTAATAGTTATGAACAACATTGAAAATGAAATTCATTTTTTAGTTGCTTATAAGTTTATCAAATTCATCTACATGTAATCAAATATGACTCTTCTTCATGGAAAAAAATTATTGGGTACGTGTAAAAAGTGTCGGTGCAATCTAAAACGTAATACGATCGGATTGTCAAACACCTCTTAGAAAATTCAACGATATACCATAATGTCTGAATCATTATATCAATCATAATAATTCCGTGGCTATATTATTCTTATCATTCATTCATAACCTAGTTTATTATTCTGGAATGTTGATCGGTCTGCACGTATCAATATATGAACTATTATTTATATATTTATAACGTGGTTTGGAATGGCCGATCAAAAATTTACATACAGGTTTTTATCTCACTCATTGTTTTTAAAGGGTTTGTGCACTTGTTTCCCTTACAAATTAAATAAACTAGCAATTTTATCAGGAGGTGCAAGGGAATGTTGAAAGGAGGAGTCATGAATCTCATTGCGGTACATGTAAGGGCCACATAAACTCCCTTTACTTGCAAATGATAAATTATTTGGAGTTTTATTAAACATATATACGGGTGCAATCAACAACGATCATTTTATCGACACTTTAAACAAAGAGTAAATACTCCCAAACAACATGCCTATATTCAGCACTGTGGTTCTATGGTCCCACAATACCGTGACCAATCACAACGCATTTCGCTTGCCCGCAAGTTTAACTCTTATCCCGATAATGGTTAAACCACAAATCATGTGATGTGTGATAAGCGCTAATGCGGTATGTCGATATGTGGCCCTTCTCCACATCGCATCGCAAGAAATTTAAGTTACGCAGCCAAGTCTTAACACTATCTGGTAAAATCTCCGATGTGCGAACTTGTGATTTGCTGTCCACCATTGATCTGCAGCCAGATCTAATGGTCAACACTGCTCTCCCTCCATTGCATCACAAGTTATATCATTTACCTTCTGATGTGATCTATGTCGTTTAATCTAAAAAATTTGATTGTGCGATTCGATCCTTGCTGTCCAATTGCCTCCTGTTGTAACATTATTTGATTTTGATAAGTTAGCATTGTAGTTTAAAAAATAACAAATTAAATCATAAGTTAGAACATGGATGAAAAAGGAAAAAATTTAAAAATGTTAGGAAAAATATATTTTATTACATTCATGTTAGAAAAAATGATAGAGTAGCTTGTTGTAAATAAAGGAGGCAAAAGAAAAAATGTTAGGAAAGCATGAAATAAAAAAAATTCTAATGCTTTAGTGTTTAAAATGAAAAATGGTCGCCTGTTTAAATGCGCCAGATTTTCAAAATGTAAAGTTTTAATTTATGTGTTGGGTATGTGTTATATTCTTTCCACGATTAGCCCCACACGCTGTATGTTGCGTCGGGCGTAGCTGGGGGTTCACAAGGGGCGAAGCAGTCCCCACCGTTGGGGTCCGGGGCAGCGCCCCGGCCAAAATTGGTTTTTGTGCGGACCCACTAATAGGCGGATCCGCCCATGGTTTTGTGCATGGTTTTGCACATGGTTTTGGGATTCGATGGTTTTCGGCCCTTGGTATTTTGTAGATCCGGTCAAGGGAACTACGGTTATGTTCTAATCCAGGGTTAATGGATTGGGGTTTATGTATGCTTCAGCATGTATATATATGTGTTGTAACACTAAAAGGAAAATAATGAAAAATCAAGCTGGTCGTCCCGATTTGGGATCCAGGGGAAAATCTCCGTGTTTATCTATTTTATGTTTTATGCTCTCGCTATTGTTTATTTTCTGTTATAAGATTCGTGTGTAGATAATTTCTGTTCAGGGTTAAAACCTACATTTGGTATCGGAGCTGTTTCGGCTTCAAGGGGACGCCTTTGTTGTTGAGGGTTTTTTTGCTCGGGCCTGTGGTAGACCCTGTTCAGTGGGAGATCTGCGGGATCGATTCTTGCGGTGAAAGAAGATGGCGAGTGGCGGAAAGATAGAGATCGAGAAATTTAATGGTCAGAGTTTTGAGTTGTGGAAACTCAAGATGGAGGATCTACTGGTGGATAAAGATCAGTGGATCGCGGTAGATCCAGGTACTAAACCAACGGCGATGTCAGATGAAGACTGGAAGAAACTGGATCGGAAGGCTAAGAGCACAATACGGTTGTGTGTCTCAGATTCAGTATTGTTGAATGTATCTAGGGAAGCTACGGCGAAGAATTTGTGGGAAAAACTTGGGACTTTGTACCAATCTAAGTCTCTGGTGAATAAGTTGTTCCTGCGGAAAAAGCTGTATAACCCGAGGATGAAGGATGGAGACTCGGTGACAGAGCATCTGAACGCCTTCAATACTATGGTAAGTCAGCTGTCATCTGTTGATATTAAAATCTCAGATGAAGATAAGTGCATCAGTTTGTTGTGTTCTCTACCAGACTCGTGGGACAATCTGGTTATTGCAATAGGTAGCAACACAACTACCTTGAATTTTGATGACATTGTCTCAGCCTTGCTGTCGGAGGAAATGAGACGGAGAAATATGGAGGGTCAAAATGGAGATTCCTTATCTGTACGAGGAAGGTCCCAGAACAGAAACAAGAATAAGGCTTCGAGTGGGAGATCTAAATCTAGAGGGAGATCTAAATCTCCTGGAAAGTTTGTAAAGGTGTGCTGGAAATGCGGAAAGGAAGGACACTACAAAAAGGAATGCAGATCTAAAGCTCCCGAGAAAGGAAAGGGATCTGATGAAGGTCCTTCTGCAGAGGCAAAAACCACCTCGGATGAAGGTGGGGATGTGTATTTGGCTTCTTCTTCAAATACATATGTAGATCATGAGTCATGGTTGATTGACTCAGGTGCATCCTTTCACTTCACTCCCCATAGGGAGTGGTTCTGCGAGTATGAGAAATATGATGGTGGTGATGTCTTCCTAGGGGATGATAGGAAGGCCAGAATCGTCGGACGTGGAAAGGTCAAGCTGAAGCTGTAAGGTGGAAGGATTAGAACACTTCCTGGTGTTCTGCATATTCCTGCATTGGCCAGAAATCTGATTTCTGTAAGCAATATGGATGATGTAGGTGTAAAAACAGTGTTCGAGAAAGATGCCTACAAGATGGTTCGGGGAGCACTGGTATTAATGCGGGGAGTTCGGACTAGAACTCTATACAAGCTACAAGGTAGCATTTTTATTGATGGGTGTAACAGTTCTATGTTTCCTAAAAGTGGAGCGGAAAGCCTAGCTGTCTCTGGAGAAAAGACCATGCTATGGCATCAAAGGCTTGGACATATTGGAGAGAAGGGTCTTCGGATACTGCATAGAAATGGTATGGTAGAAGGTATGTCTAATTGCTCTCTGGATTTCGATTTCTATGAACATTGTGTATATGGGAAGCAGAATCGGGTGAGTTTTCCTTCTGGTGCTAAGAGGGCGAACAAAATATTAGAACTTGTGCACAGTGATGTGTTTGGACCTGTGTCAGTTCCATCACTGGGAAAGTCTGTGTACTATGTTTCATTCATAGATGACTTCTCAAGGAATACATGGATATATTTCTTGAGGAAGAAATCTGAAGTCTTTGACAAATTTAAAGAATTTAAGGCTTTGGTGGAAAACCAGACAGAGAAGAAGATAAAGGCGCCGAGGACATATAATGGTGGGGAGTTCTGCAAGAAGGAATTTGAAGAGTTCTGTAAGAAGTGTGGTATAGCACGGTAGAAGACTACTCCATACACACCTCAGCAAAATGGAGTTGCAAAAAGAATGAATAGAACACTGATGGAAAAGGCAAGAAGCATGCTCAGTGGTACCGGGTTAGGACAAGAATTCTGGGCAGAGGCAGTGGAGACTGCATGTTACTTAGTTAACAGATCACCTTCATCAGTGTTGGAGGATAAGACTCCACATGAGGCATGGACTGGTAAGAAACCCTCTCTTTCACATCTAAGGGTATTTGGATGTGATGCATATTTACATGTTCCAAAGGAGAAAAGGACCAAGTTGGACAATAAATCTGAAAGGTGCATCTTTATTGGGTATAAGGATGGTTTAAAGGGTTACAAGCTTTGGAACCCAGAAACAAGGAAGGTTGTGTACAGCCGAGATGTGGTGTTTAGAGAAGTGAAAGATGTTGTTAAACATGAAGTCCTACCAAAGGAACCCGAGAAGATAGAGTTTGAGCTAAAGGAGGATGAATCAGACTCTACAACAGAAGAAGACTCAGAAGATGAAGAGCCACAAACTCCAGCTTTGAGAAGATCAGTTCGGGAAAGAAGGCAACCAGAAAGGTATAGTCCATCCGCTTTCTGTTCAGGTTTTGCCTTAACTATAACTGATGATGAACCCAGAACTGTCAGGGAGGCAGTAGATTCAGAGGATGGAAAACTCTGGAAGGAGGCCATGGTTGATGAAATGGCATCCTTGCACAAAAACGATGCATGGGATCTGGTGGAGTTGCCGGCTGGAAGGAAGCTCATTGGGAGAAAATGGGTGTTTAAGAAGAAGATGAATGTAGAAGGCAAGGTGGAGAAATACAAAGCTCGGTTGGTAGCGAAAGGTTATTCCCAGGTGCCGGGAATTGATTTTGGTGATATTTTTTCTCCTGTTGCCAAGGTTACTTCTATTATATTACTTTTATCTGTTGCTGCTGCATTTGATTTTGAGATAGAACAGATGGATGTGAAGACAACATTTCTTCACGGGGATCTAGAAGAGGAGATCTACATGAAGCAACCCGAAGGCTTTATGGTGAAGGGTAAGAAAGAACTGGTATGCAGGTTGAAGAAGTCTCTGTATGGGTTAAAACAGTCACCAAGGATGTGGTATCAGAAATTTGATACCTATATACGGGGACTTGGCTTCACCAGAAGCAAGGAGGATCACCGTGTTTATTTTAAATTAATTGGTGACCGTGTTATTTATTTGGTATTGTATGTGGATGATATGTTGTTGATTGGAAATGACAAAGAAATTATCCAAGATTTGAAGACCCAACTGTTCTCCAAATTCGACATGAAGGATCTGGGTGCTGCAAACTATATTTTGGGCATGGAAATTAAGAGAGATCGGGTAAAGAGGAAGCTCTGGTTAAACCAGAGGAAGTATGTCGAGACTATATTGCAGAGGTTCAATATGCAGGATAGTAAACCGGTGAAGGTTCCTATTTCTGTAGGTGTAAAGCTGTCTGCTGAATAGTGTCCCAAGACACAAGAAGAAGAGGAGTATATGTCTCGTGTTCCATATGCAAGTGCAGTGGGTAGCTTGATGTATGCAATGGTCTGTACTAGACCAGACATTGCACATGCAGTGGGAGTATTGAGCAGGTTTATGTCAAACCTGTGGAAGGAGCATTGGATGTCAGTTGAAGCGGGTTTTCTGTGATATTTACGTGCAAATATTTACGTTGCACTAGTGATTATGGCTTGTGCTACCAGGGAAGACCAGGATTGGAAAGAATGTTGGACATTCGTGGTTTTGTTGATGCAGACTGGGCTGGAGATCTGGACCAAAGAAGATCTACAAGTGGGTATGTGTTTAGCCTATTTGGAGGCGCAGTCAGTTGGATGAGTAAAAGACAGTCTGTAGTGGCTTTTTCAACTACAGAGGCAGAATACATAGCAGCCACTCATGCAAGCAAGGAAGCAGTTTGGTTGCAGAGATTGTGTTCAAGTATGGGGTTGGTACAACAAGCTATAAGGATAGACCGTGATAGCCAAAGTGCAATTTTCTTGGCTAAGAACCCTGCTTATCATTCAAAGACAAAGCACATTGATGTTCAATATCACTTTGTTAGAGATATGATTGAGGCTAAAAGGGTGTTGCTGGTAAAGGTGGACACTTTGAAGAATGTTGCAGATGCATTGACGAAGTCTGTGAGCACTCAGAAGTTCTCTTGGTGTAGAGAAACAATGGGTGTTGAAGAACTGGCCAAATGAGTAAGCTCTCCTGTGGCCCCCCGTGGAAAGAAAACAACAAGTGGGAGAATGTTGGGTATGTGTTATATTCTTTCCACGATTAGCCCCACACGCTGTATGTTGTGTCGGGCGTAGCTGGGGGGTCACGAGGGGCGAAGCAGTCCCCACCGTTGGGGTCCGGGGCAGCGCCCCGGCCAAAATTGGTTTTTGTGCGGACCCACTCATAGGTGGATCCGCCCATGGTTTTGTGCATGGTTTTGCACATGGCTCTGGGGTTCGATGGTTTTCGGCCCCTGGTATTTTGTAGATCCGGCCAAGGGAACTACGGTTATGTTCTAATCCAGGGTTAATGGATTGGGGTTTATGTATGCTTCGGCATGTATATATATGTGTTGTAACACTAAAAGGAATATAATGAAAATCAAGCTGGTCGTCCCGATTTGGGATCCAGGGGAAAATCTCTGTGTTTATCTGTTTTATGTTTTATGCTCTTGCTATTGTTTATTTTCTGTTATAAGAATCGTGTGTAGATATTTCTGTTCAGGGTTAAAACCTACATTATGTATGTTAAAACCTTTGAAAAATGGTTTGATGTTCATTTATGAAATTGATATATATGTGCGCATGTGATTTTATTATAAGGTCGCTAAAAGACAAAGCGGTTAAATCACTAGAGATAAAGCACTGGTATGTTTCGACAACAGATCTCGAGCTCTCCTGAGATCCACGGTGGAGATCAACTTCACACCCCCCAGACATTTTCTTGTTAACGGGAGGGGGGGCGGAGGTCTGAACTCCGATATTAATGGCCACCCTTTTCTGCTACGTGGCAGCACAGTATCACTTCGCACCTTCTCCACCTTAAACCAGAAACTGGGAGGTGCCCTCCCCCCCCGAAATCCACCTCTAGTTTTCATCTGCTCACAACCATTTTTTTCCGTGCCATATCTGTTTTCGACCAATCAATCCTCTCCCTCCACATCACTTTTCCCTTACTCCCCAATGATCCATTATACCGTTAATCCTCCCGCTGGGAAATAGATTCACTCCTAGACCATTAATTGGATCAATACGCAATTAAAATTCATTAGAATGTTAGCTATGATTGTTAAAGCCAAAGTGCAGTCTATAAAATTACCAACAGCCTCCCGTTCTTTTCTTTACATTGTCGATCAAATTCCTTTGACCCTTCATTTCATTTCACAACGAACTGTCATTTCACAGTGAACTGCCACGTGGATGAGTTGAAGCTAAGGTAGATATGTAAATATATGTTATATAATGTTCAGAACTTGTTAGAAAAATCATAAAACTGAAAATGTCTTCATGACACATGGTTGTTCTATTACAATTTGTTGGAACTTTGTTGCATTTAAAAAAAATGAAACCTATAGAAGAGCATAATAAAATCTAGTGGAAATCAAATATACTGTGTTTGCATTTACAGGTTTTGGAAAAAATGAAACAAAATGGTATAGACCTCAGGAGAGTATTCATAACAACGTAGCATGTAACCGTGACATGTTTGAATGCAACATATATTAATATTATTGTTTGCAATGAACACATTTAAAAAAATGTTAAATAGTGAAAAGGCATCTAGAAAAGAAACAAGGTGGAAGGGTATGAAGAAAGACTTGTGCTATATAATTTTCATTTTTATTTTTATTTTTATTTTTTATTATTTTTATTTTTTATTTTTTTTTACATTAAGAATCACGAAAAAATATATGGTTGAATATAGCATAAAACCCATTTGGAAAGAAGCGAAGGAACAGGTGACATCATAGTAGCTTGATTTTGCATGGAAGCATGGAAATTTTTTCTATATACATTACTTTATAGCAAGTTAAAGCTGACAAAATAAGATGTATTGTTACCTTTTGAAGAACAAGATGTCGTGTATTGCCCAAAAAAAATCTTTCATTATGTCTAGCAGAGTGCATGTCGATGGTTTCCCAGAAGGGGGTACTCCTAGTTGTAAACAGAAGGTGTTGCGCAAAAACGACAACACAAATTGACGTCCAGAGTTGGGACACGATCAAGATAGTATGTTGGGAGTTGTCTGTGTGCATCCCATTCATGTACATGGATGATGAGATGCATGAAAGTTTCAATCATTTGAAGTGTTTCTAGCGTCGGGCACAACCGGTACAAAGGAAAGATTTGATTTCCTGGAAAAAATTGTGCACTTGTGAAATATATTTCCGATCCATATTTTTCTGCAAGGAAAGGAAAACATGTAAGTGAACATGTAAAAAATAAATAATCATACGGGAAAGAACAGTAACAAAGAAACAATAGAAACCATTTTGAACTAAAATTATATTGGAAATTGAAAACATAAATTAAGCAGGGAAATTGCAAGGTGTTAAGATGAGAGAGCAGATGGAAGATGTAAAAGTGGAATGCGACTAAAGGGAAGGTATAAATAGGAGAATGTCTTCAAGGAGTTTGAGTAATAGATTTGAAGGCAAGGTAAGTATCTTCTTTTTTCTTATGTATGACGAAAGGATGTATGACGAAAGGGTTCTCCTGCATCCGTGAATAGCATGTGAAGGAGAAAGAGATGGAGATGCAAATATCATTTAACGATCGAACTCTTGATACAACTGTGAAAGTTAGGCCTTGTCGATCAATGTTTCCGATGGAAATTGTTGCCTTATCTGGTGTCATGCCTTGCGATTTATGGATTGTTAATCCCCATTCCATGCGGAGTGGAACTTGTGTTCGTGAACCCCTTGCTATGAGGGGTTTTGGCACAAAATTTGGATTTTAAAGATCCCACGGTGGACCCTTATAGTGAAGAAAGTCAACAAAAACAAATGATGGGAGATCGGGGGGTTTAGAGCCTACTGCATATACGATTGCACGAATGGTTCCGAGTCAACCATTAACAAGTCCAGCCTCAATCCATAATTTGCTGGTGAGAATGACATGTTGTCTGAAGCAGAGGAGTATTTTCATAGCTATTTGATCATCTTCCAGTTTCTTTATGGGGAGTTATCTCCTTTGGGTAGCATAGAAATGGGCAACTAGGTGGTTTAGTGTTTTTAACATGGACTTATTGTTTAGGGAAACAACCTCATTTGTTGCATAGAGATGCATTGATTTGGAGAATGACAGGATTTTGGCTTCAGGAAGGTTTGTTTTTGAACATGTCATAATAAGCTTCCAATCATCAATAGTGGGTGTTGCATTACGAAGGTTGGAGAGCAGTTGGCGAAAGGAAATTTGAGCAGGGCTTGTTCCTTGTTGTCGAAACACTATTGAAAGTGTAACCACATTATAGAAGCTTTGCCATAGTTCAGTGCCACGAGAAGTTCCTACATACATTGGTGTGTCTTTGATAGGTTAAAGTTGCCCAAGGTCCCCCAAAAGGATTATATAACGTCCACCAATGGGTTGTTTCTATTTCACGAGAATGCATCGCGCAAGCGATCATCAATTTGAGAAATAAATTTAGGACCAATGATGCTCATTTCGTCAATTAGAATGTATTTGACATGCCGAAGTTGTTCTTGAATGTTCAGGAGGGATTGACCTTCTAAAGGTTCCATAGAGGATATAAGGATTCGAAGAGCACAATGGATCATCAGGGCATTAATGTGGAATGCTACAACACTGGGTGGAGCAAAGAAAGAGGAGGGGGTTTTCTCCATTGGTGGAGTTGTCAAGCAAGGAATTTTTGAGGCACTCAATTAGGAATGACTTGCCAGTGCCAACAGTGCCTTGGATTATCATTCTTAAAATTATTGTGGCGACGTTGTTGCGGAAGTGGGAGAAAATGATATTGAATGCAATCATTTGGCTTGGAGACAACGAGGAAAGGGAATATGAGCATGGAGTTGGGAGTTGCTGGATTCTTGTGGAGGAGAAGTTCAAGTCGATGAAGCGGATGGTTGTTTCTTGCAAGTGTGAAGGGATGATAGACAAGTCCAAATTATGGTTTCCATCAAAGTCACGATGGCCAAGCATTTCAAGCTCATCGAGGAGGATGTTGTTACCTGGGTGGAGTTGAGAGAGAAATTACCATTCATCCATCTCTATGGTGGGGGCATGGGGAGGGTCATTAGGCGATGAAAAACCAGAGTCAGAAAGTTCTGGGGCGGATGGGGCGCGGTGAACATTCCAAGCCCGATATGTGTGTCTAGCTTGTTCCCAATGTGCAGCAATGGCCTCATCGGATGTTCCACTATCATTATGGAGTCTCTAGAAAGGGCAGTACAGAAGGAGTTTTCTACAACATAAGTCTACATAGGATGCCGATTATTTCTATGGAATGGAGGTGTAACGAGGAAGGATGCAGATGACAATGGGAGGGAAGATGTGTTTCCACAACAATGTTTTTCGACGGGAGGAGAAGGACCAGGAGCGTGCAACTTCAATAAGAGGCAATCTTGCAAGTGTAGGTGTTATTTGCATATAGAAGACAATGAAAGGTGTTGATTGAAGATGACCATCAAATTCTTGTGAAACACGTTTGAATACTTGTTTTTTTGCATTGAGGGAGACAAAAGAATGACCGCACTTTTTTAGTGTGAGTTTTTGCATCATGTGGCATGTTTCTTGTGCACCAATGTCCCAATCAGACCATTTCGGTTAGGAATTTACAGACGAAAGTTACAGTAGGAGCATCGAGAGGGAGGGGTAAATTGTGAGAGACGGGAGAGCATTTGGTAGTAGCTTTCGTACTTTGCCTTGCTTTCGCTACATACTTTGAAATGTACTTCAGCATAGCATGGTGTAAGAGAACTGTTTGAAAGTCAATGTTGGCCCTCCATATTGCAAGCATATGAGTGTTGTGCACATTGAGTTTGTCATCATTTCTAGCAGGGGAGTACAATTTCCAGCCAGTAGCATCAATGTGAAGAGAGGAGGTGTCGTGAACCTCCCATGGCACTCCATAGTGAAAATTTGTAGCATTATTTATCTTACGCAAACATGTAGAGGAGTGGAAATTTGTGTGTCTTTGATGGTATTAAGAAGTTGTTCATAGTCTTGCAACTGATTGGCTACAAAAATTTCATGTGTCCCTAGGAGACATGGGTCTCGTAGAGATAAATGATTCATGCCAGGAGCCCGGTTGTGAAGGGGGCGAGAGTTCCAAGCAGTGATGTACGTATCGAAAATTTCTTTGGCTGCATGAACATATGTAGCGCTGGTCCAGTCGAGAGTGTCCATAGAAGGTGCATTCGAAATCCATAAGAAACCATGGATACGTGTGGAGCCACGACGTTGACATTCACACCTTAGAAAGAAAGGCGAGAAAAAGTAAGATGGATGTGTCGAAGTGAAAGTAAGGAAAGGAAATATGGGGAAGAAGTAGTATGAATACCTGCACTAGTAATCCTTTACAAGGAATCCTTTAAGTAGGACATCTTCCAGGAATATTGTGAATCTGCAATGGAGGTATTAAGATGCACAGTGTGGGTTTGCAACAATGTTTTGGATTCTCCATCGAGTTTGATCATGTGAATTATATGGAGGATTGGAAGGCATGGCATTATGCAAGTCAGGCCATTTGGTATCAGCTGCACTTAGTGTGAAGAATATGGTAGGAGTACCTTCTTGAATGATCATGTTGACAAGATCCCCTCTAGCCCTAGTCTAGAATGAACGGCTCCCACGTAGGGATGAGCCGAAATGCATAATCTAGTCTGAAATGGTGGAAGGTGGAATTTTTTGAAGGTGGTGGTGAAGGTCAGCGATTTTTGGTGGAAGGGTATTTGAAAGGTCCCTTCTAATGAAGACAGAAGTAGTTTCTTGGATGCAATGGTGTATGATAAGGTTGTACAGGTAATAGAAAAACCAAGGATGTTGGCCAAAACAGTTGTCATGGTAGTGGATTAGATGCAAAGCATAATCTTACATATCCTCTTTCAGAATTCTTGGTTGGTTAATCATGGCAGATCCAATTGGCAAGAGGGTGGGGAAGGCCATGGAGAAGAGGCCCTCTGTGTTGTATTAATTGACTGGAGAGAGACCAATGATGGGCCATTGAAGTGAATGGGTGGGTGTGGAATTGGATGATTCTATGTAGGAAAGTATTTCATCAATTTTTGAATGAGAGTTTGGTACAGTTGAAACAAAGGAGGATGGGTGGAGGTCAGATGGGCATGGGTGTGGAAGTTCACAATTAGAATTTTTTGAAATGGCTTCATGGAGTGGGATGGAAGTCATGTTGATATGGCGTAGCATGTTGGAAATTTTGGTAGGTGCAACAAGCAGAGGAGAGAGTGAAAGTTGGTTAATCTGGACATATTTGTAGTATGGATCGTTATCTAGTTTGAATTGCAAAGTTGCATGAAAATGTGATCTACTAACAAAAAATTCATAGGATGTTTCGTCATTACTAGTTTTGTTTACAATGAGGATTTCTATTTCTGAAAGCATGTGAGGAAGAGAGGTGACAATGTTAGTGATATATTAAGGAAAGCTAATAGTATGGCCGGAATATTTGAGCTGGCCACCACGTGAATGGGTGACTTGAAGAATGGGGTTGACACGATCTATGAGCATCTCTTCAACTTGAGTCAGGTAGGAGAGGACATGTGGTTGGATACTTGGGTCCATGTTGTTTGTGGAGGAGAAACAATGGGTTGTTCGTTCACCGGAACAACGGGTAGAAGAAATGATTCTATTATTTGTTTTTGTTTTCATGGATAGGTAAGCTTCATGACAACTTGAGAAAACTTGGATGGGAGAAATTGCATCAATCCTTAAATGAAAGCGACGATCTGCATGTTAGATATGGATGGGGATAAATTTTTGGGAAGGTGGAAAGGGATGCACATGGGGGGGTGCATGTACAGGGCAGGCGAGAGGTGGAGGATTTGAAGGACTTTGAAATTTTTGGTCAGCGGGTGGAGATGGAAGGGGAACTGGGAAAGGTTGGGTTGAATGTAGGGGAAGGAGGCTATTTTGGGAAGCAATGGGAGATTTGTTTGCATTAGGTTGAGAGTGAAGATTGGATTAACGATTAGCGAAGAGGAGGCGGCGACATGCATTAATTATTTCTTTGTTAACCGTGTAGTGGCATCGTCGTTGTTCCCTTTGCACACTGTTCTCTGGTGTGGTTGGGATATTTTTTGCAAATAAGGAAACCTATGTCGAGAAGCATGTTGGAAATTATGAATAAAAGAAAACACAGAGGAGTGTGTTCCCCTTTCAACATAGAGAATGCAATAAACGCGGAAATAACAATTCACAGCTAGGCAGACAGCAAACACAGAGGAGAGGAATTTTTAAATTTATTCAAATCTTCTATATATTCAGTTCATATCAATCTGAAAATATGAAATTACATATCTTATACAAAATGGCCGAAGCCTGTAATTCAAGGAAATTCAATGCGGAACAGGACAGGTAACAAAAAATCGTCCTTTTTGTCATGAAATACCATTTCTTTATTAACGGTGCACAGAGCCGCATACGCCCTTCTTCTTTATTCTACTGTTTATACACGAAACAATGTACAAACCGCATAAATTGGCAGACCTGAAATTCTATGGGTTTCAGATTTAAGACCTCATCATATCCGTGCCCTTATGTCATTTCATCGATATCAAAATTTAACCTTAGCGCTCTCCATTGAGCTTTTCAAACTATGATGTGTGTTGGCACGATCGCATAGCACCATAAACAAAACAAATTGTGGGAATTACGGGAAAAGTTAAAATGTTGCGATTGCGATGTGAGATAACACTATTGCATCGTAATGCATATAACATAACTTGCAGGACTTTAATAGAAAACATAAAGTATTGTGTTTGCGATGTGCACTAGAAATATCGCATCGCAACTTACATAAAATAGCCTGTGGGTGATTAACTGTAAACCATAAAACATTGTTATTACAATGTGCTATGCGATATCACATCACAACATCGCAAGGTTCGGCGAGGAGGATAATGGGTAACAGTTAAGATGTGCGATGTACGGGCTGCGGTGTGGTAAACAACAGTAAGTTTGAAATGGAAAATGCATAAGGTAAGGAAGAAATAGAAGGTTTGTATGCAGTTTTGGTATGGGTTACAAGTCCCACCAAATCGCATCGGCGGGGAAATAAAATTGTGGTAATGCGTTAAAAGGTAAGGGTTGAGACTTTCGGGCTGCGACTGCGGGAAAATGATAATTAATGTGGTGGGTGAAGAAATTAACGCAGATAATTCCTCAGGTACTCTGTTCTGAATATTTGTAAAGAAAAAAACAAAGCTTCAGATTTGGATCCTAGACTCGTCCTTCATGCAACAAAAAAATCAATTCAAAGTGTGAGTTGTTGCCAGTAAATTCATGGTGGTGGTTGGGAGTTATTTCCAACAAAGAAAATGTGTGTATGATTTTGGAAAATGAAAATAAACAAGAGAGGGATGTGTTTCCCCCTTACAACACAGACAATGCAATATTTCAGAAATAAAAATTACAGACAGGTAGAGAGAAATGTTGGCGTCTTGTTAAAAGAAGGTGTTATTTTGATTTAATGAAGTTTTGGTGAATGACCAAACTTGCTAATGCTTGTACACAAGTGACACAACACTTTTGGAAGGATTTTTCAGAAGCATAATATAAAATCTTATGTGAGGGGCAATAAAAAAATTTCCTTCATTTCTTCAGCTGAGGAATTAAGTAAGATATATGAAGCAAAGGAAGAGAAGCCCCAACACTGTAAAATAGTTGTTAGCAGAGGAAGACAAGTCGCAAGTTACCCGTTATTTTCACTCGGAAAATTAATCATAAGTCCTTCAAGTTGGAAGTCAGCAAGTCATTGAGGTTTCAAGGTGGAAGTAGTAAAGTCGTCGAGGCTACAAGTCTGATTGGTAAGTACTGAAACAAACAAAAGGCAGGAGAGGTTCATCGGAATATATGAGCAAGGGAATGAAGTGATGGGCTTTAGATAAGATGATTACAAATGAATGGGGAGTATGTCTGAAGAGGTTATATTGCCAAGGCAGAAGGAGAAGGGTACAACAACGGGAGAGGGGAGCCATGAAAAGGCATGGCCATAGAGCAATTTCTTATGGAAGTACTACATTATCTTTAACTCTCCCTCCTCGAACTTCGTTGAAGTCTCCCAGCAGTTATTGGCATGGAAAAATCTCTCCTTCATCGGATTGTGTTGAAGTTTCCCGGTGTCGAAAATGGGTACTGTCAAGGGCCTGGTATGGAAAAATGAGTATTTTTAAGGGCTTTGCAGAAGTTTCATGCAACAGCTACTAAAGAAACTGTCCAGGTGTTAAGTCTAGAAAACTGTCACTGGAGGGGCGAAGTCCAAATGGGGGATTTTCATTTGTTGGAGGAAGTGCCACATGTCCAAATTTTATTGGCTGGAGGGGCGATAAGAAATTCTTCTCATTGGCTGGGGTGAATAGTGTTTCTCACCCCAAGCCAGCAAAGAGAATGCCTTTCAGCGTAATTACCTCATTATGATTCATAATGGTCACATAAACAAACTCATTTACAAATTATTTAAATACTTTTTGGGTTATATTAAAAAAAAATTAATAAAACACACACACACACACACACACATATATATATAATTATATATAATTTTAATTTTAATTTAAAATGTCTATAACGTCTTGAATAGATAGTGATAGGGTGTTTTGTTAAGACACTCCTTGATACGAAGTTACTGGTTTAATCATGAGCCTCAATTTGGGTTATATATTTGACTTGATGAAGATGCACTCCTCCCAAACTTCGAAAATAAAAAAAATTAAGATAAAACTATCTCACACACACACAGATAACAAATAATAATTAATTTTTACTAATATATAATTTTAAGATAGTAAAAGTGTATATTCATTATATTGTATAAATGTAAATTAATAAAAATCTTGTATAACATTTATATTTGTAAATTAAGAACAATCTATATAAAAGAAAAAATTTAGTAAAGTTTTTTATTTTTATTTTTTTAAAAGAGATGAAGAATATATGAAAAAAATAATTTAGAATTTCATGAAAATATCCAAACCAAATTAATCAAAACATGACCTTCCACCATTCTTTAAAGATACTTATTCAATTATTACTTGACAAACTCTATTTTAGGATGCATTCCAAATATCCACCTAGGTGATAGAGGATACAACACTTTTGTGTTTAATCTTATGAAAGATTAAGATAGAATAGCTTGAGTTTGTTTGTGGTTTTTAGACCATGTAGGTTTCACTGGTTTTTAACAGCATATCCACTTCAAAATGCTTTACTTACGAAACTATTATATTCCAGTCATAGGGCACAACAAACTTTGCTATGTAAAATTCTAAAGCATTTTTTTTTTTCTAAATATAATTTAAAAATCACACATCATACTAAAATTTATTAATATTTTTGTTATGTAGTAATTTATTTAAGATAGACTTAAGATAGAACATGTGATATTAATATTATCATAATAAAATTTTACAAAACTATGTTCCACAATACTTAAAAGTATATATCTTTTTTTTACGTGCATATGTTTTTAAAGTGAAAAAAGGATAAAAATTTGAATTCACATTCAAGATCAATCTTTATGTGATTGAAAAAAGATTCTTATTTTTTTCGAGGGGTCTTTCTGTTTAAGCATATAAATAATCTTATTTTTTTGGAGGAGTCTTTCTGTTGAAGCATATAATTTTTGTGATCAACATTTAAAATGAAATTCATTTTATTTTTTATTTTCGATTTTTTAAGTTTGTCAAAGTCATCTACATGTGGCATATGCAAATATTCACCCTTCAACTTTTGTGAATTTGTACAAATGAAGAAAAAATAGATTGTGAAGTTGTTCAATGTGAATAGTGAAATATTAGTTTTGCAATTACTTAGGTTAGATGTTAACATGTTATCAAATATATATGGACCACGTAAATATTCTTCACTGATAAGCTCAAAAACAAATATTGTTATAATCATGGTTTTTCAAACTTTACATTTGAACAAAGCCCTGAACACCTATAAACACACATACAACTTATATATACTACAATAATACCTATAATGCATAGTAGACAACCAAAAGAAAAAAAATAAGGTGATACACTAATTTTTTAAAATGTTTATAGATAAAGTAAATATATATTTCAAAATGACTCAGACTGAACCCTTTAAAAGAAAATACAAATTACATCTCTTCCACAAATTTTCTAGTGAACAATCTACATATTATGTGTCAAATTTCATGTGTGTTGAAAAAAGTTTTTTTTTCCTTTCTCAACATTCCACGTACTTCCATACGTCACTTTTTAAACACTTTTCTTAGATTTTATTCCTTCCTTTTATAAGAGTGAAAAAATTGAATACATATGCATATATATAAATTTATTTCTTCAATAAAAATATTATTATAATTTGAAAAAAAAAACAATTCAACTTAAATGTATCTCACTTTAGAATTTAATAAATATAAAAAACATTAAAACAAATAAAAATATAATAATTATTATTTGGAAATATAAATTAAAGTAAATGTATATACATTTATTTTATTATAAAAAAATTATAATTATCATCCTCGTATATATAATATTTTTATACATTAATATTTTTTTATTTTTAGTTGATTTTAATATTTTTTTTTTACATTTACAAAGTTGCACATATATAAATATATTCTTATACACATATAATTGATATTAACATAATACAAATATAATTATTTATGAAGAAACCATCTATATAGATAAGAATGAGAGAATGAGATTGGTACATTATTCTCACAATTCTCAAGAAATCATTGGCACAATTCAAAATTCAAAACACACAATCAATTTTGTATATGGCTAGAATATATGAGCTATGAAAACTAAAAATTAAAATAAAATAAAATTACAATTTAAAAATTAAGTTTAATACTAAAACTTATCAATCCATTGCATTTTTGTTATTTAATAATTTATAGGACATGTGACACTAATATTATCATAAGAAAATTTTATTATTTACTAACAAAAACACAACATGTTAAGCAATGCTTAAAAGTATACATATTTTGCATATATATGCTTTTAAAAGTGAAAAATGATATAAATTTGAATTCATTTCAAAATAAATCTCCATGCCATTTAATAAAGATGGTTGTTCTTTTTCTTTTGGGAATTGTGTTTAAGCATATAATATTTGTGAACAACATTGAAAATGAAATTATTTTTTTTCCATTGCTTCTAAGTTTTTTAAATTCATTTACATGTTGTGGCATGTGTAGATTTTTATCCCTTCAACTTTTATGAATTCATACTTATGAAAAAAAATTAGATTGTGAAGTTGTTCAATGGGAAAAGTCAAATATTGTCTACTTTGAAATTACTTAAGCAAAATGCTACATCTTTTGCAATATATTATTAAATCTCTCCCCCGGTGATAAAGGAATATGTAATTTTGGCTAGTATTGTAACTAATGAAATATATAATGATGATGATGATGATGATTAATGTTCACTAAGATGAATATGGTCTATGGGACCTTGAGAAAGTATATATAAATTGATATTCTTTAACATTTTATTTCTATGATTGAAAAAAAGGTAGAGAAGTGTCCCTATATCACCATAGTTTTGCTGACATACCAAGTCAAGAATATTGGTTGTGTGGCAAAGATTTAGAAAAACAGAACAATCCAAGAGAAAGTAATTTTCTTAATTTAAGTATACAACACATGAAAATATTTTCTAGTTATATACTCATAAAAAATATAATTATAATTATGATTTAAGTTTGTTAAAATTCATATTCAAAAATACCTCAAATATGAAGTTTCAAAAGAGAACAAAACATCCATAAACACACACAACTTATATAAAATACAATAATACATATGATTCATAATAGACAACCAAAAAAACAAGTTGATACACTTTATTTCTAAATATTTATAAATGGTATAAATATATACTACAAAATGATTAGGACTGAATATATTAAGAGAAAATAAAAAACATTTATCTCTTACAAATTTACCATTAAAACACTATATATTCCAAATCAAATTTGGGAAAAAAAATCCCCTTTATCCTTTGCACACTCATTCTCATTCTCGTGCACATACAATCTCTTCAACACATCCTATATTCTGCATACATTCCCTACTCCTCACACCTCTTATTCCACACAATTACTTCTTCGTCACCTGTAGCATAATTGATTGGCTGCATGCCACTTCCCCATACCATTCAAAACATAAAGATACAATTTTATGGTCACACCATCTTTCATGCAAAATATTATTCTCTACATAGTTTAAAGATGTGAAATATTTATGGTAATTATTAAAGGTTGTATTCACATGTGGAGCACAATAAATATGAACACAGATATTTTTCGTGGATGTACTAGGGGAGTTTCTAATTCCAAGAACATGGAGCATTGAAGGTGTTTTAATATAAATGATGATAATTTTTTTCGAGCCACATCATAGACTTGAGACAAGTATATATAGCTGGTGTTTTAAAATAATATCTAGTTGATTTTTATTTTATTAGATTTTTTTTTTTTTAGACACTTTTCTTATTTTCTTTTAATGAGACCTAAGTTTGAATACATATATAAATATAAATTTATCTTTTTAATAAAATATGATTATTATTTGAAAAAATTAATCTTTAAATTTATTTTATTTTCAAATCTAATAAATGTGAAAAATATTAAAACAAATAAAAATAGAATAATTTTTACTTGAAAATATAAATTAACATAAATTTATATTAATTTATTTTACTATAAAACCTTTTATCATTTTCATATATAATATTATATACATTAATATTTTTAAATTTTAAATTTTATTGATTTTAATATTTTTTTATTAATAAAGTCTACAAAGTTGCGCACCTTCAAAGGATATAGATAATTATGAGACATATATAGTTGATATTAAAATAATATTAAAATAATTATTCATGATGAAACCATTCGTGTGGGTAGTAATTAGAATAAAAATCATAAGATTATTGTTCTCATGGTTCTCAAGTAACCATTGACACAAGCATAAATTCAAAGGCATAATTCATATTGCAGAATATTTTCTATTAAAATAAGACAGGTTACACTCTCAATATTATCATAATTACTAATAAAAAGTACAACACCATATTACACAATAATTATAAGTATACATATATTTTTACTTACATTTATTTTTAAAGTAACAAAAGATAAAAAATTCAAATTCACATTGAAAATCAATCATCATGTCAATTAATAAAGATTCTTGTTTTTTTCTTTGGGATTTATGTTTAAGAATATAATATTTGTGCTCAACATTGAAAATGAAATTCACATTTTTTTTTTTTTATTTCTTATAAGTTTGTTGAAGACATCTAGATGTTGTGGCATATGCAAATGTTCATCCCTTCAACTTTTATAAATTTGTACAAATGAAGACAAAGTAATTGTAACCAACGAAATAAATATAGCCCAAGGAAAGTATCTTTAGTTATATTCTTACAAGCAAATGAAGTTATAATCAGGGTTTACATTTCTTGACCTCCATATTTGAAAAGATCCCAAACTTCAAATTTTAAAAGCTAATTGAAAATCTATAAACACATAGACAATTTATATATATTGCAACAATACCTATACTTCATAGTAAACAATCAAAATAGAAAACAAGGTGATAAAAAATAAATAAAAAACACAACACCATATTACACTATATAAGTATACATATGTTTTTAAAGTTAAAAAGGCATAAAATTTTGAATTCACAATCAAAATCGATTTTCATGTTAATTAATAAAGATTCTTCTTCTTTTGGCTTTGTTTTTAATCATATAATATTTGTGATCAACGTTGAAAAAAAAATTATTTATTTTTAATGCTTTTAACTTTTTCGAAGTCATCTACATGTTGTAGCATATGAAAATGTTTATCCCTTCCACTTTCATGAATTCCTACACATAAAGACAATCTAGATTCTGAAGTTTCTCAATGGTAAATGTAAAATATTACCCAGTTTGCAATTAATTATGTAATATGTTAGGTCATTTGCAATATATTATCAAATATTTGGCTTCAAGGGATATGTAATTTTGGCTAGTATTGTAACCAATGGAATAAATATAGCCTGAATATGTCTTTTATTTATATCCTCACAAGAAAATATAGCTATAATGAGGGTTTACATTTATTAAACTTCATATTTGGAAAAATCTCAAACTTCAAATTTGAAAACAGAACCTAAGGTGCATAGTAAAAAACCAAAATAAAAAGCAAGGTGATACACTAATTTTTCAAATGTTTATAGATAGAGTGAATATATATTCCAAAATGACTTAAGCTAAAAACTTAATAAAGAGATTCTGTTACAAATTTAGCAATGAAACAATCTATATATATGAGTCAAATTCCTAGAGTGGGGAATAAAGTTTGTGTTCCTTTCTCCACACATACATTGCCTCCACACCTCACTCTCTCACACATACGCCTCTTTCACACATCCTTTATTCAACATACATCCCCCACTCCCCACAACAACTTCATCCATGAGATAAATGTATAGATAGTGCTTAATGTAAGAGTTATAATCCTCATCCAACTTCATAAAAGGCTATAATATTTTTCTACATGTGAAAAGGATAAAAAGGTGAAACTAAGATGACTATATTTTTATTATTTTATTCATAAAATAATGTGGTTATCTATAGTAAATTGTGAGCCTCATTAAAAGGATGAGAATGTTTTCAAAATTATGGTTCTACAAAATTTGATTATATCTATCCTTGTAAAGCTATAAGTGGAGTGAATTGGCTATAAATATAATAGCTCAGGATTTAAATTTTAGTAGATTTAAATTTAACTGTGGTGGCTAATTATAGTATACAAAAATTAAAGGTTGATATTTATTGTGAAATTAATTATGTATTCTTTTCCGTTTTAATTATGTTGAGATTCAACAAGAAGATTCAGCACCCATGCCTAGTGCGTTAAGCACCTACTTTCATTAAGCACCCAGACTATGGTGGGGCCCACAGTGCTATTTTTGGGTGCATGTCTATTTTTATTATCCCTTAATCAAGATGGACATTAAAATGTAATCTATTCTCAATGTGGACTTGAATGAGTTAACTGAAAGTGATAAATTTAGTTAGCTAGTGGATTTCGAGTGAGAGGTTTTTGGTGAGGCATGCAGAGTAATTCTAGTTGTAACAGAGTTCGAAGTGCAATGGTGCATGATTTGGTGCAAGTTGTAAATCACTTTAACTCAATTAAGTGAGTTAAACTCAGTTGTGCTAGTTGTAACTAAAGATACACTAGTGAGAGATCTAGTGAATTAAATATTAATTAATTCACAATTAGTGATCTCACATGCAACTGAGGATTTACTATTATTAGTTGCATGCATGTAAGATCTAGTCGAGACCCAGTTGAGTACTAGGTGAAAGGGAAGTTGACTATCAGTTGTAGGATTATTGGCTTGCACACATGCAGACAAACACCCATTAGAGTTCCCATGATACTTGCACAGTCAAGGCAAGAAATAATTCCTATCTTTTAGGGATCTTTACCACCAGGGATTGAGCAAGAAAGACAGGCTATCTAGATGCTCATAAGTGGCTATGTGTTGGTCAGTTTTACATATGACCGTGTGATAAAATTAGCTGAGTGCTTGAGGGCTCTTTTGAGAATAGTTTTGTATGTAATTGTTTCATGATCCATGCTTAATATACAATAGAATATAGTGGGGTTTTTAGCTGTGAAATTTCCCCAATAAATTATCTATGTTGTGTGCGATTGATCTTTCTTCATGTTCATGTGATTAGAGATTGTGTTTTTAAATCCACAAAAGATTTGTAGAAGAGATCCAGTATTTAACTTTAGCAAATTTTTAGATCTGGTGAATCCAATATACATGCTTGTTGTACAATTTCTACATGGTACCAGAGCACAAGAAATTGTAGAAGTGAAGCAGGAGTTAAGTTTGTGACTGGATAGAATTAAAATTTGCAAAAAGACTTTCTGGGTGCTACAGCTGATTCAAGATCGAAATGGCTTTCAATGGATTGAGGTTAGAGTGTGCACTAGAGGGCAGCTCGAAGTACATCGCGTTGAAGGACATGATGGAGGCAAGACTCGAAGAAAATGGGTTGAAGTAATTCATTGACAAATACGTTCCTAAACTTGATCCTACAGTTGCTACAAATATTTATGCATGGAAAAAGAAAGCGGCAAAGGCGAGGAGGATCCTGTTAGAGGGAGTACGAGACCACATTTTCTCAAGCTTCCATGGGAAAGCCACACCATATGCAATGTAGAAGGCTTTGACGGATCTATTCCAAAGCATCATCGACCATAGTAAATTGGCGCTTAAAGATAAACTGAGGAAGATCAAGATGGAAAAGGGTTACACAATTCCAAAATATATAACAAAGTTTATCCAATGTCAAGATGAACTGGGGAGCGTTGGAATAACAGTTTTTGTTGATGATTTGGTGAGCTTGGCTCTCTCAAGACTTCCCAAGGGTTGGCATAGTTATCAAAACTCTGTCAATGGAAGGGAAACATTTCCATATTAGGAAAGACTGTGGTCGGATTTGGTGCAGGAGGAGTTAAAATGGAACACTAGAGATGGATCTTCATGTAAGAATGAGGATGAAGAGGATTGTTGTTTGGCTTCCAAGGAAAGGAAGGGGAAGGGGAAGAAATTCTATTCTAAGTATGAGTCCAAGAATGGCATGAAGTAGGACATGTCCAAGTTGAACTGTTTTCAGTGTGACGAGCATGGGTATTTTGCTATTAACTGTCCACAAAAGAAGAAGAATAAGAAGTTTGTTGGATCTGCAGCTGGTGAGGCCCTTGCCTCGAAATTTGAGCTTGACTTCTCATTTATCGCATGCATGGTGTCCATTTCATTAGGTTATGTGTGGTATTTGGATAGTGGTGCTTCCTTTCACATGGCGGGAGATAAGGAACTTTTTAGTCGCTTGGAGGACAAAGATCTCCAGATGCATATTGAAATGGGTGACGACAGATGGCACAGTGCTACCGGGATTGGTACCATTAAATTTTAGAGGGATTCAGGTAAACCATTTCAATTAAAATATGTAATGCATGTACCAGGTCTAAGAAAAATTTGATCTCAGTCACAATGTTGGAGGATAGAGGCTATGACGTTGTTTTTATTGATGGCAAAGCTTTCCAGTGACATAAAACAATGGGTCAAGCCAATGGGATAGGGATTCAAGTTAAGAATCTCTACAAGATGGAGGTAGATGGTTGTGCAACAATGATGGGCAAGGAAGATCAAGTGGTGAGCCGGGATGAGGGCAAATTATGGCATAGGTGATTGGGCCATCTTCACCTTGAAGCCTTGAAAGTCTTGCAGCAGATTTCTATTGGTCTTCCCAGATGTACACTTGCACAGTCAGACACATGCAAGGGATGTACTATGGGAAAATATGTAAAGGCCACCTTTCATGAGAAGGAAAAATGAGCTTCGGGTATCCTTGAGAGAGTTCACACAAACGTGTGTGGTCCTTTATCGATTACTTCAACAACAAAACATAAGTACTAGGTAATATTTGTTGATGACTTTTCTCATATGTGTTGAATCTTCTTCATGTAGAAGAAAGAAAAACCATTCTCTAATTTCTGTGAGTTTAAAGCACTGGTGGAGAAAGAGTCGAGGAAGAAAGTGAAGGATCTGAGGAGAAATAATGGTGGAGAATGCATCTCTAATGAATTCAAAAACTTCTACAGCAAAGAAGTAATTCAAATATAAATCATAGCACCTCAAAACCCACCTCACAATGGGGTCACAGAGAGGAATAACAAAACTATTATGGGTGCATCACGAGCGACGTTGCATGATCAAGTCCTACCGATGCATCTAGTGGTGGAAGCATGAAATACATCAGTACATGTGCAAAATCATTATCCTCGTAGATTACTTGGCATGAGTATACCTGAAGAGGATTTCACTGGTAAGAAACCTTGTGTTTCAGACTTTAAGATTTTTGGCTCATTTGTTTATGTGCATGTGACCAAGGACGCCAGGAAGAAGCTGTAACCAATAGCTGAGGTTGGGATTTTTGTGGAGTACACTGAAACACCCCATAATTATCGTGTGTATTTTCCAAACAAGAGAATGACTATTGTGTAATGGGATATCAAATTTGATGAGGAGAAATCCATGTGGTTGTCCCTTGAGAGGGAGTTGGACTTCCATGCAGAGGAGGAACTGTTGGTTCCCAAGGATGAGTCCCAAAATGTGGATCGACCACATGATGAGGTTCATGGAGTGGAGGAAATCACTCATGTAGATCCATCCATCAGAAATGGCAGAAGGTGCACCATGGAAAATGATAGGTTGAGACTTGAATGTAGGAGCCCCTACTTCACAGCGCAGACAGAGACAATCTCCTAACCGATTTACTGGATACATGTCTCTTATGAGAAAATGTATTGTGACTGAACAATATTCCTTTTAGGAAGCAGTGCAACAACCTACTTGGGTTAATGCAATGGTGGAGGAGTATGAATCCATTGTCAAGAAAAATGCATGGGAGATAGTCCTAAGGCCAGTCGGCAAATCAGTGGTTGGATTGAGATGGATCTTCAAGGTAAAAAAAAATCTGATGGGAGTGTGGAGAAATAAAAGGCTACATTTGTGGCCCAGGGATTCTCACAAATCGAGGGGAAAGATTACAATGATACTTTTGTGCCTGTTGCAAGGTACTCTTCCATAAGATCCATCCTTACACTCTCAGTGCAAATGGGTTGGTGCAATCATCATATGGATGTGAAAATTGTGTTTCTCAATGGGATCATTGAGGAAGAGGTGTACATAGACTAGCCTCAAGGTTTCGAAATATTCAACAGTGAGTTTCATGTCTGCAAGCTCAAAAGAGTAATGTGTCGGCTGAAGCAAGCACCCCGTGCTTGGTACACTAGGATAGACAGTTATTTCACTGGACTGGGCTTCACCAAAAGTGAAACAGATGCAAACCTGTACCATATTGTGGTTGAGGGTAAGCTATTTATCATTTTTCTTTATGTTGATGATATAATTTTGATTGGTGATGAGCAGCTGATACACTCATGTAAGGAGGATCTTGTAAGGGAGTTTGAAATGAAGGACATGGGACCCCTTCATTATTTCCTTGGATTGGAAATATGGTAGTGGGATGGTGAATTTTTGTGTCTCAGGGAAAGTATGAAAAGGAGATATTGGGTAAGTTTTGCATGGAAAGCTACAAACCCATGGATACTCCTCTTCCAAGAAATTGGAGGAAAGAGGATGCTACTTCTGGAGAGGTAGTTGATGCTACTGTCTATTGATAGTTAGTGGGTTCGCTAATGTATCTAGTCAACATGAGACCAGGCATTTACTATGCAATTAACGAGCTGAGTCAAGCTACGGTTAAGCCTACCAAGATATTTTGGAAGGCAGGGAAGCATATCCTAATATACCTAAGGGGCACATCATAGTATGGTCTATGGTACAGACAGGCGGATGGAGTGAAGTTACATGGCTTCACGATTGGAGATTGGGATGGAAGTCCATCGGACATAAAGAGCACATCAAGGGGGATCTTTAGCATTGGATCGACTGCAGTATCCTGGTACAACAGGAAACAACGATCCGTGGCACTCAGTTCAGCGAAAGAGGAATAAATGGGAGCAAGTCAAGCTTAATGTGAGGCTATCTGGATGAGAAATATCTTGGTTGGTTTGTTTGGTTCTCATATCGATCCGATAGTGATTCATGTGATAATCAGAGTTGCATTAAACTCTCGATTAATCTTGTGTTTCATGATAGGTCCAACCATATATATATATATATATATATATATATATATATATATATATATATGGTCCCATCATCTTAGATATTGTGTGTAGAGAAGGATCATGTTGCTTCTGTACATTCCCATGAAAGATCATGATGGATATATTCTGACGAAGGCACTCACCAGGAGAAAATTTGAATACCATAGAGACAGGATCGGGGTGAAGGATAACCCCTTTCATGTTCAGAGGGCACCCATTCCTAGTGCATTAAGCACCTGGTTGCATTCAACACCTGGTTGCATTAAGCACCCAGACTAGGGTGGGCCCCACAGCGCTATTTTTGGGTGCATGTCTATTTTGGTTAGCCCATAATTAAGATGGACATTAAACTGTAATCTATTCTCAATGTGGACTTGAATGAGTTAACTGAAAGTGATAAATTCAGTTACCTAGTGGATTTTGAGTTAGAGGTTGTTGGTGAGGCATGCAGAGTAATTCTAGTTGTAAGAGAGTTCTAAGTGTAATGGTGCATGAGTTGGTGCAAGTTGTAAATCATTTTAACTTAGTTAAGTGAGTTAAACCCAGTTGTGCTAGTTGCAATTGAAGATACACTAGTGGGAGATCTTGTGAATTAAATATTAATTAATTTAGAATAATTTATCTCACATGCAACTGAGGATTTACTATTATTAGTTGCATGCATGTCAGATCAAGTGGAGACCTAGTTGAGTTCTAGGTGAAAGGGAAGTTGACTATCAATTGTAGGATTATTGGCTTGCACACATGCAGGAAAACACCCATTGGAGTGCCCATGATGCTTGCACAGTCAAGGCAGGAAAAAATTCCTTTCTTCTAGGGATCTTTACCATCAGGGATTGCGCAAGCAAGGCAGGTTTTATGGAGGCTAATAATTGGCTATGTGTTGGCCATTTTTGCATATGACAGTGTGAGACAATTAGCTGATTACTAGAGGGCTCTTGTGAGAATATTTTTGTATGTAATTGTTTCATGATCCATGCTTAATATACAATAGAATATAGTGGGGTTTTTAGTTGAAAGCTTTCCCCAGGAAATTATTTATGTTGTGTGTGATTAATATTTCTTCATGTTCATGATTAGAGATTTTGTTTTTAATTCTGCAAAATATTTGTAGAAGCCATTCAATATTTAACCTTCGTATATTGTTAGATCGGGTGAATCCAATATATATATGCTTGTTTTATAATTTCTACAAATTCAATGATAAAAAATAATGTCATATAAACAAATTTCATATGAAATTACTTATGGTTTTTCGACCATCTGGTAAGTGGTATTGAACCATGGTATTGTAACAAATCTCCATGATGAAGTAGGGATAAATCTCCATGGTTAAGAATCTTGTTACTTGTTTCTTTTAAAATGTGTATATGTTTAACTTATTATTATTTTAGGAAAAAGTCAATTTAATTAATTGATGGCTTAGAAAAATAAATTTGTTATATATCTAATAAACAATAGTTATACCAATACAAATCATATAAAATATATTTATATATAAAATATTCTAATGCTTAAATTTATTTTTTGTAAATACACAAACTTAATTGTAATACAAAATAGATTTGTATATATAAGGTTTCAATCCTTAAATTTGTTGTGTATGTTCACACAAACTTAATTTCATATTTTAATTTGAAAATAAAAGATTTACATGTATTTCGCTTGTTTATACTTAATATTTATCTAAAAATAAAAAATATGTTTTGAAATCCCACCAACACCAACATCAACATGGAACAAATTAACGATTCACATTCATAGAAGAATAGCCTATTCAACATGTGGTATGCAAGTTAATAATGAAGTGTGTGGTGCACAAGATGATCACCCTTTTTTCCAACTCGTTGAATTTGTGTTAAAACTTGTATTCTACCGCGTAGAAAATAACTCCAAATGATTCTATCAATCATAATAACTCTATCGACTGATTATTCATGAAATTCATTCATATCATAATTTATTATTCTGAAATGGTTGATTGGAACTCTACGTATCCCTAATATAAATAAACTCATCAATTATTAGTCCCTGTCTTCGGCAGCACAAGGACTATAGCGATTGATGGGAGTTTAACCAATATTAAAAAAATTTGATTGAGTATTGTATTCACCATATAATACAATGTTTTAGCGAAAATATTTCATTGAGAAAATTTTTATGGTAAATTTTAATTTGGATCTCTTATTGCAACCAAAACTACATAATTTTATTAAAACTTAGGATATTCCTTTCAAATCTCACTTGAATGTCGATTTAATGCTAGCGTGTACTTAACATTATTTGAAAAAAAATTATTGTTTAGTTTCTCCACTGCAATATACATATATCCAAAGAAAATAAATGCCATGAAATCCAAAGAAAGAAAATAAATGAAACTTCGTGGCAAGCTGCATGTCGTTTGTCCATTGATTTCGGTAGCAAGTGGAGAAGTGAATACATCACACATACATCATATCCCCCACCTCATTTCCGTTAATTTAGGCAGTAGGAGGAGCGAACACAACATACATACAACATATCCCCCACCACCTTTCAGGGTTTTGGAGCGTTGTCATAAGTTGAGGGTTCAGGGTCTACAACCTGCAATTCAAAACACTAGATGAATTTAAACTCTATAATCAAAACATTGTTGGGCTAGGGTCCCCTAGGTCGAGTCTTATTGTAATTTTTGTTAACTTTGATGGTAAAGCGCAGCACGAAGAAGTTCAAGGGGCTTTGGGGTTGGTCAAAGCTCCTTAATTTTGTAACGGGTAAAGGGGTAAGACATGGGACTCAAATCACGGTTTGGGACCATGTTTTTTCCACATCTAAGTAATATAAATAGGAATGTATGTGTCACGTCAAGAGATATCTCATATCTAATGATTACGTAATATTGATGTGATTTACGACAAGTAATTGGTGATTAGTCTGAGCAAGAGACATGCTACTACGATTATGTGTGCAGAGACCTAAGGAAAGTCCTAGCTTGTGTGCAAGGACTCTGTGGCTACGTGCACATAAGGAATAACTTGTGTTCATTGAAGATCTAATTAATAAAGAGAAGTTTTGGCAAAATCACTCGTTTACTGGCATGATTTTTGTTCTTATGTGTTAATTCATTGATCTTTATGAGTTAATGAATTACTTATAGATTTTTTGTGTAGTTTCTTTTATTTGATGGTAATTTGTCTGGCTTAATCACATAATAGTAGATCTATGTGTTTTCATAATAACTATATAGGTGGTAAGGGTTTCTGTTAAGTTTAGATATGAATTGGGTTAAAAAGAAATAGTGTGGCACAATAGTAAATAGAGAAGATCAGCAGGAGTTAGATCCACATCATAATCCGGCTCTGGGTGTGTTAACCTCATTTTAGCACCCCCCATGTTACTTCGAGTGAGACTTTGATCTGCGGAACTGGATCACTACTAAAAGGGCCAGTAGTTGGAGGGTTTGTTGGTTGCGCAGTACACTCTGAACATAGTTCAGGACCCCTTGAGCCAACAAATGCTTTTTTTGAAGGTACTGGGATCTATTCGAGGGAGATTTGATGTGGCATCCAACTAAGGAAGAATTGCATAATTCGTTAGATCAAAGGGTGTGTGATTTCACGATCCAAGAAAAACAAAAACCGTGATTATCTGCTGAAGATTTAGAACAAATATACATTTATACAGAGTAGCAAAAAAATTTCTTCACTTCCTTCTCAACAGAAATACACTAGTGGTTATACTATATCGTTGAGAAGCAGACCCATGGGAAGGACGACACAATTACCAAGTGCACTCCTAGCTTGATTCAGAAACTGGAAAAAGGAATCAATAAACTTACTCATGTAATAGAGTATTGGATAAACAACGTTCTAAGAAGATTTATCATTGAATTTGTTGTTGACACTTTTGTGTCATAAACTTAAGCTGAAAGAAGTTTTTTCAAAGGTCCTCGAGATACTTTTATGTACTCTTTAAAGTTGTGGATTAAAATGCTCTTATTTGAAAATGGTACTTTGTACAACCACAATTAGTGAATGTTCAGAAGAGGTCAACCTAGCTCTACGCGCAGTGGAAATTTTTATAGAGAAGACCCAGACAAATATTTTGTGTATAGTCCCCTCAAAGGTAGATCTGAAAGTGACAAAGAGTCTGAGGTAAGCATTTCAGGTGATTTAGCGCTATCAAAAAAGAGTGACACAGCTACGCTTTAGATTCCGTCCACCCCACTTCCAAATCCACCACACTCATCCATCCCATCCAACCTGCACCGTGCTCCACCTCCACCACCAGTACTTGATATGGCTAAATCTATTAAGATGCAAAATTTTAAGGGTGTTGGGAATGAAGACACCAATAAATTATGTTTTTTCGTAGAGGCTGTGTGGAAGGCACAAAAAATTACTGATGATGATGTCAATAAAGCGTAGCTCACTACTTCTTTCCAGGAACGTGCATTAGAATAGTATATGACGTATCTAGTGGCTAACCCAAATATCATGATAGATGA
This sequence comes from Pinus albicaulis, assembly GCA_034641835.2. Taxonomy (NCBI): domain Eukaryota; kingdom Viridiplantae; phylum Streptophyta; class Pinopsida; order Pinales; family Pinaceae; genus Pinus; species Pinus albicaulis. The sequence continues at coordinate 892,028,831 of CM076574.1, forward strand.
TCTTAAGACAACATTGAATGAGTAGTTTCGAAAGCCAAAATCATATGCTCAATGTGTTACCAAATTGAAGGATATCCACTAGGAAATGAATGAAACCATATGGGAGGTAGATCAACAGTTAAAATGTATCAATAGCAATGGAGGCTTCACCATTAGTGATGATCAGCATAAATAATGGTTCATCGCAATGTTGTTGCTACATCTTCCCTTGCCTTTATCTCAGTAGAAGATCGCATCCTAGGCCAAGGCTTTGGAAATCATGATGAAGCAGGAAGCCTCACCATTTCAGGATACGCAGGGCGGGGTTCAGAAAATTCGGAGCTATTTGGCTACCCTGTACTTAGAACTACAAAACTTGTGGAAGGAGAAAAAAAATGACATGTGCACAGAGGTATGGTGTGTGTACTGAAAAACTAAAGGACACTACAAGGATCAATGCCAAGTATATGGCAAATATCTGGAAGCTGGAGGACCGAGTCTGATCAAGCCTAATCCAGGGGTTGGGCGAAGTGGGAGCCCTACACTATGGTGTGCACTATGTCAAGTGATGAGACAACACCCTACAAACTACTGTCCAATGTTGCATAAATATGTTCAGACTCCCAAGTAGTTATATTGCACATTTTGTCGTTATGTAGGCCATGATGATAGAAAAAGTTGATTCCTATAGAATGCAATCATAAAGTAGAGGCCCGAATTTTCCTACATCGCCCTCTGGGCAAGGGGGATTTCAGGGTTGAGGTCATGGAAGAGGCCAAATTATCTATTATAATTGTGGAGAAGTTGGCCACTTTGCATGCAACTTCTAGAACTTCACACACCCATATTGTAGGTATTTTCTGAAGTTCTACCATGTAATTGAATTTTTTCCTGTGTTTTTTGTGAAAAGACAGGAAAAGAAGACCCAGTCACCTATAAAAAACTTAAAGATGATGAGGTTAGAACAACGCAATGAAGAGCCTAGTGCTAATATTGTGACCTGAAGTGGTGCAACAACTAGTGCAAAAAAATAAGAAGGTAAGAAACTTGTTGCAGATGTTTGGGTTCGGAAATACCTTAAGAAGAAGGAAGAATTTAAATTTCAAAGGGAAAATGATACTTTTACTGACGCAAAGAAGAATTTTATGGGCCCTGTGTGTCGACATTAAAAATATCGACTAGGCCCGCTGTGAATACAATAGATGAGACTGATCCAGCTGAATTGAAATTACTCTGGTAGGCTTGTATCAAGATTATGCACAATGAAGGTGGTTGAAAACCTTCAAAAATTAATTGATAACTATGCCGAGAAAGAACAACCTCAGATGGAACAAAGGGTTGTCAACAAAATCTACACGAACAAAAGAAGAACTAGGTGCAAGATGCGCTTAACTGCTTAGATATGAGACTTTGAGATGGATCAAGTTATTCTAGATATGGGATCTGATGAAAATGTACTACCTAAAAAAACATGGTAGAAAATGGGAGAACCCAAGGAGGAATGGTCCTCAATTCAACATGGCTAACCAGTAGAAAATTATACCAATGGGTAGACTCTCTGGGGTAGCAGTTGAGATGGAATGTTTGTTAACTTTGAAGTCATTAAAATTGTTGGTGATACAAATATGTATCCTGTGTTGCTAGGTCTAGATTGGGCTTTTCACATGGATGCTATTATTAACCTCAAGCACAGGAGCATGGTATTTTAAAGCAATGGGACAAGGGTTGTGGTCCCCTTGGACCATGAATAAGGAGCAAGATATACAGAGCCAGTGTGTGAGGAATATGGAGATGAAGATATTGATCATATCTACAAATTAATCGTGAAGGATGAAGATTGGATCAATCCCACGAAATATGGCTGAATTAGTTGGGAAAAATATAATTCGTTCTTATCACACTCAGATGAATAATTGGAACACTAGAAGAACCACTTACATGAATTATCCACACTTCGTTGTAATCAAGTAACCAGATATCTGTGTTTTATATCTTCTAAGGTACGTGAATTTCCCCACTATGATGGTATAGGAGATGTCAATATGTTTTTAGATACAATTGAAAGGGATGTTCCGGAGCAACAACAGTTCCACGCACTTGATATAGCTCTGCGGTCAATCCCAGTGCGCTGGTGGGGAACCCCCAAAGAAAATGTTGTTGATTGGAGGGAACGTCATCGAATGCTATGACTGTGATTTGGAAGCCCCAACACTCGGATGAAAGAAAAAATTTCAGGCCAAGATGATCTGCACAATCATTGAGCCAATTGGACTGTAGTTTGGGGAGAGGATTCATAGCTGGAATGGGTTCACATATTCATTAGTACATTGGACAGGGTACCCATGAATTGGTATCTGGAGACCGAGCTGCGACATGGTACTGTCGAATGGGCTGGGCTTAAAGAGAGCTTCATTTTGACTTTCAGCTTTGAAAGTGGAATCAAGTGCATTGATGAGGCATTGCAATAGATTCAAGACATTATTTTTGACGTGCCAAAGGAACCATTGGTATGGTCCCTAGCAGAATGGAATGCACAGATGAAGGCTGCAGTTGAATGTCACAATGTGACTAATGAAGACAATGTGAGGATCCAAGAAACATTAACATCCCTAATTCCAAAGGGCAGCGCACAGTCGTTGGACCTGAGATTGAATTTCCAGATGTTATTGAACTTGTTAAGACTAGACAAGTCAATATTGGGATAGAAGGCAGCTTAAGTTTTCCAATAAAAGGAATTATTGGGATGAATATATAGTGGGAATGATTGCAAAGCTTTTCACTGAATATCAAGATTTGTTCCCCACTAAATTTTCTGAGCTAAAATGGATTATGAGAGACCTTGATGTGATGAAGATCACTTTAAAACCAGATGTTAGGCTCATTAAGTAGTGTCCTTACATATTGAACCCCAAAGTGTAAGAAAAGGGTCAAAGAAAATCCGGAAAAGATGGTTGTTGGAGGAATTATTGAGCTAGTGGAGGAATCAGAGTGGGTGATTCTCATGGTAGTCTAAGAGAAAAAGACAAAAGGTAAAATTAGGATCTGCGTTGACTTGTGCAAATTGAATGATGCCTATGTGCATGATCCTTTTCCAACGCCATTCTCAGATGAAGCTTTAGACAACGTAGGAGGGCAAGAAGCCTATTCATTTACTGATGGATTTTCAGGATATCACCGAATAAGGATCGCATCTGAAGACCGAAGCAAGACTACCTTTGCGAAGGATGGGGTTCATTCCAATATACTGTGATGTCATTCGGTTTGAAGAATGCACAAACCATATTTTTGCGCATAGTATTTGTTGCTTTCAAAGATTATATCCATAATTTTTTAGAAGTGTATTTTGATGATTGGACTTTACTTGGACTGTTGAAGAAACATGTCTTCAACCTGCTCTTAATGTTAGATACTTGTCGGAAGTATCAAAATTCTCTGAACTTGAATAAATGTATATTATGCAACGCTTTTGGTATCTTGTTGGGACATATTGTCTCAACAATAATAAAAAATGACAAAATGGTGAACCATGGTGATTCAGTGTAAGAAACATATGACACTTCATATCCACCTAGATGGTTCCTTCCCCCTTAGTGAAGCATGGTCCTCATTGCACCAATTTCCCGTATAAAGTGAAGAAACTTTGGCTCCAACCCAATAGAGTGGTATGTTTTTTTGGCACATGGCCTTCATTTTGGTGGCTATGATCCATTCAATTATAGATTGCTCAATGCACTTGGAATTTAGTTCTATAGAGCTCAAGAGCTCAACCACCAAGGAGGTGTCCAACACATATGGGAAATGTGATTAGAGAAGCTCCACATAAAATACTCTATCCAATATAAGGAAAGGAGGAACATTCAATTCCAAATAATTCTCACCAACATCTTTTTTGATGGTGTAAGGTCCATATTAACTTGATTTGAGTTTCATATGTGGGAGCTTGTGAGGTGCTCTTTCTACAAATGCAACCTCATGTTATCACTAATCTAATATTTGTGTGGAATGTGATGCTAGTCATATTGTTGCCTCTACTGGGCATTGGTCTTCTATAAGACATCATACACCTATTGTTGGAAGTGTTAGATCCATTCAAAAAAATTGGATGCTCTAGTCTCTATGTGAGAAAAAACTATTGAAGAAGAGGCAACAAATGGGGGATAATGGATGCAACTCCAAGAAACCCCAAAAAGGGATATGTTAATAGAGTTGTAGATATATTTTTATAATTATATTGAAAATATGGAAGCCTATACCCACGTACATGGATGCATGGAGTCATAGATGTGTAAGATATGCACAATCATTTTATTGACCACTTTTGTTTATCCATGAGAGTCTCTCCTTCATTATCTATCCTCTATTATTTATTTGGTTTTGCTTCCCTTCTATCATTTGACTATGTTGTGATGATTGACCATACTTTGACCATATTGTGGGCTCCACAAAAACTCTTGAAACTATGAATCTTAGGAACAATCCTAAGAAGTAGTCAATTAGTCACCTTCTCCACCACAATATGAATCTTGGAAACAATCGTGAAAATTAGTCAATTAGTCACTTTATCCATCAAAATTGGAGAAGAACTTAATGAGGAACCTACTATCCATGTTTGAAATAATTGTGTGTGGTAGCCAAAAATGAACCTAAAATTGTTCAAAGAAGAGCTACATGGTGCCAAAATGGCCACCTTAGAGAACTAGACAACCAAAAAGACACTCATTGTTGTTTGGTGGAAGACAACCCTAACACATGAACTTAGAGGGCTTGTCTACGGTGGGTAGGTAGATAAGTGTATAACCCTTATTAATGGCACAAGCATTCTATAACTTTATATACAAGGTAAAAGCTTTGACCAGTAAAAAGATATTTCTGAGGTACAATTCCCTTCAACTCCACTGTCCATTGTAATGTGCCTCCCAAATGAGATTGGAATTTTAACTTGAAAGAATAGAAGTATAGAACATGGTTTCGTTGTGCTAAAACATGTTTTCATACACTCAATGTGTAATAAGTAGTAACAAATTCAAAATCATTGTGGTATAACTGTAGCCACCCAAATGCTCTTACAGGAAATAATATGCTACCCTTATCCTATTTAATATTCCAATCAAATTTTTCAATGTTCAAATAAATTGTTGTTGAGCGTTCTGTAATTTAAAAAGTGATTCAGTTCCCCTTTCCTTATCATGTCAGCATCTTCTCATGCGAGGCTTGTTGACCATTACCTGTAAAGAGATTCTTGAAAAATCTCACAATTATATGGTATTCTGTTGGCCCATTACTTGTAGGTGAACCTCCACACTTACTTCGACTTGGATAGACAAAGATGGCACGTAGTGCAGGTTGTTTCGGTTACAAGATTTTAAAAATGATTCGATGAAGACGATGAAATGTCATTAACGGTGAAAAACATTTCCATACAGATGATCAGAATGATAGGATCCGGTAACTATTGCTGGTGATGTTGCGGGCAAATGATAAGTGAGCTCACACCACAGTGGCACACAGCAACCTCCAACTAGGTTTGAACTTCGAAGTTTCTAATTCAACAAAAGAGTAACCATGTTTAGATGGCAATCTTTAATGTTGGTGAAATGCTGTGATAATATATATATATATATATATATATAATAGTTGTCAATAAAGTGGGGATGGAAGAAGTAGATAGAAGCCTGCATTCATGAAATCAGATGAAGATTTGATGGATTCATGTCGGCGATGAGATCCCATTCAACATCGTTGCTGCATTTCGTCAATTGGATGATGGATACGCTTTCCCCTCCGGCCATTATAATGGATGTGCTTGAATTCTTCGGTGAACGAAAATTGTTTCTATTAGAAGCTCATGTAATCAAATATGACTCTTCTCACCGCAAAAAATTATTGGGTATCATTCATTTACGCGTAAAAAGTGTCGGTGAAATCAGAAACGTAATACGATTGGACCGTCAAACAACTCTTCGGAAAATCAACGTATAATGTCCGAATCAATATATCAATCATAATAATTCTATGGCTAGATTATTCCTATCATTCATTCATAACCTAATTTATTATTCTGGAATGTTGATCGATCTCCACGTATCAATATATGAGTCTCACTCGGTGGTCAATTGATTTCGCTTGATTTCTCTTGCAAATTACATAAATTACGTCATTATGTTTCATAATGGTCACATCAACAAATTATTTAAAATAGCTTTTGAGTTTTTTTTCCAATATTAAAAAAATAAAATAAAACCAAACTCTATATATATATATGAATGATAAACAAATAAGATTTGCAATTTAATTCGTAATTTTTACTAATATATATTTTTAAGATGATAAAAGCGTATATTCATGATAGTGCATAAATGTAAATTATTAAAAACGATGTTTGAAAATTTAGCAAAGATCTTTTATTTTTTTTCATGATATGAAAAAGATCATTTGGAATTTTATAAAAATATCCCAACCATATTAGTCAAAACTTGACCTTCTTGATAAGTTTTCTTTTTCATCCTTCCTCCATCACCATACTTTCATTTATGGCTTAAACCATCTTTTAAAGATACTGTGAAATTATTACTTGATTTTTTTTTTTTTAATCTTGGGATGCATTACAAATGTCCATCCCCATGCTAGAACTTAGAAATAATAGAGAAACGTTGTTTCGATTGTTTTCATTTCTTTTTAAGTTTAGTTTTAGATCCTATTTTTTAGGAGATTGTTGTGATCTCCCGAGCATAATGTAACCATTTTATTTGTCTATGTGTGATTGCTCTAATTAATGAATGCAGCATTGTGGTAGCCTAAAGTGCTTCTTGCCCAAGAGCTGCGGGTTTCATTCTCAATTTGATTTGTCTTCCTATTATTTTAGTTGGTATCAAAGCATGGTGGTTGAGTTGAACCGTTGTGGCTGAGATTAACGTAGTGAGCCTTTGTGGTTGAGAGACTCATGAGTGTGGAGCCTCCTTTGCTAGTGAGTGCAGGTGTAAGATTTCTTGGAAGAATCAAGATTTTCCATATTAATGCATGGAGCAGCGTCATCACATTAGAAGGTTGCAATGTTTGTTTGACAATCGTGTCACTGTCTCAAGCGTAGTGAACCTTGGTGTGGTTTAGTGGAGATGAGTCAGGTTGCGATTTTTTAGGTAAAGAAAGTTCAGAGCCGACTGGCGCACCCTCAATTAATTATACAGTGCATAGATTTGGTATATTGTGCAATGTTTCTTAAGGAAAAGTGAGCAGATCTACATAGGTTCTATTAAGGAAAAGTGTGCAATCGTGCAGTTTTTATGAAGAAAAAATGCGTAGATTTGTGCAACTTTTATTAAGTAAAAGTGCTCATATAATGAAAAACTTATAAAATTTTGCTCCTGCACAGTGTGTCTATGGGAAAAGTGCGCAAATATACTTTTTGTGGAATTTATAAATTGGTTGAGCTTCATTTGGTTTTTTTTTTGAAGGTGTGGATCATAGACGTTGTTGGAGACATGGATCTGTTGATGAGGGATTTGTGGAGCTACTGGTGGTGCTCGTGAAGTAAGAAGATGGGCATTGTTGGAAATTAGGATTTTTTGTCAAGATGGTTAATCCCCTTACAAAGACATACCTGAATGAGGCCAATAAATTGGATGGATCCAATTATGGTAATTATAAATTCAAGTTGCATACATTACTGGAAGGTTATGGTTCTTGGACCATCAGTCAAGGGGAGAATAAGCAAAACGTGTCGCAGGCACGACAACTACATCAATTCAATACTGGGAGAAGCAAGAGAACAAAGAAAAGGTAAATTACTAAGAATTTCTATTAAAGATAATACAATTCCTCATATTTATGACTGTAAGACATCTAATGAAACGTGGAACGCATTAAAGAAATTATATGAAACCAAAAATACAAATCGAGTCCTCTTTTTGAAAAGTAAGCTCATGTATATTAAAATGGAAGAAAATTATTTTTTCGATGCCTTTGTTTCAAGAATTAAATATTTCAAAGATAAGTTAGGAGATATAGGAGAATCAATACCTAATACTGATCTGGTAACAATTACGTTAAATGGAAATTCAAAGGAATATGAGATGTTTATTACAGGTCTTGTAGCAAGGGAGAAAGCACAATTTTTGAGGAATTGACAGGTATACAGATTGAAGAAGAAGAGAGATGCAAGAATTTGAGGCCTCAGAATCCTGACTTGGCACTTTTGGTAAAGAAGAAGTTATTTAAAGGGAAACAAGGAGGAGGAAGTAAAGGTGGAAGTTTATCTTAGAGAAGGCCATTTCCAAAACTAAATCAAGGTATTTCATCTGTCATAAAGGATTCTGAAATAATTTTTTTGTTGTGGTAGAAGTGGGCATCTTGCTAAATAATTTTATAAGAAGAAAAGTGATGAATCTAGACATAAACATAGAAGATAGTCAGGAAATTATGTAGGAGAAACCCAAAATTCTTATCTCAAAAATCTTAAATTTTTTGTGTCTAATGCCCAATTGGCTACTGAAATGGATGATGCTAATACATGGTTTCTAGAATCTGGAGCTTCGATTCATATGACATGTGATAAGGACTAGTACAAAAACTTAAAGGAAATAAGCAATGGTGAAAACATCTACCTTGGAGATGATCGTGCATATAATATCATGGGGTATGGCGATATACCGGTGACTTTACCAAATTCCAGTATCAAGTGCATCCATAATGTTAGGTATGTGCCTGGGATCAAGAAAAATTTGATCTTTGTGTCTACAATTACAGATCAGAATATGAAGGTTAAATTCTTCAAAACACATTTCATAGTGAAATATTTGTTGGATCAATGCAAACTTGTTGCTTCAGGAGTCATAGTTAGAGGCATGTACAAGCTTAATGTTACTAGCAAAAACCATCAAGCACTAAATTCTACATCTATGTCAACAGAAAGTCTTTGGCATGAGAGGTATGGTCACATCAATTATCATGATTTATTGTTGCTACAAAAAAAATTACGCTTGCAGGACTCCCTATGTTAAAGAATGAATATGTTGCTTATGAAGGTTCTGCATTAGGAAAAATTCATAGAGATGAATTCCCCTCTAATTCTGATAAATGAAGAAGAGATGTATTAGAAATTTTGCATTCTAGTGTTTGTGGACCCATGCAGACCAAATCCCTAGGAGGTGCCTATTATTTTATGTTGTTTATTGATGATTGCACAAGGTACACTTGGGTGTGCTTCCTCAGGAAAAATAATGATGTTTTTTTAGTATTTTAAGGAATTCAAAAACATGGCAGTGAAGCAAACAATAAATTTCACAAAGATCTTGCGTTCAGATCAAGGGGGAGAATACAGTTTGGGGAAATTCATCAAGTATTGCAAGGATCGTGGAATAGAACAACAATTTATAGTACCCTACACTCCACAACAAAACAGTGTTGCAGAAAGGAAAAACATAACATTGGTGGAGTGTGCACGAAGTATGATCAAAGGTAAGAACCTCTCAAATGATTTTTGGGCTAAAGCCATTAGTACTTTTTTTTATTTAAAGAACAAAATTCAAACAAGGTATCTTGATCTTAAGACTCCATTCGAAGCCTTGTATCATTTTTTATCATAAGTTCATAATTTTTTCTCAAAATTGAAAGTTATAGGATTTGGTTGAAACCAAGATGGTTGCGTAGATATCATCTTCATGATTTCGGCGCCGTGAATGGTTCGAAAAACCGATGGTGTATGAGGGAGATATCACGTTCTGATCAAAATCCCAAACAAGTAAAATTTGTGACAGGGTTGACTGGGATGCCCAGTCAATAGGGTGGATCTACAATGAGAAAAAAGGAATATTCCAAATAATATTCGTTTTCTCCTGGCCAATCAATGGACAACAAGTGGCACAATTTTATTTGTTGGATGGCTTGTACGTTTTGGTTGAAGGGCCAATCAGGGGGTGACACATGGCCAGCTCGAGGCCACCACATGTCCCCCAAATGGTGTATTAAAGTTATTGTGGAGGCCACAGGAGTCGAACCCTGGACCTACAACATGCACAAATAAATCTCCACTGCTCGAGCTACACGAGTAGTTCTTACCAAAATTGTTCATGGGTTAATGTTAAGGTTGAATGAAGTCGCCTTTGGGGGCTGGGGACTGCCGGTGGTCCCAAACTGCCATCGGTCCCATGATATATGGTCACATTGCAATGTTACGATGATATAACACCATTGCAGCCAACATCACCTCCAACCGCAAAATCCTCCAGTTTTATGTTAAGCCTTGTCACATGGCTATGTTTACTGCTAACCATTTCCATGTGGTTGCAACAGTCAGTGCTAACCCTCCACCAAACCCGCAGTTTAAAACTTATCCACTATGGTTTCTGCGTGGAGTTCCATCGACAACACAGTTTGTAAGTCGTTGTTTGGTTTGGCATGTGGCCACCCAACCACTAATGTTAGATGTGATGGTTAATTTTGGTGAGATTTTTGGCAGCGTGCCCAAAAGTGCAGAAATCCATTATTTTGACTCTAGTTAAGTGGAGTCCTCCACTTTTAGTGGATATTTTCTAGGTGTAACCAGGAAAATGAGCAAGGGACTCAATTTTCGCCGATTAAAGGTGAATGAAGAGTTGTTATTGACTAATTGGAGCATTCTGGAGCCATTGGTGCAGAGAAAACAACCATTAGAAGCCTCTAACTACATGTATTTGCAAAATTTTGAGCATAATGAAAGATCGACATGACATTGGGAGTTGGACCAGCAGATGTAGCCCAGGAGGGGTGAACTGCTTCATCATGCCTACTGTGTAAATGTTATGTTGTGGCTTATTTCTCTGCTATGCACTGCTATTCAGTATTATTTGTGCTTATTTCATGGTTCTAATTCACTAAAATCATCTACAATTCATGGTTAAAATCCTCAATACCTAAGAAAACTAATGAGACAAGTATAAATGTTTATAAACTAAAAAGACACTTAGCACATCAAAACTAATATAGTCCTTTCAGATCAGTTTTAAATCAATAGTTCATCATCTGAGGGTATTTGGGTGTAAGGCCTTTTCACATATTCTAAAGGAGGTTAGAAAGAAACATGATGCTAAATATATCAAATTTATTTTTGTAGGATATTGTTCATAATTTAAAGCTCATAAAATATTTGATCGAGCTCTACTCACAATTTTTTGCAAGTAGAGATATAATTTTCCATGAGTAAGAAGATCAAGGAAGAAATGATAACCATTATAAAATATGACACATTCTTCATGACGTTGAAGACAATAAACTAGAAGCAAAATTAGAAGACAGTGAGCAACAAAAGCTTGAGGAAGAATCCAGTGATATGGACATCACCAACAATCAAAGCCCTATCAGAATTGGAGAATTAGTTTTAGAGAAAAAAGGTGAAAATAGTGAAGTGAGAAGGATATCTATTTGGAAGATTCGACTACCTAAAAGGTATAAGGACTATGCCTTGGTGAGTAATGTTTTGAATGTCATAGAACCAATGAATTTTAATGAAGCTAATTAACAAGAAGAGTGGATAAAATCAATGAAGGAATAATGTGAATCTATATAATTAAAAAAAAAAAACCTGGGAATTTACTGAACTACTTAAAGGAAAAGAGCCTGTAGGATGTAGATGGTTGTACAAACTCGAATTTAAAGCAAATGGCATTATAGATAAATATAAAGCTAGATTGGTGGCAAAAGGGTACTCATAAAAGGAGGGCATTGAATATGCAGAAAAATTTGCATATGTAGCTAAGTTAAATACCATTAGATTGTTAATTGCATTAGCTACAAAGTACCATTGTAATTTGCACCAACTAGATGTAAAATATTCTTTTTGGAATGGTGATTTAAAGGAGGAAGTGTATTTGAAACAACCTGAAGAGTCTGTGAAAAAGAGTCAGAAACATTTAGTTTGCGGATTAAACAAATCTTTGTATGGGCTAAAGCAGGCACCTAGGTCATGATATGAAAATATAGATTCCTTCTTTCTGTGACATTTTTTTATGATTCAAAGCGATCCAAATATGTATACCAAGTTTGATGCCAAGGGGCGTGTAGTATTGATTTCCTCATATGTTCATGACCTAATTATTATAGGAAATTCAATTAAACCGATTGATGAAAATAAGGTGCAAATGTCACAAGTATTTGAGATGAAAGATCTTTATGAGTTACATTATTGTCTAGGTCTTGAAGTGTGGAGAGATGTTGGCTAGACTTTTGTTACTCAAGGTAAGTATGCCAGAGAAATTCTTAAAAGGTTTCATATGGATCAGTGCAATGCTTATTTTGTTCCAATGCAACATAATGTGAAACTTCATTTTGATGACAGCTCAACGGAGGTAGGAAGTACATTGTATAGACAACTGGTGGGAATCTTGAATTATCTTACTACAACCAGACCCACCATAGCATACTATGTAAGTGTTTTAAGTCAATTCATGGAGAGACCTATAAAATTTCATTGGAGAGAAACAAAAGGAGTGCTCATGTATCTTAAAGGAACAATTTATTTTCTTCTCAAATATACAATTTCATTTGATCTTGACATGATAGGTTGCTCAAATTCATATTGGGTTGGTAATCCGGATGATATAAGATCTACTACACGTTATGCATTTAGTATTAAATCTAGGATTGTTTCATGGAGCAACAAGAAGCAGCCTACTGCATCTTTGTCATCTACATAGGCAAAGTATAAATATTTGTGTGCAGAAACTTGTGAATTTTTTTGGTTGAGGCGAGTTCTTCAAGATTTTGGAGAAGAACAACACAAGGATATAGTGATCAAGTGTGAAAACTAGAGCTCGATCAAGTTGAAAAATAAGCCAATATTTCATGCAAGGACAATGCATGTTGATGCTGAGTTTCACTTTATTAGAGAAAAAATACAGTTTAAGGAAATTGTTGTTGAATATTGTAATACTTGTGAAAATTTTGCTGATATTTTCACAAATCCCGTTGGGAAGATGAAATTTGAATTGTTTAAGAAGATCTTAGGTGCGGTGGTTAATCCTTTCTCCATTAATGGGGAAACTTGAAAATAATCGAGAAAGGTTGTTTAGATTTTTTTGATTGTTTTCTAAGTTTATTTTAGATCCTTTTCTTTAGGAGATTGTTGTTCTCTCATAGGAAAAATGTAACCATTATATTTGAGTATGTGTGATTGCTCTAATTAATGAATGCAACATTGTGGCAACCTCAAGTGCTCCTCACCTGAGAGCTATGGGTTTCATTCTCAATTCATTTTTTATTGCTAGTGTTTTAGTCTATAGGATATAATACTTTTTTGTTTAACCTTATGGAAGATTAAGATAGAATATATAAGGTGGTGTGTGGTTCTTGGGCCATGTAGGCTTCACTCACTTTTGATGGCATTGTGTTATGGGCACCTTAAAATTCCTTACTCACCATTAAATTTTATGAGCTTATTTTATTTAAATCGTAGGACACAACAAAATTTCATATGTAAAATTATAGAAACTTTAAAACTAAATAATAAAATTCATGTGATGAAAATAGATTTTTTTTAAATACAATTTAAAATTCACATATAATACTAAAACTTACCAATCCATTCCATTTTTTTAATGTAGTAATTTCATTAATATGGGACATGTAACACTAATATTGTCATAACAAAATTTACTCATTTACTAATAAAAAATACAAAACCATGTTCCACAATACTTAAAAGTATACATACGTTTTTACTTGTCTATGTTTTTAAAGTGCAAAAAGGATCAAAAAATGAATTGCATTCAAGATCAACCTTCATGTTAGTTAATAAAGAATCTTATTTTTTCGTAGGGGTTTTTGTATTTAATCATATAATATTTGTGGTCAACATTGAAAATGAAATTCACTTTATTTTTTACTCCTTCTAAGATTGTCAAATTCATCTACATGTGGCATATGAAGCCAATATGAGGGGGATGTGTAAATCTGTATGCGTGTTCCCCTTTAAAATAAGAATAAAAGTTAAAATGAATATGTTGTAAAATAATTAGAAGTAAAAAAAAATGTGTGAGTAAGATTTTTAAATCTTATAATTTGGTTATTGGTAAACTATTTTAATACAAATTAATATTGGCATATACTTAAAAATATGTTAATAATAAAAAACCATTTTAATTTTTGTCATAAAATGTCTCGATGTACATGTTATGTAAATTATATTAATATGAATTGAGTATATCTTATATATCATTTTTAAATTTTTAAATGTATATATCATGAAAAAAATAAGTTATTATGGTTAAAACATTTATTTGGTCCTATATATACTCTATTTAGCGTTCAAAAATAAAATTTAAACAATGAAAAATAACACATTGTATTTTACACTCTAAAGAAGTTTGCACGTGAATAATTTGATCCCTCTCGACTCATGTTAGATCCATAATTAAAATGTATCAATGACTAAACTACTTAAAGGAAAAGAGCCTGTAGGATGTAAATGGTTGTACTAACACAACTTTAAAGCATGTGGCAGTATGGATAAATATAAATCTAGATTGGTGGCAAAAGGAGTGAATTGATTATGTAAAAAAAATTTCACATGTAGCTAAATTAAATAGCATTATATTGTTAATTGCATTAGATACAAAGTACCATTGGAATTTTCACCAATTGGATGTAAAATATTCTTTTTTGAATTAAAGGAGGAAGTGTATTTGACACAACCTGAAGGTTTTGTGAAAAAAGGGCACGGACATCTAGTTTGTAGATTAAACAAAGCTTTGTATGGGCTAAAGTAGGCTCCTAGGTCATGGTATGACAAGATAGATTCCTTCTTTCTTCAATAGGGTTTTATGAGAATTCAAAGTCATCCAAATCCGTCTACCAAGTTTGATGCAAAGGGGAATGTAGTAATGATTTCTATGTATGTTGATGACCTAATTATTATAGGAAATCTAGTTAAATTGATTGATGCTATTAAGGTGCAGATGTCACAAGTATTTGAGATGAAAGACCTTGATGAGTTACATTATTGTCCAGGTCTTGAAGTGTGGAGAGATGTTGGCCATATTTTTTTTACTCTAGGTAAGTATGTCATAGAAGTACTTAAAAGGTTTAATATGTATTAGTGCAATGTTTCTTTTTTTCCAATGCAACATAATGTGAAACTTCATTTTTATTATGGCTCAAAGGAGGTAAACGGTACATTGTATAGAAAACTAGCGGGAAGTTTGAATTATATTACTACAACGAGACCCAATATAGCATATTTTTTTAGTGTGTTAAGTCAATTCATTGCTAGACATCTAGAAAGTAGTTGGAGAGCAACAAAAGGAGTGCTCAATTATATTAATGGAGCAATTGATTTTGGTCTTTAATATACTAATTCATTTGATGTTGAGATGATAGGTTACTCAGATTCAGATTGGGTTGGTAATATGGATGATAAAAGATCTACTATGGGTTATGCATTCAGTATTGGATCCAGGATTGTTTCATGGAGCAGCAAGAAGAAACCTACTGTATCTTTTTCAACTAAAGAGATAGATTATAAATCTTTGTGTGAAGAAACTTGTGAATTTTTTTGTTTGGGGTGAGTTCTTCAAGATGTTGGAGAAGAACAATAGAAGGCTACAGTGATCAAGTGTGAAAACCATAACTGAATCAAGTTGGAAAATAATCCAATATTTCATGCAAGGACAACACATGTTGATGCTCAGTTTCACTTTATTAGAGAAATGATACAGTCTAAGGAATATTTTCTTGTATGTAGTAATACTTGTGAAAATGTTGCTAATATTTTCAATAATCCCCTTGGGAAGATGAAATTTGAATTGTTTAGGAGATCTTAGGTGTCGACGTTAATCCTTTCTCCATTAAGGGGGGAACTTAGAAATTATAGAGAAAGGTTGTTTCAATTGTATTGATTGTTTTATAAGTTTATTTTTAGATCCTATTTTATAGGAGATTTTTTTGATCTCCCTAGCATAATGTAACCATTATATTTATGTATGTGTGATTGATCTAATTAATGAATGCAGCATTGTGGCAGCCTTAGGTGCTCCTCACTTGAGAGTTTTGTGTTTCATTCTCAATTCGGTTTTTATTCCTATTGTTTTAGTATAGAGGATATAATAATTTTGTGTTTAAACTTATGGAAGATTAAGATAGAATATCTTTAGGTCGTTTGTGGTTCTTGGGCCATGTAGGCTTCACTCACTTTTGATGGCATATATCAAAAAATAAAAATTCACAAAATTGTGTTATGGACACCTTGAAATGCCTTACTTACCATTAAATTTTAGGAACCTATTATATTTAAGTCATAGGTCACAAAAAACTTTCCTATGTACAATTCTAAAAATTTTAAAACCAAATAATAAAATTTGTGTTATGAAAATGGATTTTTTTTTTTAATTCAATTTAAAAATCACACATAATACTAAAATTTATCAATCCATGTCATTTTTGTTATGTAGTAATTTCTTTAATATGGGACATGTAACACTAATATTGTCTTAACAAAATTTTCTGATTTTACTAATAAAAATTCAAAATCATGTTCCACAATACTTAAAAGTATACATATATTTTTAAAGTCCAAAAAGGATAAAAAATTAAATTCACATTCAAGATCAATATTCATGTCAGTTGAACCTAATCAAAGATTAATGGACCTAGTTGAGCTCTACACCAGGCTGACTTCCATGACATAGGGTTTGCTGGATTCCACATTGGCTACCCCAAGAAGACCTCCACTCCCAGACTATTAGGCCGTGACCCCTCTCTGGGACAACTTGAGGCTTACCGATGACTGACTCCAGTGGGGGGACTTTTTCTCCCCCCATTATAGGCTAGCCTCCAACAGGGGCAGTGACAGGGGCTAATACTGTCAATGAGAAAAACTCGGTCACATCTCATGATATAGGGGTGACTCCCACAGTGCAGCAGACAGACACACTAGCAGCAAAAGAAGCAAATATTAAGTCAGCAACATGCATTCCGAATAACCCCCCAAAAAAAAAGTGATCAATCTCCCAGCGCATCGCATCAATGGAAGAATCCAGTTCATGAAGGATCACGTGCTGATAGGAAAGTTCATGGGCTTTTGGCCGACTGAAAAAATGTTGTGAGGATGGATAGCTTCGAAGTGGAAACCCAATGGCCACATTGACCTACAAATGTGTGCCAAGGGCATCTTCAATGTGCTCTTCACATGCACTGAAGATAAAGATAGGATCATGGATGGAGGCCCCTACTTCTTCAACACTATAGTCCTATACCTACGACACTGGATGAAGCGATTCAACCCTGAAAAATAGCATCTCACATGGGCTCCAGTCTTGATTAGCCTCTAATCCCTAACCCAGGATTAATGGGATGAGCTGACCCTCATAGACATAGGCAATTCCCGAGGGGAATTCGTTAAGATCGCAGAGGATACCAAGCTCAACCGCTACGCAACATACGCCCGCATCTATGTCTACATGAACTTTGCAGAACCACTAGCAAGTGAGGAAAGTCTACTATATGAATATTTTGAATGGACACAAACTGTAGATTATGAGAATATTCATTTTAGATGCAAGAAGTGTCACTAACATGGGAATCTCTTCATATATTGTCCCCTTAAAAAAAAGCGGTGGCTGAAAAGGAATCTAGTGATCAGGAAGTAGAAGGATTCATGAAGGTAGAAATCAAGAAAATACACAATAAGGGAACCACGCCTCATCACAAAAAAAAGGACCTGCAACTAGCAATAGATTTGCAGCTTTAAATCAACTAAATGAGAACGAAAATGAACAAGTCAACGAAGCTGGCACACCTCTATGCAGCAAGTCCAGTCCTAAAAATCTCAATAGAACAAGGTGCCTCTTGAGACCTTCTTGAAACCACTAAATACTAGCTTCGTAAGGGAAAAACCTATGTCAAAAGGAAAAGAACAGATGACAGAGACGATCCGAGAAGCCATGGAGGAAGAACCAAAAAGCATTGACCTCGAGGGCCTAGATCTCATAAGGTTAGAGGATGCTTTCAATAATAAGGATTTCAGAAAAATATCTGAGAAATAGGTCCAAAATATGGAATAAATCCTTGCTCGAGCACATAAACTCCCCTCTCTAGGTATTCAAGGGGGTACGCTCATAAACACAAAATACTTTACGAAAGAGTCCCGTAAAAGTGGCAGGAAAACAACTCTACAAAGAAAAATAGAACTAGGAAAATAAATGATGGATTTGGGGCAATTCCCCAATTTGACAAGATTCTTCGCCTACACCACCATTCCCACCCAATGAAGATCATCTCCTGGAATATAAGAGGGCTTAATAGCCCAACTAAGCACAAGATAATAAAAATAATAATTACTGAGGAACGCCATGTAATATTCTACATGCAAGAAACCAAATGTTCCAGCTCCACTCTAGATACAATATTCAAAAAAATATGGAAAGGTAGCAATACAATAGCTGTTGATGGAGACAATGCATCTAGAGGCTTGGAAATCATCTGGAACCCCCAAATTAGCCAACATTCATGCCAACAGGCACTTTATCTAGGCCAACTTTCACCTGATTATCACAAATGTCTACTTTCCCCATAATATCCATCAGAAAACAGAGCTTCTAGATAGCATGGCTGAACTCAATAAACAGTGAGCCTTTCCACTCTGGCTCCTGGGAGAAGAATTTAATATGATAACAAATCTACAGGAAAAGAAAGGAGGAAGGATGCATTTGGATTTGGACAGTAATGGATTCAAGAGCTTCATTCAAGGAAACCACTTCATCGATCTTCAAACCTCCAATGGAATCTTTACCTGGAATAATAAAAGAGGAGGTGCTCCCAAACCTGCTCCCAAACCTTTTCATGCTCCCAAACCTTTTCATTTCGAACATTGCTAGCTCTGACACCCAGGGTTCAAGGAAATGGTCTCCAAATGGTGGTCCTCCCTAGTACCTCCGGAAGGCACTAAAATTCTCCAGTTCTAGACAAAGCTGAAAATTCTCAAAGGAAAACTGAATGTCTGGACCAAATCAACCTTTGGTAATATCTTCAATTATCAAAAAGAGCTAGAGGAAAAAGTGAAGAAGTTGCAACAAACTATTATCCAGGAAGTATGCTCAACTGAGTCAGAGAGCTAGGAGAAGACCCTAACTACTTAGATGGAAGAAAGAAGGAGCTAGGAAGAAATCCTATGGAGAAAAAAATCAAGAATTTGTTGGCTTAAAGAGGGAGAACGAAACACAAAATTCTTTCACTAATCCACCATTCAACACAGGATGCATAAAAAAATCACTTTCCTTAAAAAACGAACTGGAGAGCGGTTGCAAATGCAAGAGGACATAACGAAGGAGTTGCGCAACCACTTCAGAAACATTATGCAAGATCCCAATCATCAGGGGCATGAGGCCATTGGGAAAATCACCCATCACATTCCCAAGCTGATAACGGACAAACATTATCAATTACTGCTCAAAGCCACCACCCTGGATGAGGTGGAACAAGTAGTATTCCAGCTGAAAGTTGGGAAAGATCTAGGGCCTAATGGATTTACAACCAACTTCTTCCACTTCTTCTGGGACATCATCCGAGATGAATTCTAGGACGTAGTGGGGGAATCACGCACCACTCGCTGGATTCTTCTAGTGCTCAATGCCACCTTCATCACTCTGGTTCCAAAAGAAGATAACACAACCTTGCCAAGTATGTACATGCCTATAGCTCTCTGCAATGTCATTTAAAAAGTAATCTCCAAATTTATATCCAATAGGCTGAAGTAGTTCCTCCCCATAATCATCTCCCCAGAGAAAACAGGTTATGTTGAAGGCAAGCAAATTCTTGATGGCATCATCTTAACCCATGAGGTCATTCACTCCCTCAAAACCTCCAAAAAACCTGGCATGCTTCTCAAAATCGATCTCTCCAAGGCTTTTGACAAACTTAGCTGGGACTATATCAAAAATGTAATCATAGCCTTCGATTTCAGCCACACCTCGTTACGTTGGATCATGAGTCTCATCACCTCTCCTTTTCTTTCCATTCTGGTCAATGGTATTCCCTTTGCAACACTAACCCCGTCAAGAGGAATAAAAAAAGGGGACCCTCTATCACCCTTCATATTTATCATAATGGGTGAAGGACTGGGTCGCCTTCTTAAAATCTCCATCCAGTCAGGTGCCCTGCATGGTTTACCCCTCCACAACCTGCACCCCTCCTGCCATAAACAATTTGTGGATGACAATATGATCATAGGTTACCCCTCGGTCTAGGAAGCCGCACCCTCAAATCTCTCCTAGATTCCTTCTCTGAAGCCTCTGGTACTGAGGTTAACCCTAATAAATCAAAAATGTTTTTCTTTCATAACCCCCCCCTCTATCAGTGTAACATTTCTTGTATCTTAGGCTTCTCCATTGCTTCTTTTCCCTCCAAATACCTAGGAGACCCTCTTACTGACTTTTTCGTCAATCATTCCTTCTGGCGAGCCCTGCTAGAAA
Organism: Pinus albicaulis; assembly: GCA_034641835.2. Classification (NCBI taxonomy): domain Eukaryota; kingdom Viridiplantae; phylum Streptophyta; class Pinopsida; order Pinales; family Pinaceae; genus Pinus; species Pinus albicaulis. The sequence continues at coordinate 892,049,242 of CM076574.1, forward strand.
AAATGGAAACCAGATTATCCAACTGGACCCATCACACCCTCAATATTGCAAGCTGCTTCGTTCTCATCGAATGTGTTTTGCAATCCCTACCCATTTACCTCTTCTCGATCCTGGTATCCCCCAAACAGGTCCTCAAGGCCATGCGCAACTTGAAAATATCCTTCCTGTGGGGTAGCACCAAAGATGAAAAAAAATGGGCCTTAGTTAACTGGAAGGATGCTTTCTCTCCTAAAATTCAGGGGGGATTAGGACTGCACGATCCTGAGCACAACAACAACATCATGTGAGCTAGCATATGGTGGAAATGGGTGTCCAACCCCAACACTCCATGGGCTAATCTATGGGCAGCCAAATATTCCCACACATGGCCAAAGGAGGACCTTATCCGGTTCAACTGAGAGCCCGGGGGATCCCAAATCTAGAAAGCAGCAAGAAGCCAAAATCAGATGATAGAGAGCCACAGCTTCTAGGATTTGCAGAGTGGCACTCAAGCAATATTCTAGGAGGGCTCTTAGTAGAAGCTATCATTCCTATCCTCCATATTCCCGAGACCTATATAGAGTGCAGCTCTTCAAGGCAGGCAAAGACATAATGTAAAAGACTTAAGGATGGAGGACACAACCCAGGGTTATAGGAAATGGCTACACAAGTACAAATGGAAAGATGACTGGAACAATGAATTCCACACGGCATTTGGGAGGAACTAAGCACCAAAAGGAAAATCAGAGCACAGTCAGGACCTGACATCCTTCATTGGGGGCATATGCCGAGTGGAAACTAATCCACAAAGGAATCTTACAATATACTTCATTAGCAGAATCCAGGCCCAACAAATCTCATCTGAAAAAAGATATGGTTAGCAAATCTCTGGCCTAAAGTAGCCACCTTCCTATGGCTGCTCAGCAAATGACACATTGTCACATGGGAGAATCTTTTGAAAAGGGGGTTTGTAGGACCCTCCAGGTGTTCCGTATGTCAGGAAAACTTGGAAACCATTGATCACCTGATGGACCAATGTCCTACCGCTAATAGCTTATGGGACAAAATTGTTGTTTTGTGCCGTCATTCCAACCGAGTAAGGGGCAACATCATCAATACCATCAGCAGCTGGACAGGAAATCCTTTCACCAGCACCCTCCTTAACAGACTCTGACAGATAATTTTGGTTATTCTTATCTCGAACATATGGAAGGAAAGGAATGGTCGAATCTTCAAAGATAAAGCTTCCAACTCATAGCAGCTCTAGGCCTGGATACATGGCAACCTCTCTAACACTATGGCCTTAGCTGCATGGAGTGAGTAGGACCTTCCCACCTCTGCAGCAGAGCACCACATTTGGAATAACTGGCATATGAGTATAAACACCCCCCTGGACATTAATCCTAAAGGTGTTGGCAAAGCCCCTATCCCTAAAAAATGGAACCTCCACCCCAAATGGATTTTTCAAATGCAACTTCGATGGTGCGTCCAAAGGAAATCCTGGAAATGCAGGATTCTGAGGCATTATCAAGAACTCTCAAGGTGAGCCTCTCCGGATTTACTTCGGTAATATGGGATGGGACAAAAACAACTTTGCGGAGTTTAAGGGGCTTATTCAGGGTATTCAAATCGCAATTGAGTTTCACTACTTCCCCCTAGAAATGGAGGGAGACTCGCATGTGATAACTATGGCAGCCAAAAGAATCCTCCATGGAATGTCATCCTCAAAGGTATCCACCAGCTGGAGGTTAGCCCATAGCATCAAGATTCTGGAACAGTTGATACACAATCACAGAGCTATCACTTTTGGCCATGTGCGAAGGAAATAAAACTCAGTTGTGGATATCCTTGCGAACAAAGGGGTGGAAATCCACCGAGAGCTGTATCATTCCAACCTTACCCAAGTAGAGGAGGACTCCTTAAGACATGAATGTCACACTCTCATTCAAAAGGATCTTCTCCACTCGGATGCAGGTGACAGAAGTAGCATGGATGATAATCATATCTCCCACACCCTTGAGGATGGAGATCTTCTGCATAGAGCCTCATCTGCTACCGATCCTCAAATTATTAACCATTCGTATGAGACAAATGGGATAAGGCATGATGATGAGATGTCGGGTACAACACTACTCGCTCCAGGGTACCCCTCTGTAGAAATCATCATAAATGATTAACGAGATTGATCTGACTATCAGTCATCACTCTTCCCTCAAGCCTGCTCAAGAAATGGGTTATGTCACGCAAGTGCGTGCGAGGGTCACTTATTACCACCCCCCTCGCATGTGTCCCATATCTTATAAAAGGATGAGCCCTCAACCCAGAGAAACTCATAGTAATTTCCCTTTGTCTTTCCTTTTGATCCTACCTCCCCCCCCCCACTCCAGCCCACCGTGCAGCCCTTTTCCCAGCGCTGCACTGCGCAAACCTCTCTAGGCTGCAACTACCTAGTTTATGCTTCTCATCCCTGGCCCCTCCACTCCCCTTGTCCTCAACATTTTCTATCCCCCTGCTGCGCATACTTACTTTGAAACCTCTCCCGAGACTTTACCACCGTAGAGTGGACAACCATTTGGAGTCTTTTGAAGACTCCTCTTCTAGTAACTTTGCAAGACAGAGCCCCAACCCTGAGAAGGAGGAAGAAGTTCTGGTGAAAGATGCAAAGAGAGGTATTTGTCGCTCCCGGAAGTTAACCATCACACACCAGGCGCACCCCTCGCCTTGCAAGATTGATCCTATGCTGGCTCAAGTGGAGAAATATGATGAAAATGATGTTTGGATCATGGATTCTGAAGGCACTTGGACATGGGTCCCTGATGCTAAGGATACGAAGTCCCCCATCCTCTGTGCACCTGTCCCCAAACCCCTGCGTCTAGTGGCAGATTTTGAGGAAGCGGCTGCATAGGCATACGCCTGCCCCATAGAGGAGGAAGTACCCGACAGTGATGATGAAGCTGAAGACTGAGGACTGCAAAGCTTATCAGTTCTTCCTTGGTTTTTGTCAAGCATGCTACCACCAGGGAATATCAAGCTATACCCTTTTTTCTGCATATTTTGTAATATCTAGATACATTAGCGCTGTTGTGCATTTTTTAATTTCCTGTCTCAAGTACCTTTCGTGCTGGTTTCCTCCATGGAGGTAGGCCCGAAACCTAGCAACTAAGGTGGGGATTGGTTAAGCATAGCTGTCAATCCCGCCTGTAGCATATGTAATGTTTCTTTTCTCGAATTAATATAGAATAGCCTAATTTACCAAAAACAAAATCTTCATGTCAGTTAATAAAGATTGTTATTTATTTGGAGGGGTCTTTGTTTTTAAGCATATAATATTTGTGATCAACATTGAAAATGAAATTCACTTTATTTTTTACTGCTTCTAAGTTTTTCAAATTCATCTTCATGTGGCATATGCAAATGTTAATACCTTCCACTTTTTTGAATTTGTACAAATGAAGAAAAAGTTGACTGTGAATTTTTTCAATGGGAATAGTAAAATATTATCCAGTTTTTAGTTACTTATGTATGATGTTAACCTGTTATCAAATATATATATAAACTAGCATAGATCCACCTTAAGTAAGGATCTAACATAGACTGAGAGGGATCAAATTTCTTCACATTTAGAGCATAAAATACAATGTGTTTTTTTTATTTTGTAAATTAAGTGGATCCATTCACATTCATATGGAAACATAGATTACATTGCAGCCTCAAGAGGTAGAAAATCAGGACTAGCCTTTGGCACAAAAAGGTTCTCGCCCTCTGGGAAGGAGTATACAGGGGGACACTTCAGAGGGGAGAAATCAAAAACCTTGAAAGAAACAGAGAAATGGAGGCACTGACAATATCTGGAAAAAAGGCCTTTACGCCTCGAATACAATAAGAGAAACATTGATACAGAGAAAAACAAGATGAACACAGAGAGGTTAAGGAGCAGGGGAGTGCTACACTTCTGCTTCATCATTCAGGTAATCATCGACACTAATTGGTCTATCCAGGGTGCCTTCCTCTGAGTCGAAGATCTGGCAACGAAGCGAGGAGGGGCCAGCTTCCTGGAAGTCAACCTTGGAGGGAGCCTCCTCTCCAATATTGGGACCCTGATGATGGTGCATCGTAGAACTGTGTTTCAGCTTGGCGTAGTGGGGAGTGTTGCGGTCGATGAACTGCATATGATGAAATTCCTTCACATACGCTACAAACTTTTCAGAGAGAGAATCAATTTTCTGCTCCAACTCCTTACTGGTATTCCGTTGCTCCTGCAATGCTATAGCCAGGAGCATCTTAGTTCACCAGTGTAGGTTGATGATTTGACTAGATAAATTCTCGCTGGCTCTCGTAAGACCAGGATCCACTATCCAGTGGAGAGAGGTGTCGACTTCCTCTGAAGGCATAGCTCTATGGTGGATATGGGCCTTTGACTCCATGTCTGCAATCTACGTCGGCAAAATCTGGGGAGTGGTATCAACAAAGGTACTGGCTGCATTTCTTGCAGAGGTCTAATCTCGGGTAACAGGTGAGTGAGAGGGGCTAGCCTAGAAGGCCTAGCAACCTTGACGAGTAGGGGGAGGGGGATGAGGGTGGCGAGGAGCCATGGAAGTGGGGCAAAGATGGAGAGTGTATGCGGAGGCAAGGAGAAGAGAGGGGGCGATGCTGTGAGATCGATTAGGGATGGGCAAAGTAGCAGTAGAGATTCCAATCAGAACATTAAGGTATGAGATGAGAGTAGGGAGGAAGGAGTATAAGAAGGTGCTTGAGAGGAGCGAAAGCCGAGGAGGGTGGCTGGAAAGTGTGCCAGAGAAACAAGTTAAATCATGTGGGGATTTATTGCAAGGAGTGAGATCGTACTGGAGTGAGCGGATCGATGGAGAGCCACCGTAGAGCTCAATCGTGAGAAGGGAGGTCTGAGGTGTGTTCATGATGGTAGAGGTGGTTGGGAGGAAAAATTGAGGAGGAGGTCGAGAAGGCCTACTGCAAATCTTAACTATTGATACGGAGACATTCTATTTTTACAGATGGCTCCCGTATAGAATTGCAGGCCATTGAAGAGAGTCTGTTGGAGTCTCCCACTCCTGTATTTGCAAGGAAATCCACCAACTTGTTGGCCTTTCTCTAGACCATCGTGAAGGAGATACCTCTGGCCTCATCAATTCTTTCTTTGATCTTTTTAAGGATTTTACTGAGGCGCCAGCATTCAGATACTTGTCGAATGTTGCACCCTTGCTGAAGTTTTTGACAATATTGGGCAGTGACAATATTGTGATGTCTGGCGATATCCAGGTCATGAGCCAGCTCCTAAAGCTCCACGACGTTATTGGTGGTATGACCAATGTTCACATAATAGATCCAAATAATTGTGCCCTGGTGGTTGTGAAAGACCCCTCTGAAACCTACAATACCTGGATTGTTCTTGGAAGCACCATCATAATTGAGCTTGATGAAGTTGGGATCAGGAGAAATCCAAACTGTCGTCACAGGGGATGCTAGGAAAGCAGTCGGATGAGGGAGATGGAGGGGGGAGGAGAGATTGTGAAAAGAAATAATGTGGCAATCCTCCCTGGTCGGGGGGGAGGAGGGGTTTGAGAGCTTAGCTATGGAGACAAATTCACGCAAGGTGTGCTTGATGAGGTGGAAAAGTTGTTCTTCCTTGTTGGCCTTATTTTTGAAGATGCGGGAATTCCATTCTTTCTAGAGAGCCCAGCATATGATACCAAGGAGAAGGTTCCAAGCCAAACTGATGAGGGGCTGGGAGGAGAAGGAAGGGTGCCATCCATCAAGGGAGGTGAGAATGGAGGAGGGATTACGATCAAAGGCCCTGAAGACAAGGGGGAACCTGTTCCAAATATTTTAGGCAAAATGGCATTCATTGAGGATGTGATTGGTTGTTTCAGAATTAGAGTTGCATAACGTATAGACAGATGAACCAATGAATCCTTTCTTTTGCATCTTATCCCAAGTTATAATTTTTTGATGCATAACTGACCAGAGAAAAAGGGATATTTTCAGCCAATGATTTCTATTCCATAGAATTTTTCTACTTGGTGTCTGGAGGGATCGGATCAGGGTCTAGAATGAGACTATATGCCTCTTTGATGTTGAAGCGCCCTATAGCATTGGAACCCCATTAGAGTTTTTCCGGCTCCTCATCTCTTTGAATCTGTCTTTTGTTAAGCTCTTCTACCAAAATTGCAATGGACTGGTGGTGGTTGATCTTAGCCATTTCTCTGATATCCATCCACTCCCTCCAATCCGAGTTGTCTGTGGTCTTCCAGAAGCCTTTGACAACTTTTTTATTGAGCCTTTCTATTTACATCCTGATGGGGAGGAAGGTGTCAGTATTGAGTTTGGGACGTTGCTCCCACGCGCCATCCCAGAATAGTGTGTTTTCCCCATTGCAAACCTCCCAGAAACAATGATCTTGAATGACGGATCTATTGTCTCAAGCCTGGTTCCACATAGGTGAGCCCTTGAGATTTCTAGAGAGTCTAATCAGAGAATCAAGCTGCTGCGTAGGGGCATATTTTTCTTTCCAAAGAATTTCTTAGGGGGTGGTAGGAATGGTAATCCAACGCCACCAATTTTTCGCTCCCATGACCTTTCTAAGGAGATCCGGATCCCTAAGGCTGAGACCACCACCTTCTTTTGGCTGGCAAATTTTGTCTGAAGCGACCAGAGCCCGTTTTCCCTTGCTTTCTTTGCCTTTCTAGAGGAAATCTCTGTGAATTTCTCTAATTTGGTTAGAGATGGATCGGGGGTAGTAATTGCAGAGATTTGGTATAGAGGCATGGCATGTAGGACTTAATGAACAAGGACCAATCTGCCAGCAAATTTGAGGAAGCGGAAGGTCCAATTGGAATTTTTTTTTTAAGCTTAGAGATTAAGGGTTCTGAGTTTTTTTTTTCCATAGGTTTTTCTGTTAGTGGAACACCCAGATATTTCAAAGGGAAGCTACTAAGCTGGAAACCAAGAATACGAGCAATGTTTCTTTGGATGGCAATGGAGGTTTTAAGAAAAAAGAGTCTAGACTTGGGTTTGTTAACAGAGGAGTTAAAGGCCATGGAAAAATCATCAAGAATGTCTCAGAAGGCATAGGCTTCTTTGGCAAAGGGAGTGCCCATTAGGAGCTTGTCATCCACGAATTTTTGGTGAGTATTAATAGGGTTAGGGGGATAAAGGTTGAGGCCAGTGATATGGCCAGCTGAGGAGGTAGCAGAAATGGAGCATCTGAGGCCTTCAGCCATGATCACAAAGAGAAAGGGGGAGAGAGGATCCCCCTGTATAATACCCCTAGAGGGGTTAATTATGGGGGAGGGGGGGGGGCATTAAGGATAACGGAGAAAAACGCCCCTGAGACCAAAGCCATGATCCACTTTATGATGTCTTTAATAAAACCAAAGGCTGCCAACATGTGCTTGATATAATTCCAATTGATTTTTTCGAAGGCTTTGGACATGTCTAGTTGAATGAGCATACCCAGTTTTTGTTGATCCTTGAGGGAATGGATAACTTCCTAAGAGATGATGATGTTGTCTAGAATTTTCCTTCCTTCGACGTAGCCTGTTTTATGGGGTGAGATGAGGAGCGGAAGGATAATTTTGTTGCAATTGACTAGGACCTTAGAAATGAGCTTGTAGATAACATTGCAGAGGGCTATAAACCGAAACTGATCTAGAGAGTCTGCCTTGTCCGACTTGGGGATGAGGGATAGAAAGGTGGCATTGAGGGATTGAAGGATGGATTTTTAAAGGTGTGATTCTTCAATTAGGTCATAGACATCATCTTTTATTAGAGGCCAACGGGATTTTTGGAAGTCTATAGTGAAACCATCAGGGCCCGGGGCTTTACCATTGGGCATGGACTGGACATCTGCCTCCACTTCGCCCATTGTTATATTTTTAAGAAAAATTTGGTTATGCTCTCTGGTTAGAAGAGTGGGGATGTTAATAGTGATTTTTCTAATATGTTCCTCATTATCATGGTTATTCTCTTTGAGGATGTTCCCAAAATACTGATAGAGCTCGTCTTCAATATCATTATGGTGCTTAGAACGAGCCCCTGTCAATTTTTGAGGCTGATAATTCTGTTGTGTTTGCGGTGTTGGATCATGGATATGTGAAAGAAGGAAATATTGTTTTCCCCATCTTTAAGCCAGATCATTCTAGAATTTTTCCTCCAAAGAGTTTCTTCCTGAGCTACGCGATCATCCCATTTTTTTTTTAGGCATAGTTTCCTCTTGCTTTCTTCACTCTGCCATTCCATGCTGGATGATGCTCTGTTCGAGAGCTTGAATTTCTAGCTCTATAATCTTCCTATCTACTATTATGTCTCCAAATGTTTTCTTGTTCCAGATTTTGAGCTCTTGTTTGATAAGCTTTAATATTTGTTTGAAATTAAACATCTTGTTGCCTTGTAGAGGGAGGGGAATAGACCACCACTCCTTCATTTTATCCTGGAATTCTGGATGGGTGATCCAGAATGCTTCAAACCTGAAGGGAGAATTTTTAGGTCTTTCAGAGAGCTTGAAATTTAGAATTATAGGCTAGTAATCTGATCCAGCTTGTGGGGCAATGCTAGCATCCATTTTCAAGGAGGAAAGGAAGAGATCCTCGAAGAGAAGAAAGCGATATATCCTTGAGGCCATCTGGCAATCCCCCCCTCTTCTATTGTTCCAGGTGTAAGTGCCATTTTTCGTAGGGGTGTCTATGAGGCCCATATCATCAGTCATTGCTTGAAAGGAAGAAGAATCAGAATCCAGTCTGCAAAGGCTTCCACGCTCTTTCCCCAAATTGAGAATCATGTTGAAATTATCGGCTATAAGACTAAAGGAGTGGTTGATGGAGCTGAGGTGATTCTTGAGGCAGTTGAGCTAGGAAAATCGTTCCAAGATAGAATGGGGGGCATAAACATTAGTGATGCAAAGCTTTCCTTTAGTGCCTGTGATTTGAAGGGCCGTAGTAAGAGCATGCTTGGAAGCAAGAGATTCCTGCAGGTGGAATTTCGAATCCTTCCAAAAAGTGGCCAGGCCTCTAGCAATGCCTGATGCCGCTATGGCTAGATGGCTGTAGTGCTTTCTGAAGCAGGAATGTTGGATGGAGTCCATATCATTCAAACTGCTTTTGGTTTCTTTAAGAATTACAATGTCAGGCTTTTCTGAGGTAATCTTGGTCTTCAAGATCCTTTTCTTACTGGGACTATTTAGTCCTCTTCTATTCCATAAAGTGAAAATCATGATAATGCATTGGGAGAGAAAGAGAGAGCGCCCTTACCTTTCCTTCGTTGATGAGATAGATTTCGAGCTCTTGAAGGTACTGATTATTGGTCTTCGTGCCTCTTTTCCAAGTCGACCCTTTGGTGATTTGATGGTTGGCTTTGAGATTGGTTTTGATTCCTCCTGTTGGATTTTCCCCTTTATTTTGGTGTTCTCTCTACTTCTGTAGACTTTTCTGTCAGATATAAGCTTCCTCTATTCTTTGTATGTACTCTTCTGGCACTCCTTCTATTCCTTTGGCATTCCAATCTTTTTTTATTTTCTGCAGGTCCATTCCCATCAGGGCTTGCTCAATCACTCTTTCCTTGAGTGTAGGTGTGTCCTGAATGGTATCCATGTCTATATCAACTTGAGGCAGACAACCCTCCTGTGAAAGAGAAATTGTAGTGTCCATTTCCGCGTCCTTGATATTCGAGGGCTTTTCCTGCTCTTTTGTTTGTTCCTTGTCTTTGCTATGTTGGCCTTCTTCCTCTTGAACTGTGGAAAGGATGTCATACTTGTTTTGCTGGGTGAACTTTGGGGGATCTCTGCCTATATTATTTTGTTTTCCCTACTTTTGTTTGCTTCCAGCCTTGGTGAATCCTTGTTCATCTTTATTACTTGCTTGATCCTCTTTTAGAGGGGATTTGTTTTGCAGGCAATCTTTGAAGAGATGCCCATGTTCATGAAATTTCCTACAAAGGAAGGGTATATGTTCATAGTCCACCATTTGGGTCCATATATCGTCTCTGAAATTCAATTTGATTTCCTCTAGGAGGGCTCTAGAGACATCGATGTAGGCACAGAAGCGGGCATAGGAGATATAATGACCATTTTTAGTTCCTTCAGACATCTTTATATATTCTCCTAGTTCATCCCCTATGGCCTTGAGGACCAATGGAGCCCAATAGTCCATTGGAAGAGAGTATAGTCTGATCCAAACTAGAACCCTTGTGAAATCTTATTTTTCTAGTGTGAATTTTTCCTTCCAGTATCTCATGTATAGCCCTGCTGAGTTAAAAAAATATGGACCACCTTCAAAGATCATGTCCCTGTCTTTCAGAAATGCGAAGACTACAATGAAAAAGCCTTTGGATCCAAGTTGTTCTTTGATTCTGCCTTTTGGATTCCACTTGGCGTGGATACAGCCCTTGAGAGCTCTCTCAGTTGGCCAAATGCCCATGAACTTACAGATTATCGCATTTTCTTGCATATATTCTCTATAGACTATGATTTCTGGCTCTTGAATGACTATTTTGGGGATCTTTGTTTCCTTGGGGTTGCAAGCATTCAACTTTTTGGCTTCCTCTTGAGCAGTTGAAGTCGCGTCTGGCTCTGTCCCTGCAGAAGGGGTGGTATTTTGATTCTCGTTCTCTGAGTCTTGGCAAACAGCCATGGGGGCTGCCTCGATGTTGTTTTGGTGAGTAGTAGGCACTTCTTTAGTCGGTTCTTGTTGAATGGATATGGGGCACAACTCTTGATTGGAATGAGGGGAGGCGGATGAGTTAGTAAGGTGAGTGAAGAATGAGATTCCCGGTGAATGGGAAGTCCCAACGACCTAATCTCAGAAGGATGGAGCCTTCGGGCCTCCATCCTACTCCATGGAGGGAGCAGTTGAAGACATCGGAAGGTCTGATATGGTAGGTCTGCAACACCCAGAGGCAGGGGCCGTAGAGGGACAAGGAGCTTAGGGCATCCTCTAGGGGTTTCTCTAGAGCGTTTTTTGGATTTCCCACATTTATATGCTCTTATTATGAAAGAAACGCATGTATATATGCAAAAAATGTAAAATACAATGTGTTATTTTCCATTGTTTAAATTGTATTTTTGAATGCTAAATAGAGTTTATGTAGGATGAAATAAATTTTTTAACCATAATAACTAAAAAATTTCATGATATATACATAATTGTTTAAAATGATATATAATATCTACTCAATTTACATTAATATACTCATGTACATCTAGACATTTTATGATGCAAATTAAAATAGTTTTTTATTATTAACATATTTTTAAGTATATGTCAATATTATTTCGTATTAAAATATTTGATCAATAACCAAATTATAAGATTTAAGCATCTTACTCACACATTTTTTTACTTCTAATCACTTTACAACATATTCATTTTAACTTTTATTCTTATTTTAAAGGGGAACAAACATATGGACACACTTACACATCCCCCTCATACTAGGTTGTAGAATATTATAAGCTCATAAACGAATATAGTTATAATAAGGCTTTACATTTCTTAATTGTCATATTTGAAAATATCTCAAACTTTAAATTTGAACAAAGACCTAAATACCTATAAAATATATAGTACAAGAATACATATAATGCATAGTAGAAAATTGAAAGAAAAAATGAGGTAATACATTATATTTTCAAATTTTTTATAGATGACGTAAATATATATTCCAAAATGACTTAGACTAAGCCCTTTAAAAGAAAATAAAAACAGGATCTCGCTCACAAATTTTCCACTGAACAATCTATATATTCTCTGTCAAATTTCATGTGTGCCTAAAAACGTTTTTGTTCCTTGCTGTGCATGCCCATTCTCTCTCACTTCTCTACTTCACTTTTTAGACACTTTTATTAGTTTTTATTCCTTCCTTTTACTAGTGAAAAAATTGAATACATATACATATACAGAAATATAAATTTATTTTTTCAATAAAATTATTATTATTATTTGAAAAAAAAAATCAACTTAAATTTATCTCACTTTCGAATTTAATAAATATAAAAGACATTAAAACAAATAAAAATGCAATATATGTATATGTGTATGTGTATGTGTATGTGTATGTGTATATCTATATCTATATCTATATCTATATCTATATCTATATAGATATAGATATAGATATAGATATAGATATACATATACATATACATATACATATACATATACACATACACATACACATACACATACACATACACATACACATATACATGTACAAAGTTGCACATCTACAAAAGATATAGGTAAATTCTCATACACATATAATTGATATTAAAATATTAAAAATATAATTATTGATGAAGAAACCATCTATATGGATAAGAATGAGATTGAGACTCATAAGATGCATTATTCTCACGATTCTCAAGAAACCATTGGCATAATTCAAAATTAAAATACATAATTCATATTGTATACCAGTGGCTAGAATATATGTGTTATGAAAACAAAACCAAAAGCAAAAAATTAAAATAAAATTACAACTTGAAAAATACCCCTAATACTAAAACTTATTAATCCTTTCCATTTTTGTTATGTAGTGATTTCTATTAAGATAGGCCATGTGACACTAATATTATAATAAGAAAATTATCTTATTTACTAATAAAAAAACACCATATTATCCAACACTTAAAAGTATACATCTCTTTCTACTTATATATGTTTTTAAAAGTGAAAAACAATACAAATTTGAATTCACATCCAAAATAAATATTCATGTAAGTTAATAAAGATGATGGTTCTTCTTTTGGGAACTATGTTTAAGCATATAATATTTGTGAACAACATTGAAAATGAAATTCATTTTTTTCACTCCTAAATTTGTCAAAGTTATCCACATGTTATGGCATGTGCAAATTTGTATCCCTTCAACTTTTTCAAAGTCATCTACATGTTGTGGCATGTGCGAATTTGTATTTCTTCAATTTTTATGAATTCATAATTAAACAAAGTAAATTGTGGAGTCATTCAACAGTAAACCTAAGATATATTCTAGTTTGCAATTACTTAAGTAAGATGTTACATGGCATGCAATATATCATCAAATCTTTGCCTTCTTAATAGAGAAATGTGTAATTTTAGCTAGTATTGTAACTAATGAAATATATGATGATGATGATGATTAATGTCTACTAAGATGAATATCGTCTATCATACCTTAAGAAAGTACAGATAAATTGACATTATTTAACATCTTATTTCTATTATCGAAAAAAATGTAGAGAAATGTCCCTATATCACCATAGTAATGTGGCAAAGATTTCGAAAATTAAAATAAAATCCAAAAAAAAGTGTTTTTCATATTCAACTCTCTTCCTACGAGTATATAACAAATGAAGATATTTTTTAATTATATACTCATTAAAAATATAATTATGATTATAATTTACATTTGTTAAAATTTATATTTTAAAAGATCTCAAACATCAAATTTGAAAAAAGAACAAAACATCCCTAAACACACAACCAACTTATATGTAATACAATAATACTTATAATACATAGTAACAACCAAAACAAAAAGCAAAGTGATACACTATATTTGAAAATGTTTATAAATAGTATGAATATATATTTTAAAATGATTGAGACAGAATGCATTAAAATAAAATAAAAAGCATCCCTCCCTTACAAATTTACAAGTGAAACATTATATTTTCTAAACCAAACTTCATGTATGAAGAAACTTTATCCGCACACACAACCATGCCCATTCGACTACAAATTTTAAATCAAATTTCATGTGGGGAGAAACTTTATCCTCACAACCATTCCATCTGCACACTCATTCTCCTACACATACCATCTTCGGCACATCCTATATTCTGCCTACATCCCCTATCCCCTTCTCCACACTTGTTCCACACAGTTAAGAAACTCCACACTTGTTCCACATAGTTACTTTTTACGCACATGTCACTTCTCAGCATTATTTATTATCTGCATTCCACTTCTCCAGATACAATTTCACGGCCACACCATCTTTCACGCAAAAGATCATTGTCTACATAGTTTAAAGATGTGAAATATTTGTTGTAATTATTAAAGGTTGCATTGAAGTGTGGAGCGCAATAAATATGAACAAAGATTTTCTTTGAAGTGGATCGTACCTGGGGAGTTTTCAATTCCAAGAACAGAGAGAACATAGCATTGAAAGTGTTTTAATATAAATGATGATAGATGTTATCCTTCATGAGAAGTGTATAGTTGGTGTTTTAAAAATTATTTATTGTCATTTTAATTTTATCTTTTTCATTTTTGTGTTTTAATATAAATGATGACAGATGTTTTCCTTCCTGACACAAGTCTATAGTTGGGATTTTAAAAATTATTTATTGTCATTTTAATTTTATTTTTTATTTTTTATTTTTTATTTTTTAAATGAGAGTGAAAAGCTTAATTACATATATACATAGAAATATAAATTTATGTTTTTAATAAAATATGAGTATTATTTAAAAAATAATAATTTAATTTAAATTTATTTCACTCTCAAATTTAGTAAGTGTAAAATATATCAAAACAAATAAAAATAAATAATTATTACTTGAAAATATAAATTAAATTAAATTTATACAAATTATTTTATTATAAAAACTTTTATCATTTTCATATATAATATTATTATACATGAAGATTTTTAAATTTTAAATTTAATTTTTTTTAATTTTTTTTTTATTAAAAACATCTACAAAGTTGCACATTAATAGAGGATATAGCTAATTATCACAAATATATAAT